>JAVRXN010000001.1:55288342-55779808 GCA_033556935.1 Timema podura
GGAGACCAGTGGCGCAGGAACTAGGGGGTACGGGGGTAAATTTTACCCACCCTAAAAATTGAGGGGGGTAAAAAGTATCATTTTTACCCCCCCCCCCCCCCCCAAAAAAATAATATAGTAAACGTTTAGATAATGTAAACATCTTATTGAGGCAAGATACAATGCTCACACTATGTTAACATTGTAAAAATAAAATGTGCTTGGAGCATACCCTGAAGAGATTTTGAAAACTCTGATAGTGATACCAGCTACATCAGCTACTGCAGAAATAATTTTTTCAATGCTTGGATGCATTAAAAACTAGCTTCGCTCTACGATGAGGCAATGTAGACTAAATCACCTGAGAGGCTCAACAAAATTGAAATTGCAAAACTGGTTAGTGGTTTTATAGCTAGTAACAAATCTAGGGCAAAGGTGTATGGAAATATACTTTAATTTTCAGTGTATCATAATTTTTAGTTGAGCTGCATCAGGTAAAAATTTTCTTAATATGTTTTGTGTGTATTAATTCTAATGTTTTGAATGACTAAAATAAATTAGGAAAATGCACAATGGGACCATTAAATAAAGGTATCCCTCGTTAAACGTGATATCACTTTACGCGTTTTCGTTATAACACGATTCAAAGAAATACAAAAAATGTGTATGGTCAGCTGAAATTTCACAGTCATCCTGTGCGGGGGGTGTGTGACCTTGTGTACACACATTCCAGTGAAAGCATTGATCTTTACTGTATAGTTTGGTGTTAGGGGGGGGTGGTATTGACAACATTGGCTATGCATTGTCAGAAGTTAAACAGTCCTGTATGAAAGGAGTTTAGAAAAATGTTTGGCCTGAAGTTTCTGATTCTCATGATTTTGATCCTGACCACGAGCTTTCCAATCGAAGACATGGCATCGTTGACATAGCAAGATGTTGTATTTGAGGACGTAGACCAGGAAAATGTGGGTGAATTGCTCCAATCCCACTCAACAGAATTCACCAATGAAGATCTTCTAGAAATGGAGAATGGCATAAATAATGAAGAGGAAGAGCCTTATGTTGTTGAGCCTATCAAACTTTCAACAAAACAATTTGCTGATTTATTTAAGCACATTAACAGCGCAATTAGAATCATTGAAGAGAATGACCTTAACATGGATAGAAGCACCAAAGTTGCCAGAGAGATCCAGAGTTCTTTGGCTTGCTACAAATAACTCTATAGAGAGAGGGAAAATGCTGCCCGTCAGTTGAGTCTTACCATTTCATCAAATAAATTGAAAATCGTCAGTCTAAAGACCCAGGGCCTTCACAATAGCAAAAGCTTACCATTCCAGGGCCTTCAAGAGAGAAAGAGTCTACCGTCCCAAGGCCTTCAAGAGAGCAAGAGCTTAGCGTCCCAGGGCCTTCAAGAGAGCAAGAGCTTAGCGTCCCAGGGCCTTCAAGAGAGCAAGAATCTACCATTTCAGGGCTTTCAAGAAAGCAAGAGCCTACCATCCCAGGGCATTCAAGAGAGCAAGAGCCTACCGTCCTAGGGCCTTCATGCCAGCTAGAGCTTACCGTCCCAGGACCTTCAAGAGATCAAGAGCTTCCCGTCCAAGGGCCGTCAAGAGAACAAGAGCCTACCGTCAAGATCAAGATATTGATAATCCAGATTTGCCAAATCCAATTATTTTATCATGCAATTGAAAATTAACAGTAAGTATACCTGTAGCATTGTATTAATTAGATACATTGATTAAAAATTGTGTTTGTTTACACATTTCAGGGGATTGAAGATTGACAATAGGTGTAGGCTACCTAATGCATTGTACTAGTTATATAAATTTTAAAAATGGCATTCATTTACCATTTTTAGGTTTTTATTTTCTTTGGAGTAATCACCTATATCACTCATGTTAAAATCATTTCACTTGCGTTTTCGTGTTACGTGATTATTTATTAGAACCAATCACTCGCGTAGTGTGAGGTACAGCTGTATTAAATTTCCCTTTTCTTTTTTTTAATCTCAAAAATGTTACCCCCTATAAGAGCACATAGTTATTTTTACCCCCCCAAATAAAAACGTTCCTGCGCCACTGCAGGAGACCACACTCCTTGCATGTTATTATCATTACTACAGTCTTACTAGTAGTTCTGTGAACAGTAGACCTTGCTCTGTCATGTTACTATCGTTACTACAGTCTTACTAGTAGTTCTGTGAACAGTGTACCTTGCTATGGCATGTTACTATCATTACTACAGTCTTACTAGTAGTTTAGTGAACAGGAGACCTCGCTCCATCCAGGTTCTTATCCTTACTACTCAACGTAATAAGTTACCGAGTTATTTATTTGTATCTAGTCTTAGTTTAACTTGTATGCAGTGTATGTGGCTAAGCCAAAATGAAGTACATATTTGCCTTTATTCTGTAAGAGTAACCTTTTCCCTGTTATAAGTAGAACTAGTAATACCAGGTAGATGAGGAATTATTAAAATTCACAAGTTTTAAAGTTGTAAACTTAATTAAACACACATAATTGATATGCGTTATGAACCCTTTTAAGAAGCAGTAGCAGGGATAATGTGATGGGGGAAGGGGGAAAAAAGAGAATAGCATGTTTTAATAAGGTTTTGTTTATTTAAATGTAGTACATTTGTAAAAGAAAAAGGTTGAACTGGGTGAATATGTTAAGTAAAAATAGGAATACAATGTTGAAATATCATATTTGGTATTTTTTTTAAATGTCCTACAACTTTAAAACGGTTAATTTAGCTGTGGTTAAAAACCTATCATATATTAATGATGCCGTAACAATACTACAGAGTGTTTCGTTAAAATTAAGTTGTATGATTTATATTTATTATTCCAAAAGTTTGGACACTCATACTTTGTTATTATTATATAGGTTGTAACGCTCCCCTTAGAAATGTAGATAAGATTTTATCCAAGGGAAGGAAAGTAAATATATTACGTAGCTCATTCCTCCCAATCATAGCGTTAATTAGTTATATAAGAACTCTCATGTATAGTTTATAAATTACCGGTTGTTCACGAGGGACAGAAACTTCTTTCTTCGATGGACCATTTGTTCGTAGCTCTGTGATATCGTTTTGAGAGTTCTTCGAGCCTTTGATCCTTTGTGTTTACCCACACCTCTCTCTCATCAACTTCTCCGACAATGCGACCAGCCAATAGAGACGAAGAGGTGGGAGCCGGTACCACAACTTCAAGAACGTTTTAGTCATAAAAGGGCAATCTGTTCGTAGCTCGAGAACATCGTTCTGACAGTTCTTCAAGCTTTTAATTTTTGTATTTTTCTTTTCTTCCTTTAAATATATTCAGAACTGTGTCGTGTCGTGTTTCCAGAATAAGCAGAGCTTGTTGAGGCAGAAACTGTGAGGTTTTCCGAGCCACCCAGTCCTCATTTGACCAATCATACATAGGCTCTGGTCTACATAGAGTACAATTATCATAGGAAGGGCCTTATCTTAAAGCATATATATAATACTTTCATGTATTTATGAGTATAGTTGTGTGAAATACAGCTGTCACTCTTGGTAGATATTATCAATAACTATAAAATAACACAAATAATTTAGTAAAATATTATCAATGTTAACTGCAAAAAATATGTATTCTAAAATGCTATTTATGTATAAATTGGACTGTAACTTAAATGTAAATTGACTTTAATCGACACCCGATCAATGGATGTTCTACTGAATGGTGAGAGCAATTCATAGGTTCAGTTTGGACAAGTTCTGCTTACCAGAGAAATAAACCACACTATGCCACAGATTGACGCCTAAGAACACTTCAACAATCAAATACAGAACCAAGAAATGCAAGAGAATTGAAAATATTCATACTTATTTAAGATAACCTCAGAGTGTGCACCTTGGGAGTATAGTTTTGTTTATTTTTACATATTTGCAGGCTTGGCGCCTTAAAGCACGTGACTACGGTATGAGCAGTTCTAGAATCAAGTAACATAAGAAGTTGAAAATTGGCATTAGTAGGCTACTCAGGGAAACTTAAGGATAATATTGGTAGTTTATTCTACTTATATTTATTTTGTGAGATGGATAACAGGACGCATTGGCGGTCTTAGTTAATTGAATTAAGGAATGGATCTGTCGTAAGACAGAACACCTAATAAAATAAAACATGTTCTGGAATGGAACACTATTCGTGTGTCATATCGAATAAGGTTACCAAGTCCGGTACCACAACTCTATGCTATAATTGGTTTCCCGCCAATTTACAGCCGTCAAATTAAATTCTGTACTCCCGGCGTTCATCGAGCCGTTGACGCAAAAAAAAAAACTATCTTTAAGGAAGTACTGACTTTTGAAGCAAGACACAAACGCCCTATTCAACCTCCAGACTCTCATATTTTCAACATCCACCAAATGACAGTTCCAGACGATCTTCCACACAACAACATGAATCCTGCATCAAATCTTCCTTCTCCAATATTCGAGTATATGGATAGATCTATTGTTTTGAAACTTTGTTTATAAAAACATTATTAAATATATATAAGTCCATATAAACTTTATTGTGTGAAAATCTGAGTATTAATTTTTAACTTAATTTTACGAGTTATATAATTATTTTAAAAACAATAAATGTATAAAATTGAATCAATGACTGAAGGAAAGGCGAAAACTTTCAATGGCGCGCTTACCTCATTTATGTGGTAAGAATGAAATTGCTGTAATAATAAAAGATATGTCTTGTATAGGTAGAACGAGAAGCCTGAATAGATAGTGTGTTACACATAGTTTTCTCTTCCATTCCTGCGACACCAGCAGGGGTTCCGGAACAGTAAGGGTTTGAGCCCCCCTCCCCCTGTACCTATATAAAGGGAGCTGAGAAGCCCCCCACCCCCCACGCTCTACATTATTTCCTATACATATTCAAAACACTTGCAGCATAACTTGTTACCATCAGCTACCAAATGATAGTCTAAGAAGGCCAAAAGTGGGTCCCAAATTCCCCTTAAAATCCCCAAGAGTTATTTTGAAGGACTTAACTAAGCTTTACACTGCAATCTACAGGCCAGGTATGTGTGAAAGGGTGTTCCGACTAGTGACTACAGTAAAATATCATCAAAATTGGCTACGTTGAGAGGTTGACTTTCTCAGAACTTACGTGACTTTTCTTTCCTACTTTGTCATTTTTAATTGAGAAAGGATATGAGGGTGAATATTATTTCATAGATTTGCCCCAAATATATTAATTATATTGATGTGTTTCACTTTATGAACATGTTTATTAAACATATTTTTATATATTAAGTCATCCATTTAAATTATTTATATAGACAATATTGTTAACATAATTTGTGTTTTTAAATATTCTATTGGTAATAAAAGTGTTAAAATTACTATAAATATTGTGTTTCCCAATAAAAGGTTAAAGTTAGTAAAAATTTGCTTCCTGTAATGATAGCGTTGTTATCAGAATATAATGAATTATTAAAAACTCTTGCTCTTAAATTTATATTAGAATGAAAAATATGTCAAATGAAACTGTGTTAGTTTAGTTTAATATCTTACTTTCTTTGAAACAATTTTACAACAATTCCCAAAGTTTTAATAGAAAACTGAAATGACCTGATTTTAGAGTATATATTTTACTCACATAGAAAAATCTTCCACAAAAATATAATAACACATTATTTAAAATTGTCTTACTAAAAAAAACAGAATAGCTAAGGCCAAAAGATTATGGGCCTGATTATTGAAACAGATTAGCTCAATTTAATAAAAATTTCACAGTTGAATTGAACGTTTAATTTAGACTCAAAAGATTGTTTTTCAAACCACAGCTTAGAATTCTATTTTTGGTCATCTTTATCCACCTTATAAAAATTAAGAAGTTAAAAATGATACCAAAAGTTCGCTTGTTATGGTTTCAAATTTGTTTGAGCCTCTTTTAAAACATTATTGTAAAAATTTGACTAGGCTGTATGTAGTTTAAAGGCTCAGTAAGCTGCCCTTCATAATATGAGCATTGATAGTGTTAATATTAGTTACGTTTATAAAAACCAGGAAAAGAGTCGAGGGAATTCGAGGTGACAAGGTAAACCCAAGGATAAGTCAAAGAAAATATAAGAAATTGCCAGAATCTTCAGATATTTTTGCGATGGCCTGTGAAAAGCAAAGTAGAGAGCATTACCAAATGAAAACTATTAGTTTTCTCTTTAATTCGTGCGTTTTTAATCAACTTTTTGCCTAGAACTAAGTATTAAAAAAGGGAAAATTAAGATATTTTTTATTTATAGCTTGTCATATTAAATACTGGGAAAGTATAATATATTATTTGGTTTGAAAACTTGAGGAAGATTGGAATTTCAAATATTTCAAGTGAATATGCCTTGTTTGAATGTGTTTAGAAATAGATTGTTTTAGCAGAAATAGGCCGAGCTTAAAATATTGTTTTTTACTTATACGTTACCCTTTAGAATATAGTTAAAGGTGAAAAAGGCTGCCAGAATGTAGGGTTGGTGTTTAATTATTTGGCTTAAATATTAATGACCTTAGTATCTGATAGTTACCAACGTTATTAATACTACATAAATATATTCAAGCATAAGATCGTATGGTCTTCTGATCTTTGATTGATAATATAATAAGTGGCGGGGGGAGTGGGGTTTAGTACAGTTGGTAAAATATTGCCCCCCATCCCCTGTAATAAAGTTGTCCCCCTTTAAATATATTCCAATCCCTTTGATATTAAAGTATATGGTACTGAATTATGTCCTTTCATTAAATAAATTTTAAAAACAGGATAAAATTCTATTAAGTGTGGTTAAAACTATTATATTTATTTCAAAACTATATAAAAAAAAGTGTTGGTGGGTAAATAATATGATATATCCTCAAGCTCTTTTTTTTTTTAGCAACCGCGAATCATCTGTCGATTGACCTAGGAGCAATTTAAAATGTGAAGCATTTAAAATCTCGTACATTTTTTAAAAGTGAGGACCAATCTAAATGGGTTATTAGTGCATCAACATTTCAAAAAAATCTGGAGAATATTCTCCGAATCCCATTTTGGCCTGTGGGTTTTATGTAAAACCTGTTTAAGTTAACTGTCCCCTTTCAAAAATATGTTTCTACCGCCTGTAAAGTAAAAATAAAGTACAAATTTTCATTGTTTACAAAAAAAATTATTTTGCTATCCTCGTTTCCTATCATGTTATTACTATACTTGATAATAAAGACATAAAAAAGGTTTTACCCATGATAAAATAAACCTCCTTCAAAATAGCTTCAAGAGTTATCCAGGGTTTAAAGATCAAAGTTGAGCCCCCACCCTTCCAAAGAGCTTCTGGAGCCTCTGGGTAGCGACACAACAGCTGCTGTCCCAGTTTCTAAGGATAACTATTTTCCCTAACATGGCTCTATATATATATATAAATATATATATTATATAATATATATATATATAATATATGTATATATATATATATATATATGTATATATATATATATGTATATATATATATATCATTTGATATATCGAAGTTTGTAATGTATCAAGGAAAATATATCGATATGTTGGTTGTGTCAATTATATTGAATTGCATTAGTATTGTTGAACTGGAATGGTTGTGTTTAGTTTATTTTTGAAAAAGTTAAGCAAAAATAAATATTATGAAAAATTAGTGTGTCTAATCGTGTGAATAGGAGTATGCTATGGAATATTGTTGGAGAGTATGGTGTGGACGCTGCTTTGAGCGTGGTTTGGGACAACTGGGCACCGCCAACCGGGTGCGGCCAACTGGGCACTGGTAAGACTGGGTGCCATGACAACTGGGTGCCTGTGTATTAACATAATATTTTTTTAAATTAAATGTTCATTTTTTAAGTTGTTTAAAAAAAATCATAAGAAGAGGAAACTTAATGTGTGTCTATTTATAAAGTTTGACTACTTGATACCATAAAACTTTGAAATTTCTAAACCTAGCCTAACCTAACCTGAACATTTTGTAGAACTTTTTTAAAATTTTTATAAGGTGTTGCGCACGATCGCCTTTTTGTTTGTTTTATCATAAATGGATTTTTTTAGCTTTTTTTAAAAAATTGACCCTGGTGCCCAGGTTGTTTGTTTTCATTTTTTACAACTATAACATATTTTTCTAAATTTGCCCTGGTGTCCATTTAGCGGCGCCCAGATGGCCGGATCCGCTTTGAGTTAATAGTTAGACATTGAACAGGCAGGTGTTAGACAAGGTTTTGTTATATCTTCATGGTTGTTTTATATCTGGATTCTTTTTAGTACTCATGTGTGTTAGCAATTATCTTTTCTATTTATTTATATATATATATTAGTAAGTTGTCAATATTCATATTTATTTTATTTAAGATCAGTATTTACAAATAATTTTCAACTATTCTCACGTCTGCGGGATATGTTGTAACACCCATTGCAGATAAACTCTAGTGTCAAACAAATGCCAAAAGAACGTATTCTCCGATGATAAGTGTCTCGAAAATATTTAAAAAACTATAACCTAACAAAAAAACTAATATTAGATAAACGTATAACACTTACACAGCACACACAAAAACATAAAATCAACAGTAAACTCTGAATAAACACAGTGTCTCCCCATTTGCTTCGTCCAACCGACTAATGAAGAGTGATAATCTTTCGTAGTGGAACGCTCTATATCACAATCCTTTTCTAGAAAAATGCTATGTTGCAACTATCCCTTGTCTCTTCTTTGTATTATGTTAAACATATCAGTTTTAAATAATTATAATCTTTTAATCACTCTAATTTCCATCTTCTTGTGAAAGTATTGATAATATTCAAATATTAATGATATGCTAATATAAACAAAACAAAAGCTAATATGAAATAGTGGTTGATTACTATTCCACAACGATGCATAAGCGGAAAATTCGACACATACATTGAGAATTGATAAATGTTTAGATTTTGAAACCAATAAAATTAATTAACATCCTAGCTATTATTCAATATTTACTTACCAGAAAATATCATGTTATTGTTCAGTACGGCCTGTTGTTGCCTGATGGTTTCCGATCCTTACCACATGGTTTACACGAACCACTATTTTTTAACGATTTGTCAAATAAACGTTCATGGGTTACTCTGTGGGCACTACTTAAAAAGGCTTTAAGACGATTCCAATTTTTTTAAATTTGACGAAGGTGGACTACATCAATAGCCTCTAGAAATTTCTAAATTTAAAAAATATGGGGAGAGCACTAAATAGTTTTTAAAAGAGTATAATAATATATTTAGCACCGCGTCTTACTACCCGTTCGGGTTATACGCTTAAGTACTAATTACTCTAATGGATTAGGAATTGGGAGGGTTGAATTTAGAGGAAGTGAACCCGCATTTGCGTGGAGGGAGAGTGGAAAACCATTTAGGAAAAACCACCCCAGTTCGAACCCCGATCTCCCCGTCCTCGTGGTCGAGCTCAACACGACTAGCGCGTTAGCCAACTACGCCACCGAGGCGGGTTTAAAAGAGTATAAATTTTAAGAACTCTATAAATAAGAACCACTTCAAATTTATTTTAGAAGCATCCACTTTTTTAACATTAACGGGGGGGATGGGGGAGAGGAGGAGGAGGTAGAAAGTCCTTGAAAAAATGTTTGATGCTAATTGCCTCCCACCATAGCACCCTGCACTAATAAAGCTCCACCACTATTGTATGAAATAAAAATGTCCTTATTTACCTTATGTTTTAAGGTTTGATAGTTAGTTTAACATCATGTCATAAGCTTACGGTTTTGAGTCCCCCCCCCCAAAAAAAAAAATTCTCCCTACGCCCATGATTAAAGCTACCTATGATGAATGACCCTGAGTAAGGGACGAATCCCAGATAACTCGGTAGTAGTAGCATTGGTGCATCAAGTCAAGGGTATCATATTTGATTCCCGTGTCCAGGTGTTTATTTTTAAACTTATATAATTGAATTGAAACATTTTCCCAGTGCATGGCTGTATTCAAACCAAATATAGTTTCCTTCAATTGTAAATTCCATTAGTCCATAGTTGCCGTATAATATACAATTATGTTCAACACAAATGCTAGCAATGTCTTATTCTTAAGGGCTAGGATTGGGGATGAAATAAGAGGAAATGCACCTGCATTGGATTTTATAAGGGATAGTAAGAATACCCTCACCGCAACCAGCCGTGATTTGAACTTTGACATCCCCTTTACTAGAAATATACTATATTACGAGTCTAACATCTTAACCCATTTGACCAGCCAGTGTGAGTAATAAAATACATTAAACCATACTTATCTAAGTATTTGGTCGCATATTATGGGCAAATGTTATTACAGACGAACTCCAATAGGAAACTTATTGATTATGGAAGTTTCTTTTAATATCAATCTCAAAAACTGATCTTGAACATAAAAACAAAAATCAAACGTTTGGTTGAACAGCTCGAGTCTCTGTTTATGCCTCGAAATTGGGATTGATTTCGTTTCATTTTAATTTGAAGAGCTATTCCTAACTTGTAGATGTGGCCTTTCGAGAGGATCACGTGGGAGATGAAGTTCTGGGACACGACGCTACTACGGAGAACCAGCTTAAATATATGAAATTGTCACAGGAAAAGGATATTCGAATCAAGTTAGGTGATATCTCAGTTTCGACAGACACCCTTGATTCAGTTGCCTATGAGATGAAGTATCACTTGCCTTGCCTTATTCATCAAAAAAAGCTAATCCCTAGAAACAAAATGCTGTTTATTATATTATTTATTTAGGTATATAACCAAAACTAACAAATATAATAGCTTGACTTTTTAATCTATCATGATCTTGTCTTACTTAATGCAGTGAAAACAGAAATATGTTAACAAAACAAAATTATAAACATGAATGATATAAACACAGCTTAAGCTAATATTTTGGAAGAGGCGCGGTGCTAAATAAAAAAAAAATCATCCCTTCTAACAAACCTGATGTTATACTATTAGGATTTTTTAAATATAATATTATTGGATATAAAGATTATTTTTGTTGGAATTAATGAGCAAATATAGTTTGAAACCCATTCTGAAGTCTGACGAGTCTATGACACACAAAGATACGCAGATAGATGTCATTTTCAGTGAGATGACAATAACCAGGTTTGGAGTGTTAGAAAGTTGTTTTTCAGACCATAAACCAATTTACTGCGAATTTATTTGGAAATACATAAATCTAGATTGTTTATATTCTTAAGATTAGAGGTCAAATCTTCTGTCTTGTTTTCAAGTTTTACTTCTCCTTACTAATTTGATTTTACCTTTATACAAGCAACAAAATATAGTCAAAAAACTAGTATTCACAATAATTCATATTACACTTTCACATTCTTTCATTAGTTATTGATTCCTTAGACTTATTTTTACTTACCTCCATTCATCTTTAGTAAGTATAATTTTCATAAATTGGAACATGTAAAGTAGGTCCCAATTTCCAAGCTGTCAACAAATGGTTCAAATTTCATTTTATTAAGGTCTTTGAAGCATGAAATAGTTTGAAATGCTCTTTGGTGGACAAAGATGCGCCTCTTTTCTTAATGTTTCTATTTCAGTGTATATTATTTTATTCATGTTCTTATGTGGAGTGTTGATGCTGCAATGTACTATATATTATTCCGTTCAGAAATCTTAAGAGTTTTTAGTAAATGTATCTTTATTTTAAGATAAAAAGAGAGAGAAATTCTGTGCGGTGCATAGTACCATTTATTTCCTTGTACATTTTTAATAATAGCACTAATTATAATTGGTTTAATTTTTTAATTGTTCTTAAACATCAATGGTTCTAAATAAACAAAACTTTTAACCAAGTGACATAGAGTTTGTAAGCCTAAAAATAGAGTAATAAATACATATTTCCTGATTTTTACGAGAATATATTTTAATCTCTCTATTAAAATATACAAAAACAAATATAGGTCAAAGTCAAAAGTAAACATTATGTAATTTACAATTTAGATTACACGAACTGAAAGTAATGTATTTGGGATCAACTACAATACTCCACAAAACTAATATTTGTATCATGATTTTCAAAGAAACTGTTGCAGTTAGCTAAAATTTGAATAGAACATTTTTTATTCTAAATTTTACTAGCTTTAAAATTAGTCCTAAGCCTTATTTTATAAATCTCACCATTTCAAACATAATATAACATAACATAACAAATAAAATTAGAATTCGTTTTTGATCACGATTTTTTCAAGGTGGTGGTCATAATGGGTGGGATAAAATGGCGACAAGTCAATTTTTTCAATTCTTATATTGCTTGAAATTCTCCCTTAAATTAATCAAAATTAACATGAATTTTTAGAGAAACTGATTTTTTTAAATTCCCCCTGTACTATAAAATATGAAGTTTACAGTGACTGTGTAACTGTTGTAAGGTGGTTCTTGCTTAAAAGGGTATAAATGGGTATGACTTTGTTTTCAAGGAAAGTACTCCATCAGTTACAAGACAGACGTCACGTATATTCTGTTTCTGTAAAGAAAGTTATACAACTTTTAAAATTAACCAAAACAAGACACAGCCTTCCACTGCAAACTCTTCTCAGTAACTGAAGAAAGTAATGCCTTTTACTTGTTGGGTTTTAAATTTCTATTATAAAGAAACAATTTGCTTCTCTCTTTTTTTTTCTGTGAATGCAAATATAATTTTGTGTCTCAAAAGGCAGGTGAACTCCCCTCGTGTCAAAGTATGAACGTTAATTAATACCCAGAAAGTTCCCAGCTCGCTGATGTTTGTTTTGCAGTGAATGCAGAAGTGAAAAGAGAAAATGATATTTTTGATGGTTGAAGAGTAAGATAGTGTGAGAGAATTATGTATGAAAAAATAGAGAAGAGGGGTTTGAAATAGGAGGAGGAGGAAGTAAAAAATAAGAAGTAAGTCGACTTAGGAGTTGGCAGAGGCATGGAATATTATTATTATTGTTATTATAATAAGAGATGTAAAGTTACATCTTGTGTGTCTACATATAACAGTAGATGTATAACAGCGTTCATAAAGTTTCTCGGGAGAGGGAGAGACGGGGAATATTTCTGGCGTATTTCGAGAAATGAAACAGGAGAGATGATGAGTAAAGGAGAATGTCAAATTTACCCACCAGAGATTGGGGAAAAGGAAGAATCTCTATTTGAACATTTTCGCTCTAGGATACAGGTCTGTTTTCTTGTCATTGTGGGAATGTATTCTCGGGTCCTCGGGGTGGAGGTTACGGGGAGGTGTACATACGGGAGCGGAGGACTCATTTCAAAGGGGTACACACAAACACATACACATACACATATAAAAGTGCGAGTGACTCACAAAGTGAACATTTCTTTGGACCAATATTGAATTCAAACCTCGGCGGTGAGCCCTGTTGTGTTTTAAGGTATACATTTCAGGATCAACGACCCGACCTATGTTGATTTTTAGCCACTGCATCTTACTATCCTTTGGGTTGTAAACATAACTGTACCAATTACATTAATGTGCTAGGGATGAGGTAGGCTTAAGTTAGAGGAAATGTAACCACATTTGGGTGAAGGGAGAGTGAAAAACCATTTATTAAAAACCCGCTTCAGTACACTCGATTGGTATTAGAACCCGGATGTCTACGTCATTGGCAGTCTAGTATATCGAGATAGTGATGCCTTTGACCTTTGCAACAAAGGCGAGTTACTGTAATAAACCATGTTACTTCTAATACTGTAGCGAAGTTTCTTAATGAATACCTCATTTACTATCTGACACCCACATCAGTAAGTAGGCGGGATAGAGCTTCAACCTCGTCTGGTTTGGTTGATCGGTGATGAGATGAGGGTTTGAATCCTAATCAGATATACTTAGGGAGTTTTTTCCTAAAATGTTTTTTAATCTCTCTTTACCTCTAATGCGGGTACATTTTCTCTATATCTTCCTAATCCCTATTTTTTTTAGTGTACGAATAGTGAGGCGCGATGGGTATGAAAAATAAAAGCTAGATGATGTCCATCCTATTGAAAAGGACGATTAACATTAAGTAAATAGGCTTGTAAAATATTGGTTTTGTTCTAGCTAAATGGTAAATTAATTCGAAGGAAAAAAGAATAAAAGGAATGGCTGTAAAATAACACGCTCAAAATATCATGTTAAATTTGTATCGTGGATCAATTGTAATTTTATAAAATCATTCATTTGAATTGTATCTTAATTTTTGGTCAATTAACAAGTCAAGATCTTTAATAATGTTCTAATCCGTTTTGTATTTTTAATACAACTGCAATATTGATATAATAATATTTCACTTAACTATTAAAGCTTAGATATAATACAATCTTTTACATTTTGTGTTCAAAACAAGTAATTCATATATTTCTTTTTTAGTCAGTATTTTATACAAATCTATAATTGTTTATACCATTCCATCAGTATAATTATTACGACACAATGACAAGCCATGCGTCCCCAGAGTTAACATCAATTCTATTTTGAGTGATATTAACGTTCTAACCTTTGTCCTAAAACTCCTTTTATCATCCATATAATATATGGAAAATATTATTTTATTTATTCTACATAAATGTTTTATTCTAATACATCAAACGAGTCATATTATTGTTAAGAACCACTTTCAACACAATGACTACATTAATGTAATTGAGGTTATTCTATTGTTAACTACCTTCCTTTTGGCCTCCAGGATGGTTTCATTTTGATAATCAGTCTAACATAAAAGTAAAAAAATGATACAAATATTTATTGGATGCTATCGGTTTTTATTCATTTTTATTTTATGAATCATCTCCATAACAAATTTAAACATATTTTTAAAAAACATAAAAGGGAATTGATATAGAATATTTGGTTTTGAATAGGTCAAAATAATGTGCAACATCGCATACCACGGAAATCTTGACCTTTAATATAGTAAATTATAAAGAGTAGCCTTAAAAAATTTTTTGTTTGTATACGCCATCAAATTCTACACGTTAATATTCATACCGTACTGTAAAGAATAAAAATAAATGGTTTTGTTTTGTAATTTTTACTAGAATGTATTGTGGATTAGCTATGAATTATTTGGTCAGTTGGAAGATTATTTTTGTTAAAGCATAAACTCTCTTTATTAAAGAACCATCTGAACCGCAAGACGCTTACTGTGACGATCAAAGCCAGTAGCACAAGCGTGAGAAATAATACCAGCCGAACTCACTCATTAAATCGGGGTGTAGTTGAGAAAAGTGTACTTTAGAATGTTAACTAATAATTAAAGAAAAGCATATTGGGTAGTAAGATCATATGTAGCTAGTATTAATATGTAACACTTAGCCAATATTGCATGTGAAGCTAGTGTAACATGTGTGGCTAGTATTATGCCTGTGAGTGGGAATAGGTTGGGAGTGTGCAATCTGTGGATAGAGATCAATATTTGGGTGAAATGTTATATTTAATGAGTGTGGTGTTTTTGGGTTGTATGAAATTATATATTTAACTATATCTTTGAGTGGTGCATTAAGTTAGAAAGATATAATGTAGAGAAACTGAGAGATGGAGAGTGTAGGAGTAGATATCAAATTGAAATTTTAAATAAGTTTGCTGCCCTGGAGTGCTACAGGATAGGGAATATAACGTGCATGCAGAGAAAAAGCGAGAATAGTCAGTAATTATATTATAGATGCACCGAAGAATAGTGTAGTTCTCTGGAACGAAGTTCAAAAATAGAGAGAAGGAAGCAAATTACATTGGTAAGGTCGTAGTGATTGGTTTAACTATATACGTAGCCATGCTTTTTGCTACGACAGTTCACAGTGACAGCTGACGCTTGAAAGTTACAGACAATTATGTTCCTACGCGAACCATATATCTGCAAAAAAACATGTGTTTAGCAGCTGTACTTGACAGTAAATTTAGGTATATACCAAATGTTGACTGTAGAAGTCAGTGTGAATGTCAGTCAGCACAAAGAATCCATGGGCTATGTAGCTTTGCAAAAAGGAAGAGGACAGTGCCATATACAGAAACAAAAAGAAAGGATTTTTAAAGAGTAAGGCCGGCGAGATAGAACAAAAAGCAAAAATAAGAATATTAGGAAACCTTATTTAGGTATTAACAGACATAATAAAAGTTATCAGGCTAGGGCCAATTTAGTGAATATCATAATAGCAATATGATGACAGATACGAGCAAGGTTTTGAGTAGATATTTATTTTTAAGTTCATGAAATATACGAAATGGGTGAGGTTATCGGAATCTGTAGTACAAAGCCAGTAGTCCCAAAGCCAACTATTAGTGAAGTCAAAGAAGCTATTAAGAAGTTGAAGAACCATAAATCTCCAGGTATAGGTTCAATTCCAGCAGAGTTAATAAAGGGAGGTGGTGAAAAGTTAATAAGAGATTCATAAATTGACATGTTCCTTATGTAACCATGATGTACAACCAAAAGAATGTAAAAAATATATAATAATATCCGATTTCAAAAAGGGAGATAAAATATAATGTAGTAACTATATAAGTATCTCACTATTACCAACATGCTTCAAAACTTTATCTAATGTGATTTTAATGAGATTTCAAAGGAAAAAGTTGAAGATATTCAGTGTGAATTTTGATTAAATAAATCAACAACAAATCAGATTTTTACTGTTCGCTAGATATTAGCAAAAAAGTGAAAATACATTCAGACGGTACATAAATTATAAATAGATTTTATAAAGGCCTATGATTTAGTTGAAATAAACAAATTATCAAAGTTTGGGATATCCAAAAACTTGTCAAGCTAGTTGAATAATAATACTTAGCACCGCGTCTTACCACCCATTCGGGTTATACACTTAAGTATTAATTATTCTAATGGGTAAGGAATTGGGGAGGATGAATATAGAGGAAGTGAGCTCACATTTGCGTGCAGGGAGAGTGGAAAACCATTTAGGAAAAATCACCCCCAGTTCACCCGAGCGAGATTCTAACCTCGATCTCCCCGTCCTTGGTAGTCTAGCTCAACATGAAACTAGCGCGATAACTAACCACGCCACCGAGGCTGGTAAGATAGTTGAAATATGTTTGACCGATACCCGTGGCATGTTACGAGTTAGATGTCACTTATCAGATACTCTCAAATATTTGTGTTCATGGCACCGCGTCTTACTACCCGTTAGAGCTACACGCTTCTGTACTAATAACGCTAATGGTTTTAAGGACCGTGAAGGCTATATTTAGAGGAAATGTACCCGCATTTGCGTGGAAGTAGAGTGGAGAGTCATTTTTGTACACCCAACCTAAATTTGAGCCTCGATCTTCCAGTTATCAGCAGTCTTGTCTGTTGCGAGAGTGGCGCGTTAGATCATGCGGCCACAGAAGCGGGTCTTTCAAAATTTATAATGGATTAATTCCACTCTCCCTCCACGCAAATGCGGGTTCACTTCCTCTAAATTCAACCCTCCCAAATCCTAATCCATTAGCGTAATTAGTACTTAAGCGTATAACCCGAACGGGTAGTAAGACGCGGTGCTAAATATTATATTATAATGGATTAAAACAAACGGATGTACTTTTCCTATCACTTTTTAATCTAATCCTAGATTATGGTGTTAGAAAAGTGCTAATGAGTAGGGAAGGCTTGACGAGCCAATCAAATCTCGTAGAATACGGTGGGCAGGACATGCAGCGCGAATGGGAGATCCTATAAACCTATTCAGGGTACTTACTGACGGGCAAACCCAATGGGAAGAGACCATTGGGAATACCAAGACGCAGATGGGAAGATAACAAAGGAACGGACCTGAAAGAAATAAGGTGTAAAGGGATAGGTGGCGTACTTTTCTAAGTGCGCCAATGAACTATTGAGTTCTTAATGCTATAGAGTAAGTAGGTGGTGTGGCATAATACGACATTTGTTGATAATGTGATGTGTGTGACTAATGTGACCGTAGTTGGTAATAAGATATATACACTTTTTACACTAACCGTATAACATAAACTAGCAATAATTGTGATTTTACCCACAGATGATGCTACTCATATACTCGTACTATTGTCCAGGTTAATGACTGATTCATATAAACTATTTTAGAATAATAAAAATAGGTTGAAGATCTTTATGAGGAAAAGTAAACAAATGTTTACAAATGCGAGCCTGAAGAGAGATACTTCAATACGTGGGGTTTGTTGCACGCTGATATAACTTTTGAGTTCCTAATATCCTCCTTAGTGAATAAAGGCCTACTTAACATTTTCTAGTTAGCGCAAGCCTAGTGAAGTCAACAACAATATATCACTGGAATAAATCTTATGAAGTCATAAGGAATACTTACTTACATTATGTACACATTGCTACGTCGTTAAATGAAAAGTGTTGTGGACTCCGTAACATGCCGGTCCTGTTTGCTGTATATTTGATGATTGGTCCAGGAGTGGAATGTTAACTGGTGACCGATTATTAGCAAATTTTGAGCTTGTAAATTCGAATAGACTCGATATACACAAAGTCGACTCAATCTTAAAACAATGTGTCAATATAATTTTATTTTTTAAGTAAATTAGTTAGGTGAAAGCTAGCAAACAATAACTAAATGGGCGAGAGAAGAAATGAATGAGTGAGTTTTAAGCTTACATTTAATATATTTAATTGTTTATCCCTTACAATATTTAAGTTATTTTAGTTCAAACAAAATATCAACGTGTTATTACGATTTATATTTTATCACAGACTCCACGCACTAAACAATCAGTGATAAATGACCCTTAGCACGAGACGAATCCTGTATGGCGAGCATTGGCGCTCTTAGCAGATGATCACGTCTACATCCCGTGTCCAGGTGTCATTTTTCAATTTGAGAATATATTATATTTATGTTACATAACTATGGTATTTTATAATATTTCATATTTACCTCCGTGTGTGTACACATTGTGTACCCTGACTGAACGATAGCACGCTTACCTTGAAGGGTTACACTTTTGGCACATTTTATAAGATAGGGCCTTAATGTAATCCATTTATAAATGACTGCTACTTTTCACAGTAAGTACAGTTTAAGATTTATTGAAAGATTTGGGGTTTGCAATTTGGTTTCATGCCGGGTAAAGGTTGCATGGCAACAAGTGATTGAGTAATGTATGGCAGTAAGAAAAGAAAGTTTGTGCACTTGTTGATCTGGAGAGGGTTTACGATCAGGTGAATAGGAGTATGTTATGGTTTGTCCTTTAGAATATGGTGTGGATGCACGGTTAGTGAATGAAGCTATGGCAGTGTATGAAGGAAGTAAAGCGTGCGTTAAGGTGGATGGATCCTTAAGCGAATGGTTTGACATTGAACTGGGTGTCAGACAAGGTGGTTGAATGTATTCATGGATAAGTGTATTAGGGATGCTTGTGAGATCGCTGTTGGTGTGCAAATGGGCAATGTGAACATGAGAGTCCTGCCATATGCAAACGATGCCGTATTAATGATAGAGAATTAAAATGTTGCAAAATGTAATTTAATCATTTGAGTGTGACGACAGGCAGAATAGAGCTTCGTATAAATGGAAAAGTGTTAGAACAAGTGAATGATTTTGTGTATCTGGGCAGAATGTTTTGTAAAATTGAATGATATATTGTAAAATCGACAGACGGGTGAATGCATCTCAGAGAGTAGTTGGATGTATTGTGAACAAATTGCAAAGAATGAAGTAGTATCGAAAGAGGCAAAGATGGCAGTATATAAAAGAATGTTATTACTAACATTATTGTATGGATGTGAAACGTGGGTTTGTCAGTAGAAACACAAGAGCAAGATGAATGCGGTTATAATGCGATATCTAAGAAATGAATGTGTAAAAACTCGTATGGACAGAGTCATTAATGAATGGGTGCTAAAGGAGTGCGGTTTGGAGGGGAATTCAATGGGTCAATGTGAAAGAAGCGCGTTACGTTGGTTTGGAAGTCTTGAGTGGATGAGTGTGTATAAAGGAACGAACCAAATATATGAAGGTAGAGTGTGAGGATCAAAAGGAATAGGTAAGCTATGTAAAACGTGGTGTTGACGAATGTTTGAAAAAAAGAAATATTAAGATTTTTAAGAATAAAATAACATGTACGACACGGTGTTGAAGCGAAGGGAGTATGCTAGGATAGGGAAGTATGGAGGAAGTTAGTGATAATGGATTAAATACGGAGTTTTTTCAGCTATATGCACAGTTTTTTTACCTACCCCTTAAGGGAACGGCGGGGTTGGGTATATATGTATTGAATATTGATAAGTACAAGGTACAACCCAGAAATAGTTTTTCTCTAAGTAACGGATTTGGCCAGCTGAGCGAGTATTGTTGTGCTTCGCGCCGCCCAGAGTGGAAGGTGAAGGGTAGTGAGGAAACTTTACTTAGGGCCCCGCTTCTCGACGACTTCAACCGTCCAAACATTTCTACTTCACAGAAACGATTCTTCCACAACCACAACACACGTGAATAAAAGTCCATTTTTCAACTGGTTATTAAGGAGCTTAGGAAGAAGGAGGAATACAATATTGGATGACTTGAAGGAAAGAAGAAAATTCTGGGAGATGACAGAGGAGGCAGAGGACAGGGTGCATTGGCCGTCTAAGTTCATTGACAAAAAGAATGGACCTGTCATAAGACATAACACCTGATGATGATGATGATGATAATAATAATAATAATAATAATAATAAGCATTGTAAGGATACAAATAATCTAGCTTAGCAATTGAAGGACACTTTTGGATATAACTTTTCCATTAACATAGTTGTATTGGTTTTTATTAACATAATATTTGAGTACTAAGCTAAATTAAATTTTGTTTGTGAAAGGAAGCCACCAAAATTCAATTTACCCAGCCCCCTGAATCCTCTGGGTGGATCTGCTTGTATCACTGTGTCTTTTAATAAGAGCAACGTTGGCATAACGTTACAACTATTTCCTTCAAACCAACCCAAAGATTTAAAGTTCGAACAGGACTAAATGTGAAGCTTCTACATCTAAATTGTTTATTAATCCAATATAGAGGTTGAACAACCTTTTCTGTTGATAAGTAGTCCAAAGAGAATATTAAGTTATCCTTAAGGAAGTTTAATTTTATAATCAATAATAATGGATAGTTTAAATTAATCATTAATTAATGTCTATAAAAAAAACAGTAACTTAAATGTTCCTGTCACCCCTACACAATAAATATTGTGATAAGATTTAAATAATTACCAATCAGAATTATATAAAAATCTATTAAATTATAAAGGGTCAAATTTCGTATAAATACAAAAAGTACTGTGAATGAATTACATTTTTTTATAAAATAATATATATTTTTACATACAATTTTATTTTTGATCAGTGGTGATTAGTTATTAAATATAACTGGAAAAGAATATGTAATAGAACGCAACTCCCATTTTACTTAACTATAAAATAGATCTTAGTTAAACAAGTATTTCCTGAACTATCATTAGGACGTATGTGTATATATATTTTTTAACATGAATATTCATTATGTATTTATATACTGCTAAGAAATTATACGAGTTATTAATCAAAGTAAGAGCCAGCCAAATACAAAATTTGAAATCAAAATGCAAGAAAAAAGAGAGAAAACCCCTAAAACAACAAATGTAAATTACATGGTGGCTCGTATATGCGAGTATTTGTCAGCAATGTCCACAGAATTAAATTTGAAAATATGAGCCCAGGATTCAAAGAGAATATTAATTAGTGTAATGTTCTGTTTTCTTCAGTTTTTTTGTTTGTTTTTTTGTAACTTGTGTAATAACAGGCTGACGTTTCAATAAATAATTTTAAGCAGCAGCCCCGGCGAGCTTTTAAAATAAAAGATCAAAGTCAGTGGAAATGTTCAATTGAGTCTCCAGCCACTGTGTTCATTTCTAAAATAAAACTTCGAATGTTATTTATAAACACATTCCACAGTTAATTAATGACGTAGATTACATTTTCACTCAAACGTATAGTAAAGTAATTATTTAAGTAAGTAGTATTTAATTCTAATTAGAGAAAGAGAATAAATTTATTGTCATATAGATAAATAAAATATATTAATTTTAAATAAATCTTATTTACCTATAAGCTAAGTTAAAACTGATATTTTAGCATCCTCTCGCCATACTATCGTATATTATTAAACTATATATTAAAACTTTTATTAAGTGATTTAACATTTACCCATAAATACGGATATCTAGTTAGGTTATAATTTTAAACATCTAATCTTTATTTATTTGTACTTTAAGTGCTTATCTTTCCATCATCACCTTCACGTTCTTAATATTCAGCTTTAGCTTGTTCTGTAAAAGCTGTAACTATTTTGGGAAATGTGTTTTAATAGGCACTGGTAATTTCAAAGTATATGTTTATTAATGTGTGATAGCTCCTTGAGAAATAGACACAGCTTTAGTGTTTCAGGCATTTAACACAATCTAAGGCTGTGTTTCTCAAACTTTCCCCAATGTTATTATTATTATTATTATTATTATTATTATTATTATTATTATTATTATTATTATTATTATTATTATTATTATTAGCACCGCGTCTTACTACCCGTTCGGGTTATACGCACTTACGCTAATGTGTAATGGTAGGGTGATTGTGAGATGAAATGGAGGACCTACAGTTTAACGTGGAATCCGAACCACGGTGGAGGCCTGGCATTCCTCACATTCACAAGTTGTGATTAATACACATCTTGTCAGAGGTGAAGGAAGGGTTTGGCAATCAGATAAATCTGTACCGGGACCGAGGATTGAACCCCGAACCCCTAGCACAAAAGTCCGACACCTTACCCCTAGACCACCAGGTCACCTTCCCCAATGTTGGTTGATCTGTTAATAATCGCTCGATGTATGAGCGGACTACACATTTCGATATATTACGTATCAGTCTTCTTGCCCAAGCCTCAAATTATATTAATTTACGACGTGTTTATCAGCAGTAAAACACATTATTTTTATTATACTTGGCTTCTTACGGAAATGTACATGTAATACTAGTTGCTTATTATTGACTTAGTGGCCTGTAAATATTTACTCTTTAGCGCTTCCAAAAAATATTTATTTTTTTCTCTGCGTGGACCACAGTTTGAGAACTACTGATTTAAGGACTATTATTAGTTCTCATTGTAAGCCCTAGGTCGGTTATTTTCTTATTAAATTTGCTTAGGACCAACTCTTCCCTGGCTGGGATACAAACTTTAAAAACATTTCCATAATTTTTTGGGCGAAAAACTTGGACTGCGTTAAAGCTTTTGAGGTATTATTAAACTCTTCATTATTTTTTGTTAGATAACTACTGTGCGCACTCAAAAAAAATCCATGCATCCAAAAAAACATATTTGTGGACCTTTGTATAAAACATTTTAGTAATTTAAGCGTTAAGGCCTAAGGAGTTAGACATATTTTTAAATATTCTTAAAACCATGAAAATAATTATTTGTATAATTGATGGAAATTATAATGGGTAAAGGAAGATAGCAACTTATAGGAATAATTTAAATTAATTAGTATAAATGGCTGTCATCCTTTAGCAATGACAATTTAAATAATGATGTGTATTGCTAACCATGTACAATTAAATCTTGTACGAGCGTCGGCATGAAGCTCACAATCTCACACGTCCATTGTAGACGTTGCCTTAAACTCTAAGTGATGAACCCGAGAAGGGGACATTCCCGGATAGCTCAAGAGGTAGAAAATTTCAGGCTAAATCAAGAGGCCTTGGTTAAATTCCCGTGTCCAAGAGTTATTTTTAAAATATGTTTAAATTGTTTGATTTTAACAAAATAATTGCTTTTCAAGCGTTGACATAGTTTTTCCATAAAAAATAGCAAATGTTCTAAATCTTTCAAAATGAATAGACACAGCCTTAAGGCTTAACAGTCTTGCTTATGACGTGGGGCCCCCTGTCTACCTTCTAGGGCGAAAACCAAACATTTAACAGGAGGGAATGACAAAGTTAGTCTAGAATAGGCGTGCCAAACTCGTGTTATATAATAACGAGACATATTGAAATTTGAAAATAATGAGTAGGCCCCATTTCAGAAAATTCAATATTATAACCATCTTTTTAGTCAAAAAACTCAATTTTAAAATCCTAATCATTACCAAAAAAATTAAGACTATAAATGTTAAGAAACGTGAAACATTATTCAACAAGAAGTAAGCTAGGTTTTAAATAATGTGTCGAAATCATTTTTATAAATTAGTGATGATAAATACAATCCGTAATCTCTTGGATGTTTGTTATATTTCATTTTAGATAAAAGCTGTTCACACAATATGTGCTGTCTGAAATGCACATATTTGGTTTGTAAATTTAAACAATTTTGGGAATCTATCTTTAATAAATAAAGAGTCAACATTTGATACACCAACCCAATCTCTAGATTTCCCCAACTGATCAAAAGCAAATTTTCAACTGCCAAAATCTCAAATATTGTGTTCCTACATTTTTCATATTAATATGAATCTGGTATCGTTGTGTGTTGGTCAATAAGGAGTCCGTGGGCCACACAGGCTCGTGGATCGAGCTACAAGTTTGGCATTCCTAGTCTAGATGATCCATCACAGTGAATCATACAAATTTAATTTGCTTTTAAATATTATGTTGCATATAAATACTGTCAAAAGTTATTTAACATTCTATACCTTGAATATAAAAAATATTATTTTTATCTTATATTTTTCGCATATTATGTATATTCTTTAAGTTAGCTAAGCTCACTCTAAACTTTGTTGTCCGTTTATATTGAATTGGCATCATGTAAAATTTACATAACATTTAATGTAAGATGTTCAATTTAATTTGAACCAAAATTTCATTTTAATTTTCTCAGCCGTATTAAAAAAAAAGTGCCTTGCTTTTTTTTTTATCAATTTTTAACTTTAACTAATTGTTCACATTTTTGTAATAAATAACTAGACACCACTCGCTTCTGTGTAAAGCGCTACTCTCTTAGTAGACTAGACTGCCGATGATAGGGATATTGAGGTTCGAATCTCAGTCGGGTGTACTGAGGGTGGTTTTTACTAAATTGTTTTCTACTTTCCCTCCGCGTAAATACGGGTACACTTCCTCTAAATACAACCTTCCTAATCCCTAAAACCATGAGCGTATAGCCCGAATGGGTAGTAAGACGCGGTGCTTGGCATAAAAACTAAGATACCCTATCTCCCATACTACTTGAGCCTAGCCGTTGTTTTAACCTATCAGTATATTTTCAATAATATAATTTAATGGACTAGTAACACATTATTTTGTGTTTTTGCACCGCGTCTTTATATACGGTTGAGTTAAACTCTTAAATTAATTAGGCTAATGTGACATAGATTAAGAATATGGAGTCTTAAAATAAATTCACACACAATTACGTGGAAGGACAGTAGGAAATTATTCAGGGAAAAAAATATTAGTACATCAAACTGGGATTCGAGCCTCGATATTCCTGTCAAGAGTCAATTCAGTCCAACACGAGAGCGACGCATTTGATCATGTGACCACCGGTGTGGGTAATTATCTTGTTAATATGTTGAGCTAATAAATACTTTTTTCCTAATATTTTGTCATGTACGCCCTAAGGTATAGAGTCTGTCACAAAAAATGAATTTCTTAAAGTAGGAATGCAAACTAAATATTTTGTGACTGTGACTTGAACCTACACTCCATTTACCCTGTAAAGTAGCAGTCTTATTTTAAATGATGACACCCACATAGGTGGTTGCGTTGTCTAAAGCGTCACCCGCTCAGCATGTTGGATTGATGGTGACGAGGAAATCGGAGCTAGAATCCTGGTCCTATGTACTGGTCGTTTTTACTCGGTGTTTTTCCACACTCTCAACGCAAACGTGGGTACATTTACTTTAAAATCTACCTTCATCATCCTTATTCTATTATCATAATTAATGTATAAGTTTAACCGAAACGGATACTAAGACAAGTTGAATAGCGTATAACCCGAATGGGTAGTAAGACGCGGTGCTAAAAAAAAAGCCCACTACACTATGGCTCTATTTCATAGTGGAACCAAGTAAGGTAAGCATGTAAAGTGGAGGTTAGGCCCTATTTAGTAACAAAGGAAAGATAAATGTCTTTAAAAATATCACTCTATTAACACTTCACAATACTAGTTTCTGTGATAATTATTTATCTCAATCCTCATACCATATTTTTGAAAATACCATTTGACTCGTATTTAATAGATAATTTAAGGTTTCGTCGAACACATCATGACCTCAAATCCTCTTGAAAGAGTTCGTTTCAATGGCTGTGTGAAGTAGTTACAATACTAAAATAAAATATGTTACACCGGTAGAAAGACATTCTCTGACTTTCTATAGCCCAACTTTCGTAGGAAGAACTTAATCTGACGGCTAGAAGAGTTGATATAAATACTTACACCTCAAGTCATATTATCAGCAGCTGTCACATTTTATATGTATTATCAATAACTATAAAATAACACTAATAATTAAAAGTATGTATGTCAAACACAATCAATTTTTTTTTCTGAAAGGTCTTTCCTATGAAAATTAGATTGTAGATATACTCGTATACGTGTTTACGCGCTGGGTTGTGTTCTGCATATCTCTCTCTCTTTCTCTTTCTCTCTATCTCTCACTCTCTCTCTCACACACGCACACACACACACAAACACACACACACAAACACACAAACACACACACTATTAACAGAACCTGTCAAACTTGACAGACGGATGTAAAGTCTCTAAAAGGTAGAGAATATTTTTTTATCTGACCTGCAAGCTGAAAATAATTATGTTTGGTTTCCGGACACTAATTGTAGATTTAACTAATAAAATTTAAGGTTTATTTATATTTAAAGGGGGGGATGGAAGGGAACACGAGAAAAGGTAAGTGATTTTGCAGTTTTTATAGCAAAACATCCTAATGTCCTAAATAAATAAATTATTGCTCCAGTAGCAACGTTTAGTATAATTTTCTTTACATGTTGATATCAACAGTTGTTGAATATCTGTTAAGGGTGTCCTGGAATTTAATGACAAAGTTTCCTCTTCATTTAAAATTTTCCCATGAAAGATATTCAACAACTGTTGATATCATTTGTGTGTAGAAAATTAAATTTAACATTGCTACTGGAGCAATATTTTTTTTGTTTTGGCTAAAAAAGTTTTGTTATAAAAACTGCAAAAACCCTGACTTTTCTCGCGTCCCCTTCATCCCCACCTTAATTTGTATGATGACAAGTGTTTAATGTTCAGGGAATTTATCTAATAGTCTTACCAAAACAAAAGGTTTTTAAAAATCTTAATGATATTTTTTTATCAAATTAAGAATGTTATATATACCAAAGACTATATGATAATAGGAAGTACATATTTCCATACTCACATAGGTCCAGTATTAAAGTAAATATATCAATAGTTACCACATTGAGAGCACATGCAATATAACTTATTCTAATTCATACGTTTTAACACAAGGATTACGTCACAGCTACGTCCATGCTGCAGGGCTCTGAGGAGGTTAGTTTCATACGATGTGTACCCTCATGAGCAAGTAAAGTATGGAGAACCAACAGTGAGGTATTTAAAAATTCCCCCTCCCCACCACCACCGATGATAAGTGACACCTAAAACACCATAACCACCAGTACTCTGATCCATGTGTTTGTAAGTAGATCCAAGCCCCTAGTTTGATCCAAATAAGATTGTAGTTACCATGAGCCGTTGCGAGCAGTGAAGTGAGGACCCCCCACCACGTGACAATCAAGGGCCCCTTCATGATGCAGGCGCGAGGTACCCTCCTAGAAAACACAGAAACAAACGAACCGTCATTAAAACCTCGCACTCGGCTACAATGGCGACACAAGAACATATCGGATAATAATTACATTCGGCGTCGTTTCAAATGAAGACAATGAGTGCGAGTGGTAGGTGTGGAGAAGGGTTGCAGGGGTGCGGGGAGAGGACACCGGGAAAATTACTTTCAATCGACGACAGTGGAGTGAAACAAAAACAGCTCGCAAAGTACTGCTCGATGATGGTACTGAATAATGATTACGAGGAGGTATATCTATCTCTTGGCAAATACCTCGCGCTGCCGACGTTCAGAATGTACAGCACGAGGAAATAACACATTAGTAGAAACCTCTAAATAGCTTTAACCTTATAAAACCCAGTTACAGGGGAGGGGAGGGGGTGTTCGGGTGTTTTAGATGGTGTACGGGTACAGGTGTCAAACTGTTTTAGTATGCCTTGTCGATGACCGAGAGATGCGGCTTCAAACCCCGGACTAGTATATTAAAAGCTTTTTTTTACTAAGATTGTCCACTCTCCAACTACGTAAATGTTGTTGCATTTATTTTTATACCTTAATTATACATATTCCACTAGGCTTGTCAAGGTAGGGACGCGGAACAGCCTCACAAATAAATTAACTAAAGGTGGTATTTATTTTATTAAATAAATATCAGGAATATTAATTATTGAAGAAGAAATAAGAAAACAATTAAAAGAACAAAGACAATTTCGCACTCTCTTTTTAAATCCTACATTAAAATAAAAATATTATTGTTTATCCATCTAGTCATTAAATAATATAAAATATAAATTTAATTTTAAAATTCTACCAAGCCTTTTATGAATGTTTAATCATGACAAATCTGCAGAAAAAAAGAGTTGTATGTATATATGGCGTAATGATTAAAACAGGGAGTTTATTGGGGTCAAAACTTCCTCCTCTGACCCTTAAAATAAACCTCCTAGGTGCTTTAAGTTATGTTTATTTGTGATTCAAAATAGAACTCTGTCTGAAATTCAGAAAGTGATTCTACGCCATTACTTGGACACACTAGTTCTACAACCTGTGATTTTTAACTCCATTGAAAAAATGTAATAGCTTTTCTCTAAATCTTTGTGAATTCTCTTCCGAGTGTGAGCTCTGTAAATCTAAATGGAGTAAGAAGAGCAAAAAGGACAGCTTTCAATGGAATAGATCAGTGCAGAGGAACATTTATAATATTCTACAAATATTAGAGACTTTGACAAAAACAAACCATACGTATTAATGAACTTTTTTTCATCGAAGAGACTTAAATATTATCTAAGAACCACTCCTGGACAAGATAAACTCACCAATCTGGCAATGCTAATTTAGAGAGAGACGAGATGATTTCGACGTTAGTTAAGAGTGGAAGAAAAGAGTTTTTCATTTTTTTAAATTATAATGTATATCATAAATACTGATAAATCTATTTTTTAATCTAGCGTGAAGAGGATAAGGGATGGATGCTAATTAAAATATCTTACATAATTAAAATAACAAAAAATTATTATGATCTTAAAATGAAGTAAAGAGTATAATAATTAGTACATAACTTATGAAAGGTTTTCCCTCTGATATTAAATTTATTTACGTTGCTTATTTTCAACTCAAACTATTTTGGTATTTGTTTAAATAAAGAATTTTAAAAAAGTGTTGTGCACTGTAGCACCACCCACGACCTTCCCCCGGATGTGCTTCTGGGAAAAGGTGTGCTTGTGTCATGTGTTGGGGATATTTGAACTAGAATAATTGTATCATTTAGTGGTACTTTGTGTTTATTACGAGCTATTTTCCAAACAAATTATTTTTCCTCTCTTATGTATATTTGTCACTCCCTTTTGTTCTCTTGCCCCTAATAAAAGTTCATCGTACGCACTTGACTTTGCAATTTAAGTTGTGTTTAAGTTATTAAGGCCAGTATCTTAGTGATTGTATATCTATAGTGAATGATTTATTGAATTAGTTTTTAAATATGTTATTTAAATGGAAAGCAAAGAAGTTATTGTTTGATTAGATACTGTGCCATTATGATACTATCTTCCACATTTCTCCAACATTGGTTAACATTTTAACAATTAAGATATTCGGTTAGAATTGGAAATATTAAAAATTTGTTTAAATAAATTGTACTTGAATCAGAATAAAAATTGTCAATACAATGTTTCTCTGACAAAATAAACTTAATAAATTACAATCAATTTATTAGAAGGAAATTCTATCCAAGTTTCACAAATTCTTAATTCTTTGGCAAACTGGATTTGTTTAAATAATTTGTTTGGTTACCAGAAAGTAAATAAAACATAAAGAAATTGAAAATTATTTAATTGGATACACTTTGTATGTTAGAAACCCTGAAATACGAACCATCAATTACAAAATAATTTATTTTCAAACCTCACAATTAACATGTGCAAATATTCATAATATTGTTAAGTGCATCATAAATTTTCAAATAACATTAAATGATTAGAGCAGCGATATATCACTTTGCTTTTCACTAGATAAATCTCAATTCTCAAACAACCACACTTGATTTAACTCTACGTCGAAAACGGTTCTTACTCATTTTCTAAATCGAAATTTAATTATTTTTTTTTGTTACTGTTCAGTTAATACATTTCCTAAAGAGCACACAGATTTACACATACGCCTAGCCGCGTTTGGCAAAACATTCATACTCATTACAACATCCGCTTTTAATTAGTGGCTTGGAACTAGACTAGTAGTTTTACACGTAGGACATCGTAAAGTCCCTGTTATAAATCACTATGTTTTTAAACACTGTTAAAATCTCATCAGTGCAATGTAATTACTGAGTACCACATTGTAGCAGCTATTGGATTGCTGGATGGAGGGATGGTTAGGGGAATATAGGGGCAAGGGGGCGATAGAGATGGAGGATGAGGCAGTTCGAGACAGGGTGATTCACTTTCATGACCAGCAGTCTCCAATAAATTAATAAAAGAACAAAATTGACGAGAAAGAAAGCTACCATTTATTTAACAGATCCATAAAAAAAAGACTGAAATCAATTTGAAAATTTGAACTCATGATTGCCCCCGTGGACCAAGACATTAGATTCGTACGAAACAATGTTGTTTATAAGTCGGAGTTAGAATCCCGACCTGGAGCACCAGGGTTTATTTTCCAAATGTGACTTATCAGAGTGGTTTTAACATATTATTTTCGCATGAATTTCCTCTGAAACTACTCTACTCATAAATTAAAACATTTATAGCTCGTGTGAACTACATTGGTGGGCATACAGACTAAAATGTCATACTCATCTAGTCTTGTTTACCGATAATGGGCAGGCTGTGCCTCAAAACCCGGTCGGGTGTACTGAGGGTGCTTTCTCCCTAAATGGTGTTCCACTCTCCCTCCACGCAAATCCTGAATACAATACGTATAACCAAGGCCGTAGCCAGCCAATAATTTCAGGGGGGGTTTGGTGGGCCCATCCCCCAATTGACGGAAAAAATTCTAAATAAAAAACTGTTCTAGAAGCTATCTAAAGTATTTTTTTATGGTAACATAACCCATTAACTGCCAAAGGCTATGACAAATTTCAGATATTAAACAGCTCTAGAAGCTCTTTGAAGTGCTTTTTATGATAACATCGCCCCCTAATTTGTACTTGTACCTTTTTGATATTGTTTGAACCATAAATAAAGCCATATAGATTTGTTCATAAATATTTCGGGGGGGGGGGGGGTTAACCCCGAAACCCCCCCCCCCCCGACTACGACCTTGCGTATAACTCAGATAGGGTAGTAAGACTTGGTGAATTAAAACAAACAAAAAACATCCCTTATGTTGAAACGTGCTTTTTAAAAGGAATAAAGAGAGAATCTAATATAAATATAAGGCAGAGAGGAGGCCTAGAGAATTCAGGTCACATGCCCACAGTCTGATAGTTCCCCCAAATGAGACTACACAGAACTATTATGCGCGTTCAATAACACGCGGTACTGGATGACATCATTGGTTTACATGAAATTGTGTTTGAGTTTCCAGAATTCCGATTCCATTTCTAATTCGAACTGCTTTATATTCAAAGGGCGGGCGAGAACCGACAGAGGCAATGGAACGAATGTATTGTGGGATTAGCACTGACGAAATTATGATAATGGTAGTGTGATGGGTACGCATTAAGGTCCATCTCTTCCCTCGAGTGTAATGGTTACAATTCCGATACAGTCGAATTAATTCACCGGCTTTGAACCCCGTCAGAGCCGGTGAGGCTTCTGTTCCGTGTAGGTGAGGTAATACTAATGGGGACTGGCACTGCCAGCCTTCTAGCCGGTAATATGTAATACGATACGTTCATATCAAGACAGTTCAAGTTGTATCAATAATATGTTCTTCAAACACATATTAAAGTTGGGTGCTAGTGAGCGCGAATTTAGTGCGCTAATTTTGCAGTTTTTATAGCATAAACATTTTTTGAACAAAATAAATCAAATTTTTCTTCTATAGAAACATATAGTTTAGTTTTCTGCACGTGCTAATATCAACAGTTTTTGAATATCTGTTATGAGCATGGTGGCATTTGGTGACAAACTTTTTTAATAAAGAGAAAAAGTTGTCATTAAATTCTAGGACCCCTTGACAGATATTAAAGAACTGTTGAGATTAGCATGTGCAGAAAACTAAACTATATGTTTCTATAGAAGAAATATTTGATCTATTTTTGCCAAATAATTTTTATGCTGTATAAACTTCAAAAATACTCCCCTAAACTCACGCTCACTAGCACCCCATCTTAAAGTTTAGTAAGGAGAGATGTAACCTTATTTTGTTCTGTGTTTCTCTATTAAGGTCCTGACGAAGATGTAGAACTCAGTGGCGGCGCGTTATATTTATTTTTGGTGGGGCCAGGTCAAAGGTTACCGGTAGTGATTTTTTTTTTCCCACCACGTGTATTAATTGGACATAAAGTTAAATTTATTTAAGTTTTCTTATTTTTAAAAATCACTAAACAAATTTACAAACAGAAAGAATAAAATAATACAGGTTTTGAATTAAACTTACCAAGTGATGGCATTACTTGTACAAACTAAATAATAGACAATAAAAACAAAATAAGCTCTGATCTTCTTCACTCATAGCTAACCACAATTATTGTTTACCAAATCACGCATTAAAAAAAATGTCCTTGCTATCCACTTGCATAAATGAAATGTCACTAGGCTCGTGTGCTCCTAACCGTTTAATTTCGAGTTTTTCTTGAAGTTTTAATTTAAAAAAGCGTAGTAATTAGTAAATAATCTACTTTATTAATTTTAATTAATCACTTTTACTAGTCGCCTTAATTATTGGGTTTTAACACACGCTCTAAGCGGATAAAACAAAATATAGACCATCTTTATCGAATCGCGGGCCCGCCTTGACCGGCCCGATGAACTACTGGGAAGCGCAGAATAGAATGGCCTTGAGAGATATCTCCCATTGGACGACGGTGATTATCTGAGAGGGGCTGGCCCATGTGAACTACTGGGAAACACGGAGTGGAATGGCCTTGAGACATATCTCCTATTGGACGACTGGGATTATCTGAGAGGGGCTGGCCCATGTGAACTACTGGGAAGCGCGGAGTAAAATGGCCTTGAGACATATCTCCCATTGGACGACGGGGATTATCTGAGAGGGGCTGGCCCATGTGAACTACTGGGAAGCGCGAAGTGGAATGGCCTTGAGACATATCTCCCATTGGACTACGGGGATTATCTGAGAGGGGCTGGCCCATGTGAACTTCTCCATTTACTCATTAGAGTCTCAAGCGTTGCTACAGTCGCGTGACAATTGCAGCGAGTAATGACTCTCTTGGGGCTGGAATATTGTATAGCGAATCAAATTAATTCACGGTGTGTATAGAATGGTGTTTCACTTCATATTAATGTATTTTTACAAAATATGTTGTAAAATAAAAAGAAAGAAAAACTTTTTTTATGTTCAAAAAGGGCTGGTGGGTCCGGGATCCTGTGGCCCTTATGGCCCCTGGTAAAACTACATCGAAACTAATCATCAAATGATGGTTGCTAACGCAGGAACATCATAAGGATAAAGGGAATTCCATCAACGAATCATCATTTATTTGTAAACTCTACCTTTTTACTTATTTCTACTATCTTTAACTAATTTCAACTATCATATTGCAAACCTTTTTTGAATAACTAATTTCCAATCTTTCTGTTTCACTTAAATTGCTACGTAAACATACATCATCATCAGTTTAAGTGCGTTAAAATAACAAATGAATAATATTTCTAATTATAATAATTTTAATTATAATTATTTTTTTACCATTGATTAATGAGCCTGATACTCTTAAATATAATGTACTAATTTTAAAATTTATTTTTTTGTTAGAAAAACTCTTATAATATGTTTTGACCGTCATTCTTCATTATATGAAATATTTAATGATATTGTATGTATTTTCTCAAACTTATCTAATGTTCAACACAACTCTATCTAATACCATTTATAAGATTATAATTTCATAGTACATTGATTGATTCACAATTAATTTTTAGCACCACGTCTTACTACCCGTTCAGGATATACGCCTACGTACTAATTAATATAATAATAATAATAATATTTAGCACCGCGTCTTACTACCCGTTCGGGTTATACGCCTTACGTACTAATTAATTAAACTAATGGTTTAGGGATTAGGAAAGTTTAATTGATAGGAAGTGCCACCGTATTTGCGTGGAAGGAGAGTGGAAAACCTTTTAGGAAAACCACCCTCAGTACACCCTACCGTGATCGAACTCCAATCTCCCCATCTTTGGCAGTCTAGTCTAACACGAGAGTAGCGCGTTAGGCCATGCGGCCATCGACGCGGGTAATTCACAAATCAATAATATATTCATCCTCAGGAATATTTGATTAATACAAATGTACTTATTTATTTAATGTTTCGAGGGTTTGGCTAGCAAATATGGTATTGAACCTTCAATGTGTGAAAGTGGATAAGAAATGTGTTGATTTAAGCCTGAAAATAAAATTAGGATTAATAAATATCTCAACCATTTGGCAAAAATTTTTAAATTACTTTAAGAATACATTTTTGTATAGTACTTGGAGTGTCCCGCATCATTGGGCATGTCGAATAGGTGTCAAACTCATCTGGAATAGTTTGCTACTAAAAGGCATGTTGGGGTTTGAATCCTGGGAGGATGTACTTAAGGTATTTCAAACTATCCCTCCAAGCAAATGCGAGTATATTTCCTCTAAAATATACCATTATCATTTCTGCTCAATTTGTAGACTAGACGAATACTAAGATGAGAAGAAAAAAATTTAATATATATTATTTAAATCTGCAAAATAAAATATTTGAATAACTTACAAAATGAAATATGCATTCATAAAATATTAATGTATCGATTGGTCTAACAATAAGCATGGAATGAAAGTTTCTTTAAAGCCATTAATGTTTCCAGACTGTGACCAGGGTCAGTTTTTTAATCCATATATCTTCCACTACCAACTTGCTGGGCTTGTCATAGCTAATAGCTTCATATGGTTTATAATAAATCTTAAGACTAAGACAGGCACAACTTCATTATCCAAGCGCGGAAAGGATGCTCTTATTTTTTAGAATTTCCACCAACTTAATTTCAAGTATAAATAAAAGAATGGCAAACAAACATGGCGTTGCAGAATATATAGTGACCATCTATACTCAACGTTTATCAAGGTACTGTTAATTTTTTGAGATCCTCAATCACACGCCATCATGAATCAGACGTTGGTAAGCATAATCGTCAAATTAATAGCGGCAGCTGTAAAATAAAATCCCGTGAACAACTCAAAGAGCGGCTGTCAAAAGTGGCCAGTAATATCGGAGCAGATTCAGAGCGAGATGATACATTCACTTGCAGTGACTAGAACCTATTCGAAAAAATATTAAAATATTCATACGTCAAGGAAACTAAATTTAACTTGGCTCTCATAGTATAATGAACATATTAATCAGCTTTTGGAGGCTATTAGTTTGATTACAAATCGAGGAGTACATCTCGTCTGGGCAACGATATCGGTAATAATATACAGTATTGCTTTCAACACAAACTAATCGTACGTGTCTTTGTAGCTTTAGTTAAGTTTTTATGGACAGTACCTCCACATACTGCACCAAATACTCAAACAATAATATTGTTTACTTTGCATGCAAAATTAATGGAGATGAGTTTACTGTAGTGTTCTGCTTGTTGCCCAACAAATAACGTCTCCGTACAACACAACCTTGTGCATGATAAAAGAAATATGTTAAATAAACGCGCTAGTTTGGGAACCTAGGATCATCACAGTTTACTTCGAGGTAGCAATCCACACAGCTGTTGAAAACACGATTGCTGGTTCACGAAATGTGGGTTGCACGTTTAATTCACTGCATGTTTGGTTGGAAAAGTGTTACATACCTTACTCGGATTGACCTGTTTGGAACCGGAAATTGTTTGAAAGAAGACTTAATGTCATATCAACCGCAAGATACGGGAGTTTTCAAGTTCTTAGACAACAGATACTTACATAAAAGAAGGGTCAATATTTCTACCAAACATTTGGGCTGGAAATAGCAACAAACTACAAAATTATATGAGTCATTTCATGCAGATTTGAATTCTTAGTTCAGAAAATTTCTTTATAGCATTTTAAGAACAGTGAAGGCTTAGAGTGAAAGTCCATTTAAAGTGACTTAAATATTATGAACTACTCAATTTCAGTAAGAAATAAAATGGTAATAATAGAAATAAGTTAGTAATAATAAGCAGCGGAATTATAAAAACCAATAACTTTGCATAAATAAAAAACTTATTTTTAGATCTGATTATGACATTTTAGAAAACATTCTAAAATAATCTTCCGTAAGGAATGTAAGATATGTTAAAATAATATACAGACTTAGATAATGCTTAATAATATAATAAATGAATGCTAAAATTGAATATAATGAAAATGAAGATTAATAAGTTAAAACATATTTAGTTAAAGTCAAAGCATAAAAAGAATACAATGAATGAGTAAAAATTAAGTAAATAAAGTGTTGGCATATAACCGTAATTTCATGAGAATGAAAAAGTTAATGTACACAATAGTAGATTAAATAACAGACGTTATTGACCAGAAACAACCTTATAGTTAAATTTTAATAAAGTATAAATTGTAGTTGAGTAAAAATTAATTTAATTTGAAGTCAAAGCATAAAAATAACATACATTGATATGAGTAAAATTAAGTAAATAAAGTGTTGTCATATAGCCGTATTTATAAGAATGAAAATTAGTGTATACAATAGTAAATTAAATAACAGACGTTATTGACCAGAACAATCTTATAATTAAAATTTAATAGAGTATAAAATGTGGTTGAATGAAATGGATTAACCCACAAGTTATTTTAATTTAAAAGTTAATAAGAGTTTAAGCCAGTTCTAAATCTTGAAAGTAAAATCAAATTGAATACAGTAGAATGATTGTGAAAAGGAATAAATACAGAGTGTAAACAATCTAACAGGAATTAGAATGAATTGAAATTTGAATTTCAATTATCATGAATTATAAACCATACTTGAAAAAGTTATGTTAAGATGGATTCTTCTTTTTGTGAAGGCAAAAATTAAAACCAAATTATGTTACATTTACAACACTTGCTCTGTGGATGAGCTCGGACACTAATTTTTATAAAGCAGGAATATATATATATATTTTTTTTTTTACAAATTCAGACTCTCTGTGCCATTATAGTTGACAACCTTTGGATGGCCTGGAATACACCCATGGGACTATAATGTGTAACCCTGGACACATGATCAAACTAGAAAACTCAATGGTATAGCATCCGCGTGCTAAGTAAGTTAAAAGGTTTCGTATTAGATTCCCGTGGCCAGGTGTCATTTTTCAATATATATTTTAAACACGCTCAGATAATGTTATTATTATTATTATTATTATTATTATTAATATTATTATTATTATTAGCACCGCGTCTTACTACCCGTTCGGGTTATACGCACTTACGCTAATGTGTAATGGTAGGGTGATTGTGAGATGAAATGGAGGACCTACAGTTTAACGTGGAATCCGAACCACGGTGGAGGCCTGGTATTCCTCACATTCACAAGTTGTGATTAATACCAGATAATGTTGATGTCTTTATAAGCATCAGTATGCCTACAAGGCTTGTTTTATGCCAAATATAAAAATAAGAATTAGCTTTATTTTATCAAAGTAGTTCAATAAATGTCTTAAAAAACGATAGCTTGCTAGTAAGTCTTGATATAAAAATAGAATGTCACTTAAAGGTATTCTTGTGTAAAAAGGACACTAAATAAAACAATAATGGAAATTGGCTTTAATTCAATAACATCCCTACTGTTGTCATCTTGAATTTGTGGCCATAAATTCGTCATGGACACATGCCCTAAGTAGAAAAATGGTTATCCTAGGCATTGAGATTTTGAAGGCCAGGACACGAACTATTTGCTTGGGTTAAACAATAATTATGTTGGGTTTCATCCTAAACAGATAAACAAGGGATTTTTTTTCAGTTTATATAGTTAAAATCCTCGGTATCTGATACGAGAACTCGGCTTTTCAGATGTAAGCAATATCTAATCCCCTGAAGTAAACGTTTCGAATGATATTGAGTTTCGGTCTACTTCAGAACCACAGCTCAAAGCTCTTAAACCAACAGATGGTTGAGCTACGAATTGATAAACAAAGTGAAACCGATATCTTGTTGTTAAGTTAATTATAGAGGCTCTTAGAATCATATATTTCTACTGAATTAATTGACTCATGTTAGTTGATATATTATTACAGGTGAGTATGCTTTACCTCATCTGGTTTTGTTCTGTATGTCCACCCCTACTTACCTACTTATAAACAATGAACACGACAGATCCACTCGCCTGAGTTGAAAACGTATTCAACGCTATATTGCAGTGTAGTAGAGCTAGGGCTACATGTGTACAGCTGTTTAATATCACAATATAAACACATTCATCCTATCTTCTGCCAAGCAATAAACACACATTAACTAGCATTAACTTGCAATTAAATAAATACGAACTAATGCAATAAACATCATGCTTTTCACCCACTTCGGTGGTAGCGTGGTCTAACGCACTACTCTCGTAGTACACTTGACTGCCGATGACGGGGAGATCAAGGTTCTAATCTCGGTCGGGTGTATTGAGGATGGTTTTCCAAACTTGTTTTCCACTCTTTCTCCACGCAAATGCGAGTACACTTCATAAATACCTTCCTAATCTCTAACACCATTAGAGTAATTAGTACATAAGTGTATAACCTGAACGGGTAGTAAGACGTGGTGCTAAAAATATCATGCTTTGCTTGTGATAGTATAAAAATGGTCAAGTTTATACACGGTAGCAAGCCCACTATAAAATAAATATCAGTAAAATATACATAGGCCTATCCAGATCTTATGTAATCGTCCAGATCGTATGTGTGTGTGTATGTGTGTGTGTATGTGTGTGTATATGTGTGCGTGTATATATATATATGCTTGCAAACTAATATGGCCAAGCATAACATACTTAATATTTAACCAACTTTGGATTAGAATTTGGCTAAGAGAAGAAAATATGTTACGTAATTACTAAACTATGTTAGGCCCACTCTGGAATAAAGCAAGTAGTATCTTGGATCCAAAACCCGGGTTGTATGACCCCCTTTTATACCCACCACCTCTCCCTTAAAACCCAATTCCAATCCCCGGCAAGAAATATTTATTTTTAAATCCCAACATGAAAATGGTGAATTTTTATTAAAAGAATCAATATATTAGTTAACTGTTAACATAATGTATTTATGAGGATTTAAACATTCTACCTCTGAATATCTTATATGTACATGAAAATAAGTGTATTTTTCTAAAAGTTTATCAACGACATTATTCATTTTAATTTACTAACACGTATTCATTACACGCAAATAAAACCACCCACCTAGAACATGCGATTTTTAGGGCGGGTGCAAGCCACCTACTGTCAACTGATGTTATCAACTGAGTATATCTCAATGTCTAGCGAATACCTTGTCAATGCACGAACTGATGTTATCAACGGAGTATATCTCAGTGTCTAACGAATACCTTGTCAATGCACGAACTGATGTTATCAACGGAGTATATCTCAATGTCTATCGAAGACCTTGTCATTTCACGAACTGATGTTATCAACGGAGTATATCTCAATGTCTATCGAAGACCTTGTCATTTCACGAACTGATGTTATCAACGGAGTATATCTCAGTGTCTAACGAATACCTTGTCAATGCATGACCCAGTCTTACCATCTAACAATGCCACGTGAGTTTGATGGTAGATCTGCTGGGGAAAGCTTTATACCTCACCCAACGAAGACTCGGCACAGCACCGGTGGTTATTTAGGAAGCATTGTTTACCAAACATAGATTCTCTTAGTCAGAGCGAATGAAATCACAAACGTTTAAATATGTTTTATTCGACTGGAATTGGCCACGCAGCTTAGAATATGGAGCACTGGATAAAACCTAGTTTTCGTATAGCTAACTCTTTGGTCTCTCCAGTCAGAAGCCTCCAGCCAGAACTCACACTTTCAAGTCATTTATATTCACGCCTTGCTAGAGATATAACAATTCAGTTGGAATATCTTCGATAAGCTGGAATTATATTAAACAGCTGTGGCCGAGTTTCTGTCTGGGAATATATTCCCAATTATTTATCTAGCTGGTCCTATTCATGTAAAGCTCATTAAAATAGGCAATACATTATTTCAAAAAATGTTTATTTACATTTGAATTGCTGATACCCATTTTGGGTGTCATATGCTCTAAAGCGTCACACAATATACTGGCCTGCTGATGAAAGGGATATCTGGGTTTGAATTCCAGTCAAGTGTTTTTTTTTCCTAAATGGTTTTCCACTTCCCCCAAATGTGAGTACACATCCTCTTAATTTCACCTTTCTTGTCTCTAATATATTATCGTGATTAGTTCATGTGCGTACACCCCGAACGGGCAATACGACTCTGAGACAACTCACAATAACACGCTGGTAAACTCTTTTATTGCAATAATTACCACTTACATAGACCATGTTTAATTGTTTTATTAACTAGGGATACTTTTACTTTGTGGGTCTTGGAGTTTAGAACCCTCCACCAGTTGTATTCATGGTATTTGATGACCAAGACAATCGTGTAGACGGACATTTGGCTGCAAAAACTTAAAACAGGAGCCGTAACTACATATTAAGTGCCCGCACCGTGTTAAAACATAGCTGTAACACGAAGAGTACCTATATCAAATAGTTTTCAGTGCCGTCCCTTACATTCTATTGGCCACTGCAGAAAACAGTCAGCTACCTCACCCCACTGACCCAGGGAGCGATCTGGCCTTACCCCTTACCCTCCTTTTCCCTTTACATTGATGGACCCTACTGAAGAAAGATGACGTTTGATTTGAGTGGTTTCAACGAAGGAGCTCAAATGGGGTGGAGATTTTTCCGCTTCATGAATTTTGTAGTTGAATTTGAAACCGATGAGTGTAAAGAAAGAGGAGTGTTTGTAGGTTTCTGTCTCTATGCCTGTGAAGAGGTTGTTTTGATGGTTGTCGGAGGTGGGTAGTTTTCCAGGCGAGGGGGGAGGAACTGTTTGATTACTAGGGTCTGGTAGTGATGAGAGGTTGATGGTACAATCGGCTCTAGGATGGGAAATATAGGGTGAAATCTCTATATAGTACATCTCAAAATGTTTTTAACGTTATAAATGTCCTCTGCTTGCACCATAAGGTGGCTGTTTTACCTTAGCTGATTGCATTATGGTCTTATCTTAATACTGCACCATAGTGGATCCAAGCAAGGTAAGCTTGTCAGGGTTGATAAGCTTTGTAAGTTTTGAGATTCTGTGACATTTCTGGATGTTCTAAGCAAAAAAAAAAAAAGCATTTTTTTTCTGATGTTTAAACTACAAAGATGAAATAAATATCACATTTTTCTCACGTTCTTTTATTTAATACTCAACATATAACTATTAAAAACGCAATTTGTTAAAAAAAAAATTCTCAATAAATAATAAACTACTAATAAATAACTAATTAACTTGCGTGAACTTTGAATGAAAGGACTAATATTTCTTCATATTTTTCAGATCATCACAAAAATATCATAAAATTCAAGTGAATGTTTAACCAAGACTTTTTTCTCCTCGTCATAATTTATCATACTTTCCCCGTTTTCCATGTATATATTAACCTCCTTGTTATATTTCGGGGTAAACTGACGATTCCTACAAATGATTAAGGAAATTAAAGTGTACTTCAACCCGAACCAGTCTGAACAAGTACAAGGGTGTCAGTCCCGTCTTCTTTGAATTGTTTGTTTACGTATAAGCTGGGGTTCTAGTCCCGGTAAAGTCTATTGTGATGGTCTCCCAATCTTCCGCACCCCAACAACTTCTACCCCCTCGTCTCTATCAAATATGTGTAAATATGTTGTGTTACGAAAGCGTAGTAAAAAGAAAAACCCTACAGTAGAATCAGTGTGTTTTTAATGTTTGAATTAAATTTAAAATAATTTTACTCTGGAATGTGTTTGTCTTAAAATTCTGAAATTAAATTTCTTGGTGCCTGGACTTTGTAGGGTTTTGAGTTCTGTGTTTTAGATTTATTAAGCTTTAATATGTTTAAGAACATAAGCCCTGTGTTTAGAAATAACAAATATCCCATCGAGTCACTCTTGTTATAATTGTATAGTTGTATCGCAGTAAGTAGCTTCTTACCCGCCTCGCTGGCGTAGTTAGCTAACGCGCTAGTTTTGTGTTGAGCTAGACTGCCAAGGATGGGGAGATTGAGGTTCGAATCTCACAAAAGTCAGACACAACATCCATAAGTACTACAACACTCTGTCGGCTATTTGATCGAAATTAACTACAGTTGTACAGTATTTTAATAAAATTACGTCTTCATTATCTTATTAAAATAAATGAATATGTGTGTGTGTGTGTGTGTGTGTGTGTGTGTGTGTGTGTGTGTGTGTGTGTGTGTGTGTGTGTGTGTGTGTGTGTGTGTGTGTGTGTGTTACCCAATTGAGATTAAAATCCCGAACGCCTTAGCCTGCTTATTTGGACTGACCCACCCAGGCAAAGGCATCAGTCTCGTATGGTAAGGTAAGCCAGTGAAAGGGAGGTTGGGATTATAGTCTTTATCGGGTGTACTGAGAGAAGGGCGGATTTCCCTAAACGGTTTCCCACTCTATATCCATGCAAATGTGAGTACATTATAGCGTACTGACCCCACCCCATATATTGAATTTAAATATGTTGATAGTCAGGACAGGTAGTAAGACGTTCAAGCAATAAAACATAAATATCCAATTTAAGGTTGAATTTATTATTTAATGGATAGAATAAAATAATAAATCCTTATATAATGGCTATTTCCTTGTAAAAGTTTTATATATATTATATAAATTGTTTTGTTAATAGAAAAGAGTCGTATTATTACCTAAAGACCACTCTAAGAATGATTGTTGTAGTGTAAATGTAGACGTGTTCTTTCTTTCAAACCATTGTGAGTATAAATGTTGAACTGATTGACACGGGTTCTGATCTTTGTTCGCCGGGGAAATTCGCCACGCATGCGCCCTCGACCACGCACAGAACAGCGAAGGGAAGAGAAAGACGAGGGGTTTTTTTTTTCATGAAAGGGCCCGTCAAACTTTGTCAGGAGGTTGAAGAGCTGATAAGAGTACCATGAAATTATGATGACAAGGTCATAATTTGTGAGGCAAGAGCCTGTTGGAGAAACAGGAAGAGTGGCTCGTTCCATTCCGGAGGACTTAACATTTAAAGGACAGAAGAAATAAAAATGGAGACAAAAAAAAAGTTGTTATTATTCATGTCTAATGTATACATCAAAGTTTCACTCGACACCTTGACTCTTAGCAGTTTCGGCTGCGTGGGTAGCACTCATGACTTCGCCCTGGGAGGCTGTGTTTCGATCTCAAGCAGATGCATTGGAAGGTGATTGATTACTCTATAGATATCTTGTTCCTTACATCTCTAGAACAAATGATGGCGTGATTTGCAAACTTATCTTAAACTTATCATATGCAAGTTGTAGTACTGTTAAAAGCTAAACAAAAATAAAAAATTGAAATAATATTTTATAAAAACAACATTCTCTGGGTTATAGGCCAGTATATTTTTAAATAGAGCTTTGGTAAATGGGGAGTTGAAAATGAAAAGAGCAAATAATATGTCTGTAATAGAGTATATTATTTCATTTCACTCTAATGACCAATTTTAGGCAACAATTGCTTCGCAAATGGAATCATTCCGTTTTAGCAGTCAGTGTGTTGCTATACATATTATGGTCTAGGTACTGTTGGGTTTCAATTCTTTTTTCATATCGATGGCCATAATTATTTTAGGTTTATTTTTACTTTCCTCTTTTAATATTTAGTAAATAATTGTTTCCTTCGTGGGGACATGAGAGGTACCTCCCAAGCTCCATCCTAAGTTAGAAGAGCGAGAAAATCCGTGAGGTAGCTGTACCATTTATATTGATTCGACATCATATCAAATGTTATCATAATCTTGAGTTCGAAAATTGTCACAATTACAATACTTTCTCTTTATATGAGAAATTAAAATTCAAAGTGAACCAAACTTATTGTAATACACGGTGTTGCAGGCTTGTATTATTTAATATAATAATTAATTAGCTGTGATGCTTTCGATCATATTAGATTGCTTATTATGTTTATGATATGGATATCGACCCTAGATTCTACTTGTATAAAGTAAGTTTTAAATCAGTTTTGAGCTATTAAATTTAAAAATTAATCATCTTTCAGAATTTAAGATGCAACTTTGCTTTAATATTCCCTATTAACTTTTATACAATCATGTGGCGAAAGCAGTTGTATGAACGATACGTATCTCACTATAATTATTGTGGTCTAGTGCTTGTGATTCCTCTTGTCTGTAAATACATTAGCAGCCAAACAAAATTACTTAAATGAAATACAATAATATGTATGTATTTATTATTTTTTTTAAAGTTGGGAAATAAATGCGGGTTTTTTTCTTCAAATAATCAATTTACCAACACCTTATTAACTATAATTAATAATGACCTATTATATTATTAAACCCAAATGAGCACATTTACTATTGATAGGTGATAATTTCCATTAAGGAAAACCGTAGTAAAAGTTTTTGAAACATTCATTATCACGAGTAATTAGTAGTGATAACATCGCAATGACAGGCTGAATAAATCATATTAATGGAATACTTTCGAAATACCATGACAAATTATCATTAGTTAACTAGAGACGAGAAGCGGTAAGCGCCAGTGAAGTAATGGGCCGGCAATCAAATATTCCGGGGTATTGTTCGTTCCGCTCTTTGTTATATTTTAGTGATACTATCCCTCTCGGCTGTTGAGAACCGGCCCAACCTCTTGTGGTAGGGTCGACGTTCCTTCCCAGTGTTCCGGTATGGGGACAAATGTAAGACGAACAGACTTGTTTTGAAAACAAGCCAGTAATAGTGTTTGGAGGTTTGTCTAGTACTTTTTTTTTTTAGCACAGCTTCTTACTAACGGTTCGGGTTGTACGCTTATGTACTAATTACTCTAAAGGCTTTATGGATTAGGAAGGCTATAGTTATAGGAAGTGTACCCGTATTTGCGTGGATGGAGGTTGGAAAACAATTTTGATAAAACCACCCTCAGTACACATGAACAAGATTCGAGCTTTGAGCTCCCCGTAATCAGCAGTCTATTATGCTGAAAGTAGCGCCTTAGACCATGTGACTACAAAAGCGGGTATCTAGCACTTATGTCATAGAATTAGATTAAAGTTAGATAATGTAACAACATGTATGTGTGGGAAGAGATATAAACAGAAGCAATCATTAAATTGTTGTTGATTGGAAAAAGAGGGAAGACTCAAATCTAATTACTGATTTTATAAACGAATATGTTATTATATTCCTGTACAGTGAATATATTCAGTAACTATGTAAGTAAATCATGACAAAAAATATAGGCCTATACAGCCTTTGTCGCGTAGCCATGAATCGGAAAGGTAAAGAGGGATTTTAAAATAATAAATAGATAAAAATAGTATCCACGTTTCTCGAGAAATAGGAATTTGGATGTTTACCACTTAACATCCCCCAGGGAGTCAGCAATGCAATCAGAATTCTCTATTGGTCTTCTTTATTGCAAATCTTCTTCTATTATTATTATTATTATTATTATTATTATTATTATTATTATTATTATTATTATTATTATTATTATTATTATTATTATTATTAGCACCGCGTCTTACTACCCATTCGGGTTATACGCACTTACGCTAATGTGTGATGGTAGGGTGATTGTGAGATGAAATGGAGGACCTACAGTTTAACGTGGAATCCGAACCACGATGGGGGCCTGGCATTCCACACATTCACAAGTTGTGATTAATATCTTCTAATACAATTTGGAAATTACCTAAGACATTGACCATTGTAATAACGAAGACTAAATATGTTTATGCCATGGATTAAGTTCTAACTTTGATAAAGCCAAAATTATTCAGATAATATTGAAATTATTCAAAATACGTGGATAATGTTATGCGAGAGATGATTGAATTAAGTTTTTTAAAGTTCAACTAAATAATATTGACATTATCCACTACACTTGGATAATGTTAACATCTCACGGCTAATCTCGACACTATCCAGATTTCACGCACAGCCCGTAACATACACTACATATTTACACACTTCAGTGGCTGAAAGATATATGGCGTCGCTCTCGTGTTAGACTGGCCTGCTGATGATAGGGAGATTGGATTTCGAATCCCGGTCTGGTCTAATGATTTGTTTTTCCTAAATGGTTTGCCACTATCCTTCCTCGCAAATGCGGGCCTCTAAAATGCTTCGTTTCTCATCCCTACTCATTAGAGTGATTATCATTTGTGTATAACCCGAACAGGTAGTAAGACGCGGTGATAAATAAAACTATGTATATTTATGTAATATTTTGCCTTTACTTAAATTTTCTATGGTCAAAATTGTTTTTTTAATGTAATTTCAAGTACAGTATCGAAATAATATAAAAGTTTTAGTACTTATGATCGAATCAAATTCAATATGTCTAAACAAATAGGTAGCAATAGCTCTTCATTCAAAAACCATGTATATTTATTAAATATTTTTCATAAAGTTTCATCGAATTGTAGTGCTGATGTTTGAGTTAAACTGAAAGTAAATTTGGCACAGTGAAAAATATACTCTACAAGGTAATTTGGCAAACTTTTCTAACATATTACTTAGCTGGATTTAAATATAAAGATAAATATTTATATCTGTAAAATTAATATCTTAATTCGAGTAGATTTAGTATGTGTTTATGCTCTGAAAGCCCATAGTGAAAAGCACTCATTGGTCGCTGCAGTAGCCTAATTTTGGTTCGAAGGAGCTTATTTGACAGTTACCTAAGTTAGTATACCTTCTTTCACATATCTTACATCCATTCACGTGATCTACAGCTGTAATGTCTTATAGACACATATTACTATATTACTATGTTAATTAATAGATATGTATAGTTATCAATGTTCTCCAACAAACATACTTTTCTCTACAGACGTGGTAATTTTTGTGTTTACCTTTTTTAACCGCCGAGGTTGAACAGGTATTTTTGTATTTTACCCAAGCAATGGAAATATATTAATTTATTAGGGATGAGAAGGTAAAATTTAAACGGAAATACACGTGCTTTTGAAGGAAGGGAGAGTGGAAAGGACATGTAGTAAAAACCTTCCTCACTGCATCATGCCGAGTTTTGAACCCTGACCTCATCACCGGAAAACTAGACAAGATTAGCTTTACATTTAATCCACTTGTCCATCGATGCAGGTTTTAAAAACGTCGATGCCTACCAGTTTTGTCTCTAAATAAAGGGATATTTTTCTACCTGCATAAATAGTTTTTGAAATTCAGGCTCAGTACATAGAAGAAGTAAATTATTGTTTATTTAGCAAAACCTACAAAATCTATGGCTGCTGACAAATCAATCATTTTGGTCTGAAGAAAAGGATTTAAAGCCATAATTATACTAAATACGTCAAGGACTACATGTATAGCTAGAAGGAACCTAGACAACGCCCAGCCTGTGTGAATTGGAGGGCGCCGATCCTTCTGGAAATACGAACAATAAACTCAAAATAATACAGAACAAACACAACAATGGAGGCCTGTTTTAAGGTTATAAGGGATACTTTTCGCTATGAAACTGAACAAAACATGATTTTAAAAAGTTGGTAAATACTTTGTCTTGTATTTGACAAATAATCAACAAATGGTTTGGTGGAGTAATTTTGTCAACTAGCTAAACATAGTATATTCATTAAATTTAAAAATTACACCTGGAACATGGGAATCGAACTTGAAAGCTTTGGCTTAGTACGCCAATGTTCTAACCACAGCTAGACAATGTTCAATTTTATTATTTATCAAAGATAAAAATTAATCACTTATTTTTCATCTCTCTGCTACTTCATATTCTCCACATAATACTTGTACCTAATCAGAAGCACAACAAAGTTTCAACATTTTATAGCTCAGATAACTGATGATGGACAGTTAAGTATTCTGAAATCGCTCTCGACAAGTTATAATAATATCAGATAAAAAGAAAGTGTTTGTTTCCACTACATCTTACTAGTAGTTAGGGGAACCCCCGTTTAATCACGCTAATGTGTAGCGATGAGGGTAGTATGTCCCCGCACCTGTTTGGAGGGAGAGGGGGAGAACAATGAAAAAACACCATCAGTTCACAAAGTGGCGCTTAGAATCCCAACCTTCCTATTACCGACAAACCAGACTAGATGAGCCTGATGTATTGTCCGCATGCCCACTGATGTGGGTAGAAAAAATGTTAATCTCTAGGTTAGCGTCCATTTTACATTCAATTATTTTAATCCTATCATATTTCTGGTTAAACTGACCACTTTACTAACAACCGGATGGTGGGAAGGTGGACAAAGTATTCAGTCTCATCTCGTCTTGCCTGATTTTATGATGATGGGGAGGCGAGGGTTTGGATCTCGGCTGGGTGTACGAGGCATCTTTTCCTACATAGTTTTCTAATCGCCTTCCAGGAAAATTAAGGTATGCTTCCTTTAAATGTTCCCTTCCTCATCCTCAACTCTATAAACATGGATGGCCTGGATGGATGACTGACTATACCCCGATTAATGTAGGAAGCCCGTTCTGGAAGGTCTTATTTCATACCATAATCCTCATTTATTGAAGTATTTTGGTAAGTTAAAAGGCTTTCCAAAAGGAACTTTCTACCAAAATCATGGCATAGTAAGACGCAGTGCAAGGTAAGTGACAAACAATATTTTTCATTGCATGTGATCTTAATATAATACCGAGTTTGTTTCACTATTATGCTGTCAACATTCCTATTAACAGGTTTGTTTCACTATTATGCTGTCAACATTCCTATTAACAGGTTTGTTTCACTATTATGCTGTCAACATTCCTATTAACAGGTTTGTTTCACTATTATGCTGTCAACATTCCTATTAACAGGTTTGTTTCACTATTATGCTGTCAACATTCCTATTAACAGGTTTGTTTCACTATTATGCTGACAACATTCCTATTAACAGGTTTGTTTCACTATTATGCTGTCAACATTCCTATTAACAGGTTTGTTTCACTATTATGCTGTCAACATTCCTATTAACAGGTTTGTTTCACTATTATGCTGTCAACATTCCTATTAACAGATTTGTTTCACTATTATGCTGTCAACATTCTTATTAACAGGTTTGTTTCACTATTATGCTGTCAACATTCCTATTAACAGGTTTGTTTCACTATTATGCTGTCAACATTCCTATTAACATGTTTGTTTCACTATTATGCTGTCAACATTCCTATTAACAGGTTTGTTTCACTATTATGCTGTCAACATTCCTATTAACAGGTTTGTTTCACTATTATGCTGTCAACATTCCTATTAACAGATTTGTTTCACTATTATGCTGTCAACATTCTTATTAACAGGTTTGTTTTACTATTATGCTGTCAACATTCCTATTAACATGTTTGTTTCACTATTATGCTGTCAACATTCCTATTAACATGTTTGTTTCACTATTATGCTGTCAACATTCCTATTAAGAGATTTGTTTCACTATTATGCTGTCAACATTCCTATTAACAGATTTGTTTCACTATTACGCTGTCAACATTCCTATTAACATGTTTGTTTCACTATTATGCTGTCAACATTCCTATTAACATGTTTGTTTCACTATTATGCTGTCAACATTCCTATTAAGAGATTTGTTTCACTATTATGCTGTCAACATTCCTATTAACAGATTTGTTTCACTATTACGCTGTCAACATTCCTATTAACATGTTTGTTTCACTATTATGCTGTCAACATTCCTATTAAGAGATTTGTTTCACTATTACGCTGTCAACATTCCTATTAACATGTTTGTTTCACTATTATGCTGTCAACATTCCTATTAAGAGATTTGTTTCACTATTACGCTGTCAACATTCCTATTAACAGGTTTGTTTCACTATTACGCTGTCAACATTCCTATTAACATGTTTGTTTCACTATTATGCTGTCAACATTCCTATTAACAGGTTTGTTTCACTATTACGCTGTCAACATTCATATTAACATGTTTGTTTCACTATTACGCTGTCAACATTCCTATTAACAGGTTTGTTTCACTATTACGCTGTCAACATTCCTATTAACATGTTTGTTTCACTATTATGCTGTCAACATTCCTATTAACAGATTTGTTTCACTATTATGCTGTCAACATTCCTATTAAGAGATTTGTTTCACTATTATGCTGTCAACATTCCTATTAACAGGTTTGTTTCACTATTACGCTGTCAACATTCCTATTTACATGTTTGTTTCACTATTATTCTGTCAACATTCCTATTAACAGGTTTGTTTCACTATTACGCTGTCAACATTCCTATTAACAGGTTTGTTTCACTATTACGCTGTCAACATTCTTATTAACAGGTTTGTTTCACTATTACGCTGTCAACATTCCTATTAACATGTTTGTTTCACTATTACGCTGTCAACATTCCTATTAACAGGTTTGTTTCACTATTATGCTGTCAACATTCCTATTAACATGTTTGTTTCACTATTATGATGTCAACATTCCTATTAACAGGTTTGTTTTACTATTACGCTGTCAACATTCCTATTAACAGGTTTGTTTCACTATTATGCTGTCAACATTCCTATTAATAGTTAAGTCCAAAATTAATATCTTATTTGAGGAGTTATGGGTAAATCATTAACAGCCCAGCCTGGGATTCGAACAGAGCTCGGTACATCAGACGAAGCCACTGGCACTGAATCTAATTTGTTGGACAAACCGTTATTTTTAGTAAATTTGATATAAAGTGGTGGTTAAGATGCCAGTTACCAATGTTTTGAATTCTAGTGCTGTCCAATGTTTTACGTTGCTTTTAAAACATTAACCATGAGTGAGGTTAACATTTTTACCTTCTCGAGATCCTTTGGAAAGAGGAAGTATTGTGATCTTCTAATAAACTGAACTCGGCATTTTTATGGCGTATTATGACTCCCTGAACCCTAAAAAATTGTTTCTTAAATGCTGTTTGTCTGTATGTATCTCGGCCTAGAACCGATTTTATTGATCGGGCTGAAACTTGGTAACGAGGGTTTTTCATAAAGTTCCCCCTAAGAGTTTTTTGGAACTAGATAACCCTAAAATAAATAGGCGAAAGGTTAAAAAAATATAGATTTTCTCAAGATCGGCTCTAAAGTTTTTGATTAAAATACATATACGGGCGTTACTAAGCATATTAAATAAAATGGCAAGTTTACATTCCCCATGAAAACTACGTTGAGGGTTTTTTGCATAAGCAGATATCCCCAATTTTGATCATATCTCTACAACTCTTTGAGATATGAAATAAATAGTTATTGAAAAATGCAATACTATTAAAAATGAAATCTTTTATCTGAAATATATTTTTACAAAACCACTTGTTTCTAGCTAAAAGATCTTGTAAATAGTAAATTTATTGTTGTGCTCTTTGTTGAACCAATATGTTTTTCTTTTCTCAATGATTCTGTAACAGTGAATATTATTTCATCTACTCGTATGCTCTTTGATAGACCATGATGCTCTTTTTTCCAATATGTTAACGCAACAATTTTTTTCACATATCTTTCGAGTTTTAAGAAAATGTTTCCATTTTTAGGTAAAGAAGCTAGAAAGTCTGTACGTTACACTAAACCGTTTATTTATTAAGGTTTAGTGCCCATTGTTTAATTAAATTATAAGTGGATTTGTAAAATAGTTTTGAAGATAAGCTACTAGTAGATATTTGCACCTAGTTTGATTGAAGTTCGTTTTAGTTGGTCATTTAATTTTGGCCCATTAATGATGATAAAAAATACTGTCATCAATTTTAAAATATTTTATTAAGTTTTTAACTAACTGTTTTGGTTGTATAGGCCCCACTGCCCGGATAAGAGGTGAATGCTAGCGTTTTGGAGCTTACCAACACTGTTTAAGATACGTTATGATTGATAACCTAATCGGTTTAGTTTTTTTTTTTTTTTTTTTTGCGCATGTGAACCCAAATAATGGCACGAAGAAAAATTAAGCTACTGCAAAGCCTATAGGATTTTGTGTTTACTGAGCTTAGTCTATTAATTCTAATCATGATAAAATACTCTCTTATTATAAATCTTTTTCATACACACTCATCCCCAATATACATGTGTTTTTTTTGTAAAAGAGAGTCATGGTGTAATATACGTATAGTACATACAAAGTCTAATTAAAATATATCGTATGTAGTTGGCTAAAAAGACGCATGAATCGAGGCCTTCGCCTGAATAGCTTGACGCCGATATTTTGCCACACATATCTGCATTGCAACCTTGCGGCAAAACAAACCTTCAGGGGAACACACTGTATTTGCGGGTAGACACTGACTAGACTGGTTACAAGGGCGGGGAGATCTAAAGATTTGACATCACGATATATCGTCTGTGTTAAATCAGTACTCACTTTATATCAAGGGGAAAAAAATTGCTCACAAACGTAAAAAGGGTCGTTACCTTACCCAACCCCCGCGTATTTTAAAACCTGTTCTAATATCATTAAACTATTGGAGACACATCATAGTAGCTTAAATTACTACAACATTCCACATAAGTTCTTCCTCAACTAATTAATAAAAACATGTAGTGTGTTTAATAACCTTATTTATTACTCTGTAGAAGAATTCAACACCCCATCTCTGTCGCTAGCCTGTCTGCCTACTGAACTAAGGGCACCGGGTTCAACTTCCAACATGGCCAAAAAATCTGTAATCAGTGAAATTGGCTTTGCCCTCTAACAACCGTGAATTAACGGTAGGGGGGCTGGGTTTTGTATATATATATTCTAGATTTAAGCTATTAAATTAATCATGTGACGAAATTATCAATAATCAGATGGGAAAAGGGCATGTTAAATACCCCAAATATATATTTAAATTGTTGAACAATGCAGGAGGAATTATAACATCTTCCTGTCTCTTGGTTTAATCGAGTCCCAATAGCAAGTCTCGTAGACCCGGTTTGATTCCAGAGCGTTTCTTAATAAACTGACTATTTGGTTCATCCAGCCACCACTAGGTTGATGTTTATATCAATCTCCTACTGTAAATAAGTTTGTTGAATCTATTAGAGAAAGGATTGTGTATTAATAAATACATAAACACAATATGAAGATATTAAAGTAACTAAAATAATATATTTTAGTTAAAATAATTTCAAAAAGTTTTGATACTTTGAGTAATATGTAGTCAAAGCAAAATCCAAAGTTCCAAATTGACGTAGAGATCTCATCGGTAATTGATCGCCCAAATAGAAGCAGCTCCAATATTTGCCGAAAGGGACGTGACAGCCTACTGCTAATTCAAACTCAACGATGCGTACAGACTACAGGTAAAGTTTACTCACATGTAAAGGAAATATAGAGGCATATGTTAAACCTTTTAGCACTTTCGCTAATATTCAAAAATAATACATGTTTTGATTGAAATAAATAATGAATAAAATAACATGATCCAATTTCAACGACTAGTTTTTTAAATTATATTTTACTCTTTTTTCCGTTGTTTCTTACTACCCATCCAGGATTTCTACATTTAATTATACTAAATGGATAAGGAAGGGGATGCATAATGTAGAGAAAATGTATCAACATTTAGGTGGAGAGGGGAAGGTAAAAGACTTTTAAGAAACTGATAAAACCCTGATGGGATTTTCTAACCCCGACCTCTACGTCACAGCCAAACTAGACTATATGATGATGGATTAAATATTTAAGCTTTTAATTTGTTAATTACGGTTATGGCCCCATTTAAATATCATATTCTTTAAACTTCTAAATGACACCTGGACAAGGGAATCGGACCTGGTACCTTTGGCTTAGTACGCCAATTCTATATAACTACTGAGCTATCCTTACACTGCTAACTTTACACTGAAACTAAAGTGTAGCCAAATCTATACATCTTAAAGTTATACCTTGGTTGAAAATTAGAGGCAGTTCTTAACCTTTCTTAAGTTTTAAGATTTCTCCTTGGATTTAAAAAAGACTTTATTATATAGTTTCCTTAAATTCATAGAAAAAATATTTGGTGGATGTGCTTAGTATAAGGTATGTGGAGTGAAAAGATTTTTTAACTTATGTCAAGCCTGAATTTTATAGTTATTTTTTGTGCTATAAAATATTGTCATACTTAGAAACATCCTTCTGCCCTTTCTGTCAAAGTCATCCAAGCTTATATTAGCAATAGCTAATCTGTCGTGAATTATATCCAACAATAAAACGTATGTGGTTTCATCTGCGTTCTCAGAGATTCCAAAAATATGAACATTTTTTCGTCTTTGGAATCGTTCCAGATCATCTTTATCTGTGGCAATCTCCCGTCATAAAACACCTTGTTAATCATACATCTTTAACTCACTGGAGAAATTCTAGTTCGATTTAAAATGGAATTGAAGAGTGGATTAATGGATCTCTGCCACAACAACGCGTGCTGTGATACTGATGACAAGAATTTTGATATTAAATGAAAATAGCACGCAACTATGAAGTCAAAATTACTACTACTGAGTAGAAAATATTAATGAAGCTACTTTACTTTTAAGGACGTTGCCTACCTGTGACGTCACGGCCAATCAAGATAGGATTTCCCATTTTAATGAATTTACGTTTTACTCAGCGAGTTTTAAAGATAAAACGTTGAAACAAAAACCTTAAATTCTTGAATAGTTCTAAAAATAGTTCTACGGTGCCACAAAATTAATATTTCTATCTTTAAGTAGTTTTTTGTAAACGTATTTTTTATAAATCCTCTACAACTTATGCTATTTGGCTTGGTCACGAAAATGTCCTGTAGGAATCTTCCTAGGTCATGATGTAGATTAAAAAATGTCCTTGGTAGCATATGTCTCTCTAGAGTAGGAAACAATAAAAACATAAAATTAAAGAGCAAGTTAATGTTTTAAGGAGCAAATATTAAAGTGACGTGTAAACTCGTCAGGGAAAGGGGAAAGGTTATCAGCACATATAATCGTTACCCTTGCGTGGATAAAATTATCGTTACCCTTTTCGTGTGTGTGTGCGCGTGTGCGTGTATGTGTACGAAATATATATACATATATCAAAAGGGTTACGATTATATAGGTAAAATTTAGAATAAGTGTATGCACATGTGCGTGGATAAAATCATGAGATTTTTTTTAAATAAACGTACGCCCCCCGGAATATGAACCCTGACCTCCCAGTTTCGGAAAGAATCAGATGAGACGAGGTCGTCTTCCAAGCCCACGTGCTCACTGGTGCGGATGGGCTTATATTATTAGTATTATTATTATTATTATTATTATTATTATTAGCACCGCATCTTACTACCCGTTCGGGTTATACGCACTTACGCTAATGGTCATGATTGTTAATATTAATATAATCATATCCAAATGTAATAATTTAAAAAGTGCTACTTTGTGCATTTTAATCTATTTAGTGCTTCGCGTTTTACACCAACTAATTTAAATGCACAAACTCTGATGTTTTAAGTCTATAAAATTGCAACCAAATTCCCTGAAGATTATGGAAGGGGAGATACTAATAGAAAACTTTCAAATGAGCAAAGAAAAATAATGTAAAGAAACAGCAATGGAAAAACAACTATCATAATTATTTTGATAATAAATGAAATTGCAATCAAGTTGCAAAATTTCTAATACATTTGAATATCTAGTACATTATTAATAACAAGTTTTGACAGATATTTTAAATTTGGTTAATGATTTGAACTAAGCTATTCTTAAGTTATAATAATTATCAATTTGATGCTAGATACTAACTTATCAAACATAAAATAAAATGTTTTCTAAAAAATACACCAAACTGTATCCTAATTAAAGCTTGGCTTTCTGGGCCAAAGACTGAACGTATAATCCATCCTAATGGATAACTCTTAGTATTGTGTCCTCCACTCCAGCATCACATGGTCACGTGGTATAAGCCAGGCGTTTCAAACTCGTTTGATCATAAGGGACACATTCAAAATTATAAATACTGAGGAGGCGTTGTTTCAAACTGTTAGATATTAACATTATTCAGAGTTAAAATAATTCCACCGGCTTAGCAGAAATAAAAAGTAAGCCCCTACATTAAAAAAATCAAACAAACACTTTTTCCTTTTAGAAAAAATTTAAAACTCTTTTTTTTTGCAACAAATTTTATGAATGGAGGTCTTTAAATCTAGTTCCAAAGTCACTTTCATAATTTGTTAACAAATATTTGCCCTCGGGCGGAGGAATATCAGGCGTTTGGTTCAATTTTATTTATATATCAACTGTTGGCAAACGTATGTGTTGCTAAACCTTGCAAATGTTTGGGGAGAAAATTCAACATTGTTAGGAAATGATTCATGTAGGGGGAAAAAAAGCACAAATTTGATAAATCAAACTCCCATCACAGATATACGCAGATTATTCCAAACTTCCAAATATCACATTTTCCATGTTTCATTCCTTCAGCATTTACAAAAAAAAAAGAAGCCTGGGATCGCACTCCATGCAGGTTCATCAAGACAGTTTGACATGCCTGGTATGAAGCGTCATTCCTTCCAAATACTGGACTGCTAGTGACAGATCAGGGTTCGAAAACCAGTCGGGTATAATGAAGACTTTTTTCCTAAATTTATTCTCACTCTTCCTTCAGGAAATTACGATACATTTCTCCCAAACTTACCATGTTCATTCTGTTTCATTAACGTAATATGCCTATATCCTGGACGTGTAGTAAGAGGCATACACACAAAAACAACTTGTTTCGTCCTACTATTAGCAGGCTGATGCTATTTTAACTTTACTTTAACTTTTATTAGCAACAAAAATAGTGATAGCATATTAATAATCTTTGAATAGTTTATACTTTTGTGGTTATGAAATTACAAACAAACATTGTATCGACCGTATTAGAGAAACTCGTACAACCGTTTAAATTTATAAACGTCTAGTTACACACAACATTAACAAGTAGTGCACTCAATTACATTAATTAATTGTATTATGGAAGAGGAAAATGGATTATAATAATAATAATCTAATATCTAGTAAATATTAGTTTGAAATTTTTTCTACATAAAGTCTACTCTAATCTTAAAAAGATGAAAACCAAAACTATTTTTCCGACATTTTCTCATCAGATTACAAAACATCGAATAAACACCGATGTGAACCGACTTTCAGGTATCAGTGTACTGTACCAACACTACTTTAAATATTCATATATGGCGTTGATGTATTCCGTCATATGACCTTTAGTCAATAACTTGTCAGCTCGTATTAAGCTGCTTACGTTGCCACATCCCTGGACACACAACAAAACATGCCAATATTCTCAGATACACTGGAGTGAGGCAATCCATCTAGCCGCATTTACATCTAACTCCCATTACTTGTTGAAGACCAATGTAATTATGTTATCAGTATTAATACCAATCCACAAACTGCAGGAATAATATTATGTAGTTAAATGTTAACTCGATTTGAACCGAGGGCATCGTCTAATAGTCTTTACAACATCATTATATATCATTTTATTTTTATTTATTTAACAACATGACATACTTGTATCTCAGTATCGTTTTCGTATAGAAAACAAAAAGGCGGGAAGTTTAATAAAGCCTCAAATAAATTGAAAAATAATATTTGTGGTAGATTTACATGATAAATGGAAGTATTATAATACTATTCAAACGTGCCTCATTAGTTCGAGCACGGGATATCTTTACATTATCTACACAATGAAGTATATAGTAATTATAGTATAGCCTAAATACTTTCACCCACGACACAATATAATTTTTTTAATTTAATTTTTGCACTGCGTCTTACTACCCGTTCGGGTTATACTCTTAAGTACTAATTACACTAATGGATTAGAAATTGGGAAGGTTGAATTTAGAGGAAGTGAACCCGCATTTGCGTGGAGGGAGAGTGTAAAACCATTTGGAAACCCCCCAGTTCACCCGACCGAGATTCGAACCTCGATCTCCCCGTTCTCGGTGGTCTGGCTCAACACGACTGGCGCGTTAGCCAACTGCGCCACCGAGGCGGGTCACAATATAATTAATATTATATATAAATATATTTCTCCTACTAATTCGAATAAAGTGTTGTAAGTTCCCCCTGAACTACGAGGTGGGTAATGAGCTGTTTTACTTAAACCACACTATACCTATTGAAATATTTAAAGTCAAACATAAAAAAGTTGTCAAGTTAAAAACTATTTTTTGTTTGATCATACACGGATATATTATATGAAATAAATTATAAAAAGATTTCAAATTTACTTTTGAAAAAAAAAAACTACGGCCATTATCACCTCCCATTTATGTGTGGAGGGTTTTAAAGCTGCAAAACAGGAAATACTATCTACATTGCCCAGTATTGAAGAACACAGTTGTGGTGTTGAAACTGAATATTTATGTCAGCTCATTCCTATCCACATAAAAATTGATAATATTGGCTGCACGTCAATGTTTAGTCAATGTTACATTCATTTGTACACCAATACACTTCTTTGTTGGTGTAGCTCAATAGGCTGGATTTTGTTGTAATTGCCGGGAGACTATTTTAAATACATGACAATATGCAGCAACCATTATTTTTGATACTATAATATACTATAATGTACTTTCGGGAGAAGAACCCAGCTACCCACAGTGGTAGTCGATCGGCCCGAGACGTTTATAACTCTCATTACACTTTGTCACCGATATTTCAGGGTTACCACAGTCGGTAGTGAGTGTCCCAACTGAGCTAGGGGTCCCGGGTTCCATTCAGACATGATCGAAGGGCTATTTTTGGTATATTATAATGGGGACTGAATGCTGTATTTTTCTTAAGAACGGGCTAGTGTGTGTGTTGATATAATCAGTGTGTTCGAAAAGTTCACAAAAATACATCCAATAAAAAAAATTCTCTGGATTTGGTTTTAATCATAGTGCCAGGCAAATACCGTTGCATTTACTCTCAAAAACTGTCACTGCTCTTTTTATATTTAAATTAGGATAAATAGCTAATAGTCAAAACATCGGCGTCAGGCTTAGCACTACGTGTAATTATAAATATTCCCCTGCTAATAACAGTCGGGAATTGAACAAATGTCCTCTTGGAAAAGCAAAGCACAGTTGTTGAAACGCACCTAAGAAGTCTGTCTACCAGTGGTGAGCTATTAGTGTTGAATTTCTGTTATTATTATTATTATTATTATTATTATTATTATTATTAATAGCACCCGTTCATGTTATACGCACTTACGCTAATGTGCAATGGTAGGGTGATTGTGAGATGAAATGGAGGACCTAAAGTTTAACGTGGAATTCGAACCACAGTGGAGGCCTGGCATTCCTCACATTCACAAGTTGTGATTAAAATTTCTGTTATTAGTTTGGTGTCGGCTTACATTGTGTTTGGTGATTTAATCATGATTGTTATCGAAAAACTAAGGATATTAGCTATTATAAACAACCTAGTAAGGTATGGATGAGTTAGGTAACTGTTTAATAAAGTGCACACACATTCGCATATACATAGGATGGGAAAACACGTTAACTTAACTCACCTGTAAAAACCAACTTCAGCTCGACATGCCAGAATTCAAACCTCAACACATGTGATTATGTGAAGCGGGTTTGATATAATAGTAAACACAAAAAAACATAATTGACAGAAACCAAACTTCAAATGTATTGCCATGAAGTGTTTAAACTTTGTGTAACTTGATAAGTTTGGAATATGAAAATTTGTCAATCTGTTTCACGCAATTAGGTTTGGCAACTGCGCGCTCTTTAAGACCAGTAATGCAATATAAAAGTGGAACGGTCTTTAATGATTAGGTTCAAAATGGTTATAAGTTAAGTTTTCTACATTATCAATAATTGTTTGTATATATTTTTTAATTAGTTCACTAATTACATATTTTTGTAAAAAAAATTATTTTTTAAAAATAACTGTAACATTTCTATTCAAAACTACTATCGGTAGATCAATACTAATGTATCTTTATGTTTCAAAAATAAATTAGTGTAAGGATAGTTTAATTACGACAAATTATAGAAAGTTAATTTTTTTTTCGATATTGGCCTTGAATATTGACTGAAAATTGAAAAATAACGCCTGGACACGGGAATCAACCCCGGAGCCTTTGTCTCAATACGCCAATGATCTTATCACTGAGCTATTCAGGAATCGTCCCGTGCCCAGGGCCATTCTTCACTCATATTTTAAGGCAGATATTTCTGCACGTCCATAACAAACTCTGCCTTAAAATATGCGTGAAGAATGACCCTGGGCACGGGACGATTCCTGGATAGCTCAGTGGTTAGAGCATTGGCGTATTGAGCCAAAGGATCCGGGTTCAATTCTCATGTCCAGGTGTAATTCTCAATTTTAAGAATATATCTAGATGCGGCTAAATCCGTACTAAAACATATATAATAGCTTTGGCTATTTGTTCTTAAATATTGAATTCAAAATAGGTATTTGAAAATAGTTTTTCATGATATATAAGATTAAATTTTCCTTCCAAGCTTCTTATAAAATTTCTGCATGTCTTACATCTTCATTACTATTGCCAACAAAGATAAATCATCTGCTTATCCTAAAATATTCATTGTACAATTTTGTATTTTTACAAATTTCAAATAATTTTAAAGTATCTTACAAAAAACTTAGTTTGAAAATTTGCAATTTGCTATAAAATATTTGAGCAATTTGGCTTAATAAAGAGTGTTTATTGTGATTAACTAGACGGCGTGTTTGTTTTATGAGGAAAACTTACTTAAGGATAGTTTAGTGAAAATCTATCTTTGAACCTATCTTCGATGCTATAATACACAATATTATAAAGTTTATGTGATTGTGCCGTATCATTTATTTTAAATACATTTAGTTACCTTTGATACCATTTATAAAAAATCACTTACCAAGCAGTAAATAATTATAACTGTCAAGACCAAATATGACGCCGTATATTATTGTTATTATAGATACTAGACAATTAATGTACAGTTATATAATTTTTCTAGCATAAACCTTAAACTTTAACAATATAGCTATTCATAGAAAAGAAATCCATTCTTTTTTTTACTAAAACAAAAATCACTAGAACTACAACACAGCCACACCCGAGTTAACCACTAACATCAATTCACATTATAATAAAAATATATACCAATACATTGGGGACACTTTCCTAGTCATTAATTATTAATACTCTCACAATCTAACTGAAAGTGTTATTCAGAAATTGAACAAGTATATAGAGATTAAAGCAATAGGAATAAAATTGCGAATCAACATATTTACTCTCATTACATACTTTATTGTCAGCACATTTCCATGAACAAATTATGATAATGGGATCCTCTTATAATGAGGCTCGTGTATAATATAATAGCATCAATGACTCATCAATGATACATTTTGTAATTTGATTCCAAGCTCTTGTTAATTTAATATTGTATTAATTACCACCAAATTTCATTTGTCTCGTTGCGCACTGCACTTCTCATAAATAGTTTAACTAAAATGAAGCAACATAGCTCGTATAGGTCAGTAATGATTTAGTCCTTTCCCGTGGCATAGCAGAGTGAAGGCCCTAGGTCAATGCCAAGCGAGGTTTAGATAAATTAAATATTTTTGTTTAAGCTCTTACTTTCGCCAAGCTATTTAACTACTGAAGTTGAAATTGGTCATTTAGTGTGGTGTTCATACCAAGACAAGTCAGATACAAGTCATGTAATGGTATAACATTATGTTTGGAAAAGGTAAGTTAAATAACAAAATATATTCTACTGTTTGTTTTGTTATTTTTCTTATTCCTTTGTTTTGCGGACCAACATCCATAAATAACTAGACAACAAGTTAAGGGAATATAAGGATACGCTTACAATAAAATTTAACAATAGGATGTATTTAATTTAGAAAACATTTATTATATTTATATACTTGTGAAGTAAGGAAACAAATTGTTAAAAATAACTTTATTTTCAATAGATAACAAAATGAATAGAGTATTTTAAGTAAATCAAAGGGAAAATATAAAATTAAAGTTATAGAAGACAGGCGTGTTTCTTTATTAAATAGCTTGGTATGGTGTTTCTTTATTAAATAGCTTGGTATGGTGTTTCTTTATTAAATAGCTTGGTATGGTGTTTCTTTATTAAATAGCTTGGTATGGGTGTCTTTATTAAATAGCTTGGTATGGTGTTTCTTTATTAAATAGCTTGGTATGGTGTTTCTTTATTAAATAGCTTGGTATGGTATTTCTTGAATAAATAGCTTCATATGTTGTTTTCTGAATAAATAGTGTAGTAGTAGTAGTAGTAGTAGTAGTAGTAGTAGTAGTAGTAGTAGTAGTAGTAGTAGTAGTTTTTTTATTTTATCAGGAGTACATATTTATATTCACTAAACTTGGTCCAGCTAAGCACAATATGCTTGTCAGCTGCTGCCTCACCAAAAATGTCATACATACATGTAATAGTATACATATATAATAAATACATTTCATTCCTTTAGGTCTATTCTTACAACTAACGTAATTCAAACACTTAATTTAGTTCAGTTTAGTTAAATCTATTACATTTTATATTATATTTAATATTCAAAAACCAGTCTCGAGTCTATTTCATAGCATATTTGTCATATTATTCACACTAGTATTATTATTTCATTAAGTAGTAATAGTAGTAGTAATAGTAGTAGTAGTGATAGTAGTTTGTTTAATCTTACGCTGACGACGTCCAATGGTAAGGCCAGATCTCATAGTACTCGCTACAGCCCAATCAACGGCCTTCTCCCTCAACTTCGAATCGGGTGAGAATATTACTTTCCAAAAGTTCTCGGTATGCTCACGGTCTGCAGTATGACAACCAGACAGCTCTTTCACCTTGGAGTAGGCTATATTGTACTCTCTTACAAGCGCAGTCTAGCTCGTTCACACCAGGATCCCCTAGTTTCAAACGTTTTACAACTTGGTACCTTGTCCGCAATACTGGCAGACGGGTGGATGTGCTTTGAACGGTAGTTTATTGATAATTTTATTCAACATACCACTACTCTTTCTTTGCTTCATGACACGTTATGATTCTCGTTTATATATCCATGCACGTTATAGTCTCTTGAAACAGACTCGTTACCCATCCAAGACAACGATCATGAAGTCGGTAAAGAACTACCAACGTCATAATTAGTCTGGTCGAGAAACCCAATGGACTGCGATTCAAGAAGGTATAGTTTTTACTCTAAATAGTTTTATCAACTCACGTATCAACGATTATCCAGAGTTATTTCACTCGTAGAAGGTATGGGTTATTTCTCTTACTCAGATAATGAATAGATCGTTCCACAAACCGAGTCAAACCCCAACTCATTATTCATTTTGGAAGATATTGCTTGTGATAAAAAAAATATAACATACAGGCCCATTTGAACATGGGTAGGCCATAGGGCTCTAGTCTGTTTTTATAAATGTCAAACATCTTTTGGGATTCCTAAAATGATGCTGTGAGATAACACTAACCTTCTCATACTTTTCAGGATGGACGATATCAACTTGAAACATGTCCATGGCGATCATATGATCATGACGTTTCAAAAGTTTAAGGAGATGTGTTCGTTATGCTGGAAAAAACAAGTACGATTCCCTTGTCCTAAGCAAAGATATTGAAAATGGCTGATACCGATGCGGGATTTACACCTTCATAATGAGTGATTAGTACGCGCATAGTCTCAGTTTATAAATAGACATCATGTCGTCTATATCGAAATTCGGTCATATATTTTATATAATGTACATAATATTCGGTCATTTATTTTATATATTGTATATAATATGTTTGTCAATATATACGTTAAAAAATGTGCCAGTGACATAAAGATCTTTCCCCCCAGTCGGGCGCGCAGTTTTCTGGCGCAGCGCTGTAGGGTAGTTACCATTCCCGCCGCTAGAGCGGCGCCGAGCTTTGTGGTGAGGAACTAGTCCGTCACTGGGAGACCCGCACTCGTACCACCGCTCGCTTGGGATGCGCAAGCAAACCATCCCATGTTTCACTTCTCTACGTTAGGTTAAGTTGTGTAAAATAAAACAGTTGAACTATGAACAAAACGATTTATTATTATTAATATTAAGATCATATGGCCTTACAACTCTTTGAGCAACTTTTTAGATTGAGGTACAGAGTCGTTTCAAAAAGAAATTACATTGCTTATTATACCTGTCCTCCACTCATAAAGCACTCCTTTGGTCATAAACTGTATGCAGGCTGGAGATAAAAAGAGAGGGGTATGATTACGTTTCCATCGTGGAGAAGGGAAATATAGTATATAATGTTCCAGAATTAGACATTGAGCGTATGAAGGCAAGGCATAAAGATGAATACTTCGCATGCAGAATAAATTACTATTGAGAGGGGGGCTAGTTCCCACCCACCCGCTTCGCTCCCTCATCTCCACCCAATAGCTCGCCCTGGAGGAGAGGTGGAGGGACGGTTCGAGACAAGAAACACACACATGTAATACAATTTAGATCGAGTTATGCACTTCTTACTACCTGTGTCCCAGAGTTCTGACTACACTTACTACTCAAGGCACATTTCCTAAACATGACGACAGACCATTGATCTCTATAATATAACTGGATGGACATCTGTGGTTGAAATTTTCGAGCTGTCGTCCGCATACCATTATGTAGGAGAGAAAAACTTTGGGTATCTCTTTCTCTCTTACACCCATACAAGGCAATGGGGCATTTTGACATTGTTCATTAATTTGATTGAATATATGAGATACAACAATGTGTGATTAGTTAAATGAAATAAATATGTTAGTAAAAGCTTTGAAGAGCATAACAAAGTTCGAAACTGTTAGTTTTTTCTCTGAATAAGTTAATGTAGCCTGATATATACGATGATTTTTGAAGGAAGCTCGCTTGTAAGGCTTTATTTCGTACTAGAATCCTAATATATAGTTGTGTTTAGTTAGGATGAAAGACCTTACAGAAGGAAATTTTTACTTCCGTTCTAAATGTACGTTCATCCTACCAAAATATTTATATATATAAGATAGTATTCTGGTACGAAATAAACCTTACAGATTGGGATTATTACTAAATTCACGGTTTAGTAGATACCATAATTCCTATAAGCCTATAACCTAAATTATCATTTGAACGTAAGACTTCTACACAAATTATGTCATTCAAACAAATGTAATACAGTTTTTGGCTAACTTGTTTCATTATATTTATCGAACTTTCAACATAATATGGTTTCTGAGCCAACTTTTTTTAATGGTAATATAATGCTTTCTACAAGCCTATAACCTAAGTCATAAGTTGAATGTATGGCAACTACACAAAGTTTTTTATTCAAACAAATGTAATCAAGTTTTAAGATATCTTATTAGTTATAGTTATCGAACTTTCAATATAATAGCCTATGATTTCTGAAACCAATATACAAGCTAATAACCAACTTTCAATATAAGTGTAGTCTTGGTAAACTGTAAACAACATTGATGATAACTACATATTTAAATATGTTAAAGATTTTATTCATATTTGTATAATATTACCTGTAAAACTGAATTTATATCCTTTAATGTAAATATTTATTCAGGAAAGTGTGATATAATACTTCACTATTTCAAAACAATAACACTTTTATTCATCAGATACATTTTTTTTGCATAAGAACATTGAAAGAAACCATTAAATCTGTCCCCTACCCACAGTGTAACAGACGATAAACTTGAGCGTCACGCTTTTGTCCTGGGCAATGTGTATGTGTATGTCCATCCAGTTATATTATAGATATTAATGCGACAGAAACACACACACACACGAAAGCTAAATCTTTACTAACACCTAAATATAATAAAATCAAACAGAGATTTCCCAGAATACCTGCATGGAATAGAATCCTTTTATAACTACTCAGCGGCAGTTGTGATAAGCTCCTGCAGGTATATTATTTGAATAAGAGATTTAGTTAAACTTAAGTTGCTTACGCTGAAACTAAAAACATTGTTGAAGTTTTCTTGAAAGTCATTAACCTAGAAACTTTGTTCTTAAAACATGTTTTTATTAAAGAGAACATTACAAAACAAATGACAATGTTCGTAAAACTATAAACATCCTTTATTTACTATCTTCATTTTTTGAACGAAATTTCAACACAATATGTAAGTAACTTCTCTCCGTCCGTATTTAATGAATATGATAATGATGTTGACGATGAAAAAGTTATTTTTTTGTTGATATTGCTAAAAACTTTTTTCTAGGCTATTTTTTTGTTGTGTCCCTAATATTCCACAACATTCACTTATTACGTTGATATCTTTCACCTCTTTCCACCCCTTCACCCATCTTCTTTCCTTGGTCTTTTCTTCTACAACTTTTCATCTTTGTCCCTCGTTCTTTCTAGTTTGTAGCCCCATACCCCGAGCTTTCAATTAACCTTTTCAAGATGTTTGTTGTTTTTATCCCTCCCTTACCATCCTTTAGTTGCATTCGTGTAGACAAGCATAGACAGTCTCAACTCCTCGTTACAACACTTCTGCTCGGATCGAAGTTAAACATGTCAAGTATTGTCATGCCTGGACTTTGTGGAATATTTTGAATATTTTTAACATAATATTTGCTTACATTGTGCAAATAATTTGTAATTACCCTTTAATTTGAACCTTTGCCACCAACTTACAGGACATTACATATAACTAATTAACAGTGTATCCTGCAACGAGAGCATGTGTTTTTGGGTTTATTGTCCCAAAACCAAAATAAGTGGTAAACTGAAATATGGTGTGTACAGTGGAACCTGACTAATTCGAACGTCCATAATTCGAAATCGTCTTTAATTCGAATTTTTCACCCAGTCCCGTGAATTTTGTATTAAAACAATGTTAAAAAATCGTGGATAGTTCGAATTTTGTTTTGGTTAATTCGAACTTTTTGTAAGTTGTAATGTACTGTGCAGTATTGTTTTCATACTTTGAGTTGCGGCGCCGTTTTGTTCTATTTTTGAAAACAGGGGAGGCAACGTTGGAATGTGGTCAGTACCCTTTTTCACACCCTTGCCCCTCCTCCGCTCACCCATACGTCTTTGCTTACACGTACAGTTCTGTACTCCGTTAGTCAAGGTCGAATCTCTCGAGCGGTTACATGCGCTGTTCTTAGCGATTTGGTCGTAGCGATATTCTTGTGACATGCGAGCTTATTTTGTTTTGTTGTTTAGTTTTTTGTTTTGTTTAGTACATACTGTGCAGTTGTGTGTGTGTGTGTGTGTGTGTGTGTGTGTGTGTGTGTGTGTGTGGTGTGTGTGTGTGTGTGTGTGTGTGTGTGTGTGTATGTGTGTGTGTGTGTCGGATGTCACTGTCCAAGCCACAGTCCTATAAATCATTAACTTTGGCCGAAAAAGTAGCGGTGATAAAGGAAGTGTAAAAGGGACTTAAAAATAAATCAGAAATTGCAAAGACCTTCGGAATTCCCCCTAACACACTTTCAATATTTTTGAAAAACAAACAACAAAATTTTTAGCTTGGTTGCAAACTTAAATATGGTTATTTTCAATTCCTTTTAAGAAACTTATTTAATTCGAATTTTTGAATGATTCGAATTTTTTCCTGGTTTCTTCAAGTTCGAACTATCCAGGTTCCACTGTACAATATTTGATGGAAAAACTCGTATATTTTATGAAAAATACGTTGATATAAAAACAAATTCAAAATGTTGACTTGTATCAAGCTATTTTTTTAAAACTATATACCATTTTCAAACTTACAAATGAATATTTTCATGCTAATCTTACTAGATTTGTTGTGTTCAAAATATTATCCCAATGCTTCGTCTGATATTTAGACAACATTAAATTATTATACAATTGTTTTCATAATATTTAAATCCATCCACCCGGTTAACACTTTCTGTAGATATAAATCATTATCAAATAGTAATGTTTGGAATTACATGTGTACGCCATATTTTTTGAGATCTTAGATTTGATTGACTTTTAAAGACTCTTTGTGTGTATTTAGAAAAATGTACTAATGTTCTTATTGCGTGCATGTTTATAATCTTTAAGACCTTAAAAACTTCAATAGGTAGGCCTATCATTAAAAAATCAATAGTAGATATACTTCCAAACATGAAATAAGTTTTAAGAAATAAGCAATTAAAACATTATATCCCTCAAAATAATGAGTCTAGAAAAGTTCAAAATATAAATTGGAGGTGTTCTGGTAATTCGATGTGTATTCAATATCTTTGTAGATTCAATTTAATGGTTAAAACAATTACACACACTCTATGATAGATTATTTTACTGGGTTCACTCAGTGAAGTCATAAATTTATGGATAGAAATAAATGAAATTATGGCCAAAAAAAAAGTTAAATGGTTCAATATCTGGTTGTTCTCCTGTGATAAAGACATTGGGCTGACGTCCATGTTCCCGTTCTTCCTAGTCTTTTCACAGAAACGCTCTGAAAGACAGCAACAAAACAATAAGAGAGAAGACTGGAGAAGAGATAAAGGCATGCAAAAAAAAATTGGAACTAGGCGCGAAGAGCAGCTTCAAAGAAATCTTCTCTCCGTAGCATCCTTTATAAAGACACAGGGCACCCTTCAAACACACTCTCGCAAATACCCGGCAAAAAAAAAAAGCTGTGGCCCAAAAGTTGTTTTGGGCACAGAGTAGATTACCAGGCCATCTGCATACAAGTGCGTTAATTTCCTGCCGGTTCCTGTCGACCCAGTTGGAGGAGAAAATGAGCAGGCTGCGCTCCAGCCCGTTAACCTCGGCTTCCTTAGGATTAGGTTGCGTCTAGCAGACAAGAAACTTATAACTCTAGAAATTAACTAAAATGGAGTCAAAAATAAATGCGCTGAATAAAGTATTGACCACAAACCTTCTAGACATCATAACTAATAGAGAGGTATCTTAACGTCATGAACTAAGGGATATAACATAAACTTAAAGAGTGGAAATGTATTTTGTTATTTATTAGCAACGTTTCTTAACATCCATTTGGGCTATTCATAATCAGTCACATTAATGGTGTAGTAATAATATAGATGGAATTTATAATAGATGTACTGATCCTCGTTTGGAAGGATAGTGATAGAAAAACCACTCTAAATACATGTGACCGGGATTCAAACCCCAACCACTCCATCATCTACGAAACAGACTAAATGAGCTTAATGTTTAGTCCACTTGTCCACATATTCGGTTTGGAGTGGAAATCAAACACCTATTTTTGACTCGTATTAATATTTTTAGTGCACATAGGGTTTAGTGTGGTTTAGTGTGGTTTAGTGTGGTTTAGTGTACCAGAACTAGCGTGAAGAGGGAAAAGAAAAAAAAACCGTGAAAAAAGCTAATTGTAGACCTCCCCTCTGACCTCGCCATAGTAGACATTTGCAATACTCGAAGCTCAAATTGCAATCCAATATATTGTGAGATTGACGTATTAGAACAGGGATGCATAGCTTAAAAATTGGCAAGGGCCAAACAAAATAGCTATATATAGTTTGGCTAGAATTTTGTTTTGTGATAAACCTCATGTCCCATCCCTTCATCACGTTTACGGTCCCCTTTACTTGCATTATGTATGTCATCTTGTAGGGGTGATAGAAAATACAAAAAGTACTAACTCACCTTAAATATGTTCGTCTTGTTCCTAACACAATTGTGAAAAAAAGCATAATTTTAATTTTACAAGGTGTTTTACTAACCTAAATGATTAGAGTTTTGATTAAACACGCTATACTATATTTCAGTCCCTCATGAAACAAGATAATTGTTGAGGCGGTTGTCCTCAGCGACGAGTTTTAGGCTAGTTCATCAGAGATAATGTTTGATAGTAAATATAAATGCTCCAAAAATAACTGAAAACATGTAAATCTGATCATACATGCTAGAGATATTGGAAGGGGCCCGAGTACAGTGCCCCCCCTCCCACTTTCTCTTGTACAGGGGGAGGAAGGGTTCAGGAAATATTGTGCAACGATGCATGCGTATTTTCACCTACCCTTATATGTTTTTTACTCAATCTAACTTAATATTAACATTACGTCATTTTGCCCCTACCCCTCTCCTTTGGACTAAAAACGTGTCTGCACTCATGAATCTGATTAATAAGCTACACAATATTCGCTTAGCTAAACTCTTACATAGCGCATTACTTTCGTTTACTTTGGGGAAAAAATGTGTGCTGTAGCTAGAGTCTGTTTTTATTAAAATGATTGACCCGCCTCGGTGGCGTAGTTGGCTAACGCGCTAGTCGTGTTGAGCTCGACCGCCGAGGACGGGGAGATCAAGGTTCGAAACTCGGTCGGGTGAACTGGGGGTGGTTTTTCCTAAATGGTTTTCCACTCTCCCTCCACGCAAATGCGGGTTCACTTCCTCTAAATTCAACCCTCCCAATTCCTAATCCATTAGTGTAATTAGTACTTAGGCGTATAACCCGAACGGGTAGTAAGACGCGGTGCTAAATATTATTATTATTATTATTAAAATGAACCTTTAGGGAAAAACTTAAATACCTTTTTTGTGGGAAAAAACTGACAATATTTTACTAAATTATTATTGTTATTTTATAAGTATTGATTAGTATTTATTATAAGGTGTTCAGTCTTACCACAGGTCCGTCCTTTTGTCAATGAACTTAGACCACCAATATGCCCTGTCCTTCGTCTCCTCCTACAGCTCCAAGAATGTTATTTTTTTCCTTCAAGTCATGTACAATTTGAATCCTCCTTCCTAATTTCCTCTTTTCCTCAACCTTTCATTCTATGATGTTTTGCAGAAGATAGTTCCTCCTAAGGTTTTGTCAGGTCCAGTTTGCTTTGTGCTGAAGATTTACATTGAAAATTATTCTCTTCTCACATACTCTTCTTTGGACTTCTTCATTTGTCACACTATCTGTGCGCCTGATCTTTTCAATACTTCTCCAGCATCAAGTCTCAAAGCTCTCCAAGTATTTATTTTACACCTTCCTAATAGTCCAAGTTTCTACTCCATATAGCGCGATGCTCCAAATGTAGTATTTCATCAGTTTCTTCCTAAGTTTCAAACTCAACTTGCTGATCGGCAGTAACCTCTTGTTGTTGAAATCTTCCTTGGCCATGGCAATCCTTAGCATAGTTTCCTTGTACAATAAGCATTCTTTGTCAGCAAACTTCCAGGTACAGTACTTGAACTGCTTTATATTTTTCAACTTCTGATTTCCAATTTAGTTTTTCGCGGCTCTTCATTTTTTGAAATCATTATCACTTTTGACTTCTCAATGTTGATCTTCATGTATTATCTTCTCCCTATCTCCTGTAGCCGGTCCATCATTTCCTGCAACTCTTCTTTATTTTTGGCCAGCAATGCTAGGTCATCTAAGTATTTTATTGTGTTGATGACGCGTCTTCCTATCCTGAAATTACCACGTCCCTCCAGGACTTTCCTAACCAGCCACTCTCCATACAAGTTGAACAGACTGGGTGACAAACACCATCCCTACCTCAATTCTATTATTATCTCTACGCAGTTGGTATCTCCATAATATAGCCTCACCTTCACTCGTTGTTCCTGGTACAGGTTTGAAATCAGCCTTCTATTCTTCCAGTTGATACTGATCTTCTTGAGTATCCCCATTATTTTCTTCCACTCAACTAACCTAACCAATTTAGACACCTTCCTTGATTTCCAGCACTTCCTCTGATATTATTCTTAGCATCCCGATAGCATCTGTGGTTTCTTTTCCTTTTCTGAATCCAAATTGGTAGTCTTCCACACGCTTTATATTTTCTCTTCCAGTCGTCTGTTGAGTATTCTTGCCACAATCTTCCCTACATGAGAGATGAAGCTGATGGTCCTGTGGTCACTGCATATCTTGGCTTGATTCTTCTTCTTCTTTAGAACCACCATGGTTACGTATAGAAAGTCCTTGGGCCATTTCCTGTTTTGTAAATCCTATTTATAAGTTTTGTCAAAGCGATTAATCCATTGTTTCCCAGTTCCTTCATAAGGTCAGCTGGTATGGTATTAATAATTTTTATATATTTATCAAAAGTGGCAGCTGTAGGTAGCATGACTTGCTATATGTATATATCAAAGTGGACTTATTAACATTTCTAGTTGCCAGATATGTCCCTTCCTATGAAAACTTAAAACGAGACCTGAGTTGCAAATAATCAGATGTAAATGGGTTTTTAATGGCTTTAAAAAAAATTCTTAGTTATAAAGGGAAAATATTTCCTCAAATTTCATATTCATAATATTAACAAATTAGTTTACTTCCAAGATCTTGAAGCTAAGCCACCGAAATTATTTTTAAAATCATAGTTGTTACACCTTTAGTAAAAAGTGTTATTAATTTAAAATTATTAAATTTAAACATTTACAGTAAGATAATTTTGTCACATTTGATGATAGCAACAAAAAAAACTTACTACTTGGTGAATGTAGGCTGTAAGTTGTGACTGCCTTACAATCACTGGTGCTAGTAGATCACATATTCATAAAGAACACTCTTTTAACATTGAAAGGTGTCAGTCTAACCTTTGGGGACTACTCCGTGGCCATATCTTATAATTTGCGCCATAGTGGAACCAAGCAAGGTAAGCCCTTTGAAGGTGAACGAAAAGTACATCAACCAAAGGGAAAGTTTTTAAAAAATAGCCATTATAGTACGTTCTATTGAAACTTTTTCCTATTAATTTTTTTTTTTACTAATTGAAAGTTTATAGGACAATTTTAACCGTAAAATATTGAGAAGACTTTAATTATTGTACCGATGATTTCATGCGTAGCTATAATACTACTGTGAATACTGTATTTGTGTTCGTGCGTGTGTTTGTATGTGAAAATCCAAAATTTATTATGAAATGTTAATGTTGTAAAAATAATTACTGTTCAGCTTACAAAGAAAAATCAATTTAAACAAAACAAGGAACACGCAGGGTATCATTAATGCAATTTTCTCGGAATAAATGATTCACAACCAAATAAACTTTGAACAATATAGTTTGCAGTCGATGTAAGCCAAACAATGTACAAATTATTTAGGGCATTATTAATATATGACGATGTTTTAGGTTCATTTTTTCCATAAATTCATACTATTCATTCAGGCTTTACGTATTTTAACTACACTGATAAGATTGGGATTTAGAGAAGATATAGCTGTATTTTCTTAGAGTGGGAGTGATAAACAATTTATTAGAAAATACCATAAAACAAGACTTGACGTTTAGGCTGCATGATTATTGGTGCGGGCAGTGAAGGTGTGGTTTTGTTGGTTCGTATTAACTTGGCCATGGATGTACTAAATAAAATAGTCCCAGTTCAGTCCAACAGGGTATGTTTGCCTACTTCCGTATAGCGTGATTAACATAGGTTTAAGTTTAACCATTACTTAATAATTGGTACATGATTGTGCCAATATATTTCTAGCTGCCCATGGTGTATACCAATGTTTGCCTTATGAAAATAACTAAACAAAGACGTCCTTATTCTAATTAAAATATTTTAGGATGATTCAAACCAATTTATTTAAATAGATAAACACCTCTTATAAATATTGTTAGTGCCCCGTATTTCTTTCTGCTTAGGTTTTATGCATATGTCTTTTATTTTTTTACTTTCAGTGCTCTTTTTGAATCAACTGAACATATCAGAAACAGGTTTAAAAATTAATCTAGAACAGACACAAGAGCCGGCCCCCAGATCGTGAATTCATCACTGAGAAAGAAACCCCAATTTCATTAATGGTACCGTTTCTGTCCTTGTGGGTAATCCAACCCATGACCCTTAGCTGAGTAGACAGACACGCTACCTACTATGTACTAACTACGATATATGTTCGGGATGAGGAAGGTTGAATTTAGAGTAAATTGCGTGGTGGAGAGTGGAAACCCATTTAAGAAAAACTACCCTTAATACACCTGACTGAGGTTCGAATCCTAATCTCCCCATCATTGGCAGTCTAGTATGATGCAAGAGTGACGCCTTGGACCATGCTTCCACCGAAGCGGTCACCTCTTATAGGGGCATATCAATTTTAATAACAGTAGATAAATTTATCATGTTCCTTTTTGGACTCCAAAGGACCAATGTTGGCTGAAATGTTAGTACTGCTGGGAGTTTAACATCTAGAACGAGATTAAGTTTAGGAAGGAAGGGAATACAACGCAATTATATTGTTTTATATTAAACGTATGAACCTTTAAGAACTATAAACACCTTTACTAACCTAAAAATCTATATCAAGTCCAGTTCGGGTTCTGGTTCTTAAGCAATTTACTTTTACTTTTGGGTGCATATTCCAGTTCTGGTTCTTCAAAATAACTTAATTTTGGCTATCAGTTCTGGTTCAGGTTCGACTCTCTGATTATTAGCTCAAAATAATAATGTGTTAAAACAGAACCATATAAATTGTAAACTTATTTTACGATTTAGCAAAAGGTGATTCCAGCAATAAATAGATTAGTTTACAGACAGCTTGAAAAACTCTTTAGTTTGTTCTTGAAATCGAAATAACATCACACTCAAAAATGTGTTTACCCATATTTAAGGCTTTTCATTTTTATTTTTTTTTTTGCATTTCAAGACACACACGCATGCATACACACATTCACACAGAGGGAGAGACACACTCACACACACTCATGCCGACATACACTACCACACAAACTGAAAGACACAGACACACACTCAAGTACACATGGGAATACATACTTCATACACACATGGGAAGACACACTCATGTACACAGGAAGACACACACGGGAAGACACTCATACACACACGGGAAGACACTCATCACACACGGGAAGACACTCATGCACACATGAAGACACACTCACGACAGGGAAGACACCGCACACATGGGAAGACACACTCATGCACACACGGGAAGAGACACTCATGTACAAACAGGAATACACATACTCGCGCACACACGAGAAGACACACACTCATGCACACACGGGAAGACACTCATGCACTACACATGGAAGACACACACTCGCGCACACACGGGAAAGACACACACACAAAGTAAATGCTTCAATTCACTACTTCGTACGCTCACAGGCAAATTCTTGCAGCCAAGTTTATGTCACAGAGAAGTTAGAACCAGGATTTCAACGACTATAAACAAGAAAGAAAAGAAGGAAAAACCTCCCCTTACCCTGTTCCAACCCTTGAAACGTTGCAAGGGTTCCACCTTAGTCTCACCTCCCTCGCCCCTTCCACGCCATACCGCACCCTTCCTTGGTGAATCTGGCGTCGAGATCAATGCGATGGAAGCTGTGAGGGGTGGGGTGTGAAGGGGATGGTCTGTTGTGGTGTTCCGAGGGCTAGAGAGTGCGAGAAAACCACTGGAAATGCTCTGGATTGTCTTTCAACAAAGCTTCTGTCCGCCAGGAATTCACAAGAGAGGGACCAAGCTGGACAGGACCGGGACAAGCCCGAGCTTTTATTGGCCGACGCTTTTTAAAACAAATTGACGTCGTTTCATTGTTCGTTTGATAACAACGATTTTACACAAACTCTTCAGAGGGCCTTTATTTATTTTTTTAAATATTGCACTCAGCTCAAAAAATTAGAAAAATCATAACTGTCCCGACATTAAAAGGTTTTAAAGCGCAAGTCTTCCATTTATAAGAATCTTCAGCTAATATCTAGGTTGGGTGTTTCAGATATTTGAGTTACAAGGCATCAAATTCACCTGAGACAGATGGTATCAGCTGCTAAATATCTGGGGCCTAACGATGCAATACATATTGTGACACTTACTCATTCATGTTGACATCATAATTTATGGATATTTTCAGACTTTTAATTTTATAATTTAGCATTTAATATCTCAAACTCAAGGTCTTGTCGCGAGAACACAGAAGTGTCAATCTAAATTGCTCGCCTAGTTTTCCATGGTCACCAAGGGGTGTTGGTTTGATTTTCGAATGGGTATTCTAAATATATACGTCACCCACCTAGATGGACACATGGTCTAAGACGTGACTCTCGCATTAAACTGGACTACCGATGACCGGGAGATTGGGGTTCGAATCCCGGTTGGGTGTACTGAGAATGGTTTTTTCCTAGATGGTTTTTCAGTCTGCCTCCACGCCAATGCGGGATACACTTCTTTAAAAAAATTAAATCTCCCTAATCTCTACCCTTTAGAGTAATTAGTGCATAATCATATAGCTCGAGTGGGTAGTAAGAGTGGTAAGATAGACACGTTCCACAAATATCTTGGTTATCCGCACAATCAGGTAGAAGTAAGGAGGCTATAATCTAGAAGAAGTGCGCCCACATCTGTGTTTAAGAAAAGTTATAAACTATTTAGCATAAAAGTCTCTCAGTACCCCTTGGAGTAATTAGATCCCCCTTACCTTCCCGTTATTCAGCGTTTTTCAACCGGTGTGCCGCGACGGATTAGCAGGTGGGCCACGGGAGTTTTAGGGATAGTCAAAAAGAAGCGAGAAAAAAAAACTGAAGAGTAAAAATAAATATTTTAAAATCCATGATCCAACATTATTTTTTTAAATGGCACAATTGTTAGAATTTTAGCCATTGAACCTTTAAACTCAATCTTAATACTTGTTTATTTAATTATAGAATTTCTCGTTAGAAAATCGCAGCCGTTACCAGTAGTGAAACTTCTAGACCTAACTGTTAATTTCTAAAGAAGAATAACTAAAACAAATCACGCTCAACGTAGATCAAAAGTAGTTGTCTCAGCGTCAAACATAAACTTCGTCTATCCAGAAGGGTCTCATTCTTTTCTTGATGGATTATACTATGACTCTATCTTGTAAGTTACGCCATTGTGGACAAGTGCTAGGTAAACTGGCTGCTTTTCAGGGTAAACGGAGTGTACATTCCAAAAATAAATCCATCATTCCAATCCATTCCTTTGGAGCGTCTCCTAAATCCACCTCCATTAAATTTAGTACAAAACTAAATCAAAATAGAATTCACTTAAAATTTGTGTTATTGCTCTTCACAAGGTCCCGAAAATTAACTAATCTGATCATTTATAAACAAATCAATAGTCTAGATATTATGAAATATATAGCCTATAAGTTATACTTCCCAATTAACATTCACAAACTATGTTTCTCTAACAAGGAGAGTTTTAGTCCCCAATAGCAGACACGTTCATTATTATAACTGTTTTATCTAATAGATTAGATGTGTGCGCTTTTGTCTTTATCTTTGGAAATTATTAAACTTATGTTTCTTTGGATGCTATGAGTTCATCTGCTTTATTTAAATCATAGTTTAAATGTGAATAAAAAATATTATTGAGCCAGCAAATTAATAGGCCAACATTCTCTTGCCATCGGGCCACGAACCACTGGTTGATAACCATGCTATTACTATGGCTAAATTTTACAGGTGAGCATATAAACTCTAGCAATGATGCTATTCCTAAGATACTTCCTCCAATACTACCGCGAATACGCCGACATTTGATGGGATATGGCCTTACACCAACACCAAAAGACCCATAAAAGTGACGAAAGGGTTACTACCCCTAACTTGGATCCATAAGGGAAGAGGTTTAGGGAGTAGGAGATGGTACGAGTTTGAAAACTCCCGCTGTATAAGGTGAAGCCTGGAGCCTCTATGACTGGCTTCCAAAAGATAAGATGGATTTAAGTTTAATAAGATTCGAAAAACAAAATGGTTTGTGTACTCTTCCGTTGATAAGTTCACGAACACATCGGTGTAATATTTCGTAACGATTCTCCATATAAGTAAAAGGAGATGATTTCAAATAAGGGAAGGAGGAATATAAACAAAGACTCTTATCGTAGGATATAATATTAAATTCCGGGATCTGTGCCAATCTAGAGGTAGCATCATGGTTTTATACAAGATTTTACGTTCCAAAAATAAAGCTATGGAAGGATACACACGAAACATACAAATAGCATCGTCTTACTAATTTTAATAAAAATCTGATGTAAGTTTTCTAAACTCAGAAAGGTGTGTGAGAAAATCTCTTACAACTAACTTAACCTAGAACAACATACACACAATACACACACCAAGCTTTAGTGGCAGAACTTGTGTTATCAATATACGAGCGGTATCCCCTACAGAAATAAATTCATACTGGCGTTAGCTAAAAGTGAAAGAGGGTATTTTATACCTGAAATCGTTACAATCGACTACGTTTTTTAATTAATAAGGTTAAAGTAGGATTCCAATGAAAATGCCATCGGAAAAAATTCCTTTTAGGAGCACACAAACACTAATCAATATACCAGGCTGAATAATAGGGGTTTAGACTATCATAATTTCCATTTATAAAATCTACTTTATTTATAGAGTTAAAGAGAAAAGGATGAGGAGGATGATTGAGAATAACTGTACCAGAGTTTCCTGAGACGTATATTATATAAAACCACGGTGTTAAACAGCAAATTTATTAACAAAGCATGGTCCTACATGTAACATTCAAATGTGCTAACCATTTAAATATATCACCAAGTATTCTTATATTAAAATAATTTGATAAGCCCGTTTCCGGTTATATAAATTACGAGAAAATGGCTAAACAAATTTTGACAAACAAACAAAAAAAAATCATTTTAAAGGCTAGGGTTCCAGGATGACACCAAAAAAAGTAGTTTCCAGCGAAAACCGTATTTTATCAGCGAATTTTCAGCTTTTCATTTTTTGTTTACATCACTACGGAAAGCCAGATTTGTGCTTGGTTTTATACTAGAAAATAAAATATTCCTCTTTGTTTAAAAATGATAATTTAACTTTTATTAGGTGACCTGGTGGTCTACGGGTAAGGTGTCAGACTTCTGTGCTGAGGGTCCGGGGTTCAAACCTCGGTCCCGGCACGGATTTATCTGATTGCCGAACCCTTCCTTCACCTCTGAAAAGACGTGTATTAATCACAACTTGTGAATGTGAGGAATGCCAGGCCTCCACCGTGGTTCGGATTCCGCGTTAAACTGTAGGTCCTCCATTTCATCTCGCAATCACCCTACCATTACACATTAGCGTAAGTGCGTATAACCCGAACGGGTAGTAAGACGCGGTGCTAATAATAATAATAATAATAACTTTTATTTAAGTTTTACAGTGCAACAAGTATAAAAATTTGGCGAGAATATGTATATACTAAATAAACCAATTTTATGTTTTAAATATGTCATTTTTTTTATTGATACTGTTTCTTCTTCTTTATTTTTAAATATTCCTTTCTGATCACAAAATGGCCTTTATATTATTTGCTTCCATCCAACAAATCTTTTGCATATATTACTTTATTGAGGAATTAATTTTCTAAACCCTAAAAACCTTTATTGTTATCAGAATGTTGTTATCGTTTATTCCCATTTAAGTAAACAATATTAACTATAACTCGCAAATTAAAAGGTTAAATAGACAATTTGACGAAAATATTTTCTTACTTTTGTTTCGCGCATGAATTATAAATTAAAAACGTTTGAATTATGTTTAAATATGTTTTGGTATGTATTATAATTTCACATATTGATAAAATAATCTTGAAATGTGCTTAGATAGCCATTTAAATTTTTTAAAGTATGGGTTTTGGTGTTTATTTTTTCGAAATAATATCACAATACCAATAAGTTTAGTTATTTTTCCTAGCTACCACTAATAATATTGAGTATGTTGATAATATTTCCAACCCGCCTCGGTGACGTAGTTGGCTAACGCGCTAGTCGTGTTGAGCTCGACCGCCGAGGACGGGGAGATCGAAGTTCGAATCTCGGTCGGGTGAACTGGGGGTGGTTTTTTCCTAAATGGTTTTCCACTCTACCTCCACGCAAATGCGGGTTCACTTCCTCTAAATTCTACCTTCCCAATTCCTAGTCCATTAGAGTTATTAGTACTTAAGCGTATAACCCGAACGGGTAGTAAGACGCGGTACTAAATATTATTATTATATTTATAAGAAATGTTTTGTGTATCCCACCAAACTTCCCCAACACACACACACACACACACTCCTGCATACATTATTTCTCACTCCCCCTCCCCACACATACATTCTCTCCCACAATATATTTAACACACACACACTTTCTCTCTCTCATACACACACTCTATTTTCCACACACTTACTATTTCTCTCTCCCATACACACACACAAAATCACTCACATTTGCTCACACTTACTATTTCTCTCTCCTACCAGACACACACATACACACACTATCTCTCTCTCTCTCTCTCACACACACACACACACACACACACACACACTCTATATATTATATTTACACTAATGGGGTAAAAACAAGGAAGACAGAATTTAGAGCACGTGAGCTTAAATGTGCGTGGATGAGAGTGGTTGGTGTTAGAACCCAGACCCACCAATCACCGATAAACGAAACTAACGCTTATGTCCGCACACCCACTGCCTCGGATATTATATTAATATACTTTTATTACCATCCTAGTTTGAGAAAACGTGCTAATGTAGCCCTATATTACGTGTTTTCCCCCAAATGAGCGTCAACAAAAATGGAAAAAAGCTGAACAATCCGTTCTAAAAAAAAAACACCGGTAAGTTTTTCTCAGTCACCAAGACACAGCTTTTCAATCTTCCCACCTCTTCGACTGTCTAGCATTGACATAAATCACCGTTCAATCGTATAATTGTAAATTCATAATCATTGTTAATACTTAAAACGACTGTCTTAGCCATTTTTTAAAGCAAGACATTAGAAAATAAAATTGTGTCAGGCCATTGGAAATGTACCTATTTATAAAACTTGTGGGGAATATTTAATACATTTCAGTTCCTATCAGTGTGTTGAATATCACTGTATAAAATGGCTACTGTCACCTCCCGTCCTTCGCGGGTCTAAAGTGTCAGGATGGTTTGCGGGAAAGGATAGGAGTGGCAGCAAAATAGATGTGTGGGTTCGTAATTTATACACGGCTTTGGTTTTTAGGGTTTATTAATAGCACTACGCACTACTACAAAATGGGATGATATAAAGAAGTTACAAAAGGATGTAAATACTTCGACTTAGGAGCTCACGAAAGAACTTGTTTGGTAAGAAATGCTTAAACGATGGCCTGACTCTGTGGTCCATCAAGGATTCGAACCCCGATACCCCGGGCACGACGGTTGCCCTCCAACACAAGTACCCGATGAACCGACGTTCTAACCCACGCAGACCCAAAACGGGTAGAGTGACCCCTCTGAATAGATATTATTTTTTCAGCCTTGATAGCTCTAAAACAGAACCGTATATACCACAAATTGGCCCCATTGCTAAGAACAACGCTGACACATTGTTTTGAGTTGTCAGCTGTTACGTCCTAATGTTTACTAGCTCATCAAAACAAGTTTAACCAGACCAGTTCTGTCATTCGCTTCTTTCAACACTATAATGTTAATTTAAACAAACACTCCAAATTAGGGCAGGGCGGTTACATTACCAAGCATTTATAAATAATCTTATCTTCATTAATAGCAATTAAATTCATTTCTATGAACAACAAATTGGCTTACGTAAGCTACCAAACAATTTCAGTTTCAAATTGAAGTTCTCTAGCCGATAATTTTAAATAGATGTTGTAGATTTAAGTGTTTTAAGATTAAACATTAAAATTATATAGACATATTGTTCAAAGTAAGATATTAAATTATTACTATTATTATTAATTATTTATATAATATCTCTGTGTCCAGTATTCTATTGCAAAAGTTACTCTCATTTATATAAACCGACCAAAGTGGCCATAAGGAAGAACATTTGAAATTGATTTTAGGAGGTAAAAGGTTGATGGGTATTGCAATATTGACTTAAACCACATACATATTACAGGTTTAAGTTTATATTTTTTCTAATTCTTAAAGAGTCAATATTACATGACAAAAAGTATTTTACCGCATGCATGTAAAATACTTATATATTTTATCAAACTTAGTTACAAACTAAATGTTAAGATGAAAACTTATACTATATTCTTTATATTATGATAAACTTTTAAATTATCTAAAGCCATATATCAAAACGATACTAAAGTGAATTTACAAATTTTTCTTTCACAAAATCGCCAAGTTTTTGCATCGTTAGTGAGCCTTTGAAAATGTATCCTTTTTGCTTGCAATGCAATCGTCCAAGTGGAATGGTGTCGCTTTGTGACTAGCGGTATAAACGATTCCAAATGTGTCATTACCGAGCAAAACGCATCCCCAGGATTTGTGGAAGGGCCCCCATTGTATAAAAGCCGTTAAAACCATTCATTAAAACACAACAAAGGGCTACTTTACTATCAAATACTCTTCTTTTTTATTCGCAGTACAGATGAACGTGTGCGTGTGACAATATTAATGGGTTTTTAGCCAACTTGAAACCCAATGGGAAGTACTTTATGGAGACGAAAATGTGGCGTATGAAATAAAACGAGATTGAGGTGTCTTCGTAAGATTGATTAGTGGCTGAAACATTAATTCTGAGAATAGATTGCGAGGCTACAGGCTTTTAGTTCAAAATATAAACTATGACACAGCGTATTACTAACATTCATCAAAATTTTAAGCTGATCTTATTTCCTTAGGAAATTAAATCATATATGACATCACATTTAAACTATCAATTAATATGTATTTGCTGGCGTTTACGGGTATGTATTCGTAAAAGATAGAAAATAACAGCTGGCTATAGGAATTATAAACAGTATAACACACAGGCCTATTTCAGTATGGGTAGACATTCAGGCTAAAGACTATCTGTGTCAAACACACCACAGCCTAGGCATTCCCATTTGGACAATCTTTTAGCACAAAAATTCATTTGTAATAAACATATCAAATGGTTGAAAACATGATTGCTTATATATTACAAGTTTGAAGAATGGATCTTAACTTAACCTACATTAAAAAGGGTTCTCAGACTCCTTTTGGAAGTTATCTGCAGAAAAGAGGTACGACATTCAAGGTCCATCACAAAATGGCGCTCTCAGCAACCGTTACATCCAATCACTAATAACTATTAAAAATGTATTAAACTCACTATATTTTTTGTATACTACCCAAACTAAAGCAAGTACTGAGCCTGGACATGGTGCATTTACTCTCTGAAAAAACCAATGTATTTTGAAAATAGCTCTGTCTGCTGGGCAAAGTTCTTAACTAGGCCGTTTTGTATTGGCTTGACCCCGAAACAGAGCGTTGTCTCTTGTCCTAGTTCTGAAACAGGCAGTTATTTCTTTTCCTAGTACTGAAACAGGTCGTTGTCTCTTGTCCTAATTCTGAAACAGCCCGTTGTCTCTTTTCCTAGTTCTGAAACTGGCCGTTTTATCTTGTCCTAGTACTGAAACAGGTCGTTGTTTCTTGTCCTAATTCTGAAACAGGCCGTTGTCTCTTTTCCTAGTACTGAAACAGACCGTTGTCTCTTGTCCTAGTTCTCAAACAGGGCATTGTCTCTCTGAAACAGGCCGTTTTATCTTGTCCTAGTACTGAAACAGGCCATTGTATCTTGACCTAGTTCTGAAACAAGCCGTTGTCTCTTGTCCTAGTTCTGAAACAGGCCGTTGGCTCTTGTCCTAGTTCTGAAACAGGCCGTTGTCTCTTGGGATGGTTCTAAAGCTGGTGACTGTCCACTGGTTTTTATAGTAATGTGTAAGCCGTGTGATGACAAATAACACTTCCTCTGAAGCTGTTGGTACGTGTTGACCAAAATGAATTTGATCCATAAGTTATAAGTGACTTGCCTCCTAGTTTTAGTATTCCACCAGCCATAAGGAATAAAGAAGAAAGTCAATACACTGGTGATAGGGAATTAGGACTCCACCCACCACCAGCCATAAGGAATAAAGAAGAAAGTAAATGCGCTGGTGATAGGGAATTAGGACTCCACCCACCACCAGCCATAAGGAATAAAGAAGAAAGTCAATGCGCTGGTGATAGGGAATTAGGACTCCACCCACCACCAGCCATAAGGAATAAAGAAGAAAGTAAATGCGCTGGTGATAGGGAATTAGGACTCCACCCACCACCAGCCATAAGGAATAAAGAAGAAAGTCAATGCGCTGGTGATAGGGAATTAGGACTCCACCCATCACCAGCCATAAGGAATAAAGAAGAAAGTCAATGCGCTGGTGATAGGGAATTAGGACTCCACCACCACCAGCCATAAGGAATAAAGAAGAAAGTCAATGTGCTGGTGATAGAAACAAAAGGTAAAACTGGATGAGTTTTTAGTGATTGAAGCGCTGATTTTATTTACCTAATTAGAAGTTTGAAATATTAAAAGGAGATATATCCTGAATGATAGACCATACATTATTGTTCAGAGCCTGATAACACTTAAAACACATTTTTAGCGACTACAGCTTATTATCGAGGATCTGATTAATTAATATTAAGTCACCTAAGATGTTTTAGGTACAAACATTTGCAGGGTTAAAAATGCTTTGCTATTTTATTTTTTTAATCCATCGAGTCTTAATACTCGTACATACGTATATACATTTTTAGTTACGCTAATGGCTAATGGATGGGTATGGTATGATTTGGATAAAGAGTATCCTCATTCAAGTGGGTGAGAGTGGGAAAACACTTAGGAAAAATATCCCCCGTAATACTGGCATTTTATTTCAAAATTTAAAAACTAATAGATTGTTCCCGTAGACCTGTGACGGCCGTTCCGTTTTAAGTTATGTAGGCCTACGTTTATCCAAAGAACCTAACTCTCCCCCCCCCCCCCCCCCCCCAATTCATTCAAGTTGGTAACAAAGAGAAAAACTTAAATGATATTAATAAGATCCTAGCAAGGTCACTTATTCTAATAAATAGTAAAATACCACGTCTTACTACCCGTACGGACTATCTGTAGACTTGCACTTATGGCTTAGAGATAAGGAGGAGGTGGACCTCCTTGTGCGTGGAGGAAAACATAAAATTTGGGGACTGGAGCTCCATCCGACCTTCTCATCACCGGAAAAAGCAAACAATACAAGACTGACACCTGTGTCCATATGCCCACTGGTGCAAATATCCTATTGTTTAGAGATTAATTCTAAACATTGTAATTAAAAAAATGACCGATAAAACTTATTTTTTAAGATTTTCCCTAAGCACCAGGATCAATGTAGGAATTAAACAATTCTTTCCACCACCATAATTAAACTCAAACTGTTGTATTAACTAAAATTATAATCATTTGTACCAGCTTTGGTGGTTAAATCGTCTAAGGCGTCACTTTGGTGTTAGACTGGCTTGCTTATTACGGGGAGATCGGGGGCTAGAATCCTGGTCGGCTATACTAAGATTAATTTTTCCTAAATGGTTTCCTACTTTACTTCCACGCAAATGCGGGTATATTACCTATAAAGTGCTTCCGCCACCATCCCTATCCCATTAGAATAGTTATAATATATTAATATAAGTTAAACAGGTAGTAAGACGTGGTGATTAAAAAATGCTGAGAGTGGCTTTTCCTATATGGTTTCACACTCCCCGTCTGCGTAAATTATGGGCACAGTTCCTCTTAACCCACCTCGTCCCTCCAAAATCAGCAGCTAATTTTGTGGACAACGTGCTGAGGTTTTCCTGACGTCCGGTGGACCTCACCTGAGTGACATTATCTTCAAAAAGTGTAGCATGTAGTTTCCTTTTATTTAATTAATGAATATTTACCTTGAAATTAATCGTCTAATTCAGCGGATCTTAAACTTTTCTTTACCACGGACCCCCTTCAAATATATTTTGTTGCTGCGGACCACCAAGACTTAACCCAAGATTTAAAACCCTAAAGTTCATCAAATATGTATTTAAAGTTTATCATTAAGGTTCTTCACATTTGGAGGGAAGGGAGAAATAAGTTAATCTGTTAATGCACACACTTATATTATAATAATTTAATTGTAATGATTCCATTATTATTAGGTGTTCTGTCTTACGACAGGTACCATTTCATTTGTCGTGAACTTAGACTGCAAATGCGCCCTGTCCTCTGCCTCCTCCTTCAGCTCCCATAATTTTCTTCTTTCCTTCAAGTCAATGATTCCACACACATTAATAATTAAATAATATAATAATATAAATTAATAATATAATATAATCGTCTTTAATTCTTGCTGGAGAGACTGAAATTACACGAACATTTCTTCAAGCCTTCACGGACCCCCTGTGAGGACATCGTGTCCCCCCTGGGGTCCGCGGACCACAGGTTAAGAACCAGTGGTCTAATTGTTTCGGCTCCACACTGTACTTTGTGAAGGTTTGTTGTATTATGTTGATTTTATAATAAAGAATGAGATGTACCGACAAGTATGACATACTCTTTGGGGCAATGCGGTGTATAAGTACATTCGTAATTAACTTTCGACACGAATAAATTAGTTATTAGTCCTCCATCCCGGGCATCTCAACTTCTTGGCATTGATAAAACCAAGGGATTGATAGCAAAGCACGGTTATTGGTTGAGCGTTAAGACACGCTACGCCTTATAATAAATACGCTCCATTGTTTGCATCGCTTTTATTCGGTTGTATTTATTTTAATTATCTTCGTGAAACATGTCAGTTTATCTAAAAAAAAAGTATTGTTTCTGAACTTTAACTTGAAGATAGATTAAATAATAATGCATCACTCTCGCAATAAACTAGACTACAGATGTCAGGAAAGTCTAGGGTTAGAGTCCCAATCGGGTTATTGAGGCTGGAATTTCTGAAATGGCTTCCCACATTCTTGAACACGCAAAAGAGAGTACATTTCCTCTAATTTATACATTCCTCATCTCCACAGTAAATATAATTATGCAGATGCCATAAAATAAAATTATGATCAATTTTTCTTCGATAAAGAGAATTATATAGAGTATCGGGATTGAATCTGAATTCAGGTATAAATATTATTAAAACTTCAGGTAATTCGATAATAAAAATGTATTGCGCACTTTTAACAGGTGTGGGCCTATAATCATAAGTTATAAAATGTGATTCAATACATTTCAAATCATTACAGTTCTCTAGTTATAAGGGTCTAACTTGCTATTTTATGCCTTTTGCGTATCATTGTTAAGGTGGAGTAATTAATGTATGGGGCTGAAATTTGGTAAAACTATACACACATAAAGTGTACAGAATAACATATTAATACCCGCCTCGGTGGCGTAGTTGGCTAACGCGCTAGTCGTGTTGAGCCCGACTGCCGAGGACGGGGAGATCGAGGTTCGAATCTCGGTCGGGTGAACTGGGGGTGGTTTTTCCTAAATGGTTTTCCACTCTCCCTCCACGCAAATGCGGGTTCACTTCCTCAAAATTCAACCTTCCCAATTCCTAATCCATTAGCGTAATTAGTACTTAAGCGTATAACGAACGGGTTAGTAAGAGACGGTACTAAATTAAATTTTAAAAAAAAAAAAATATATAATAATATTAATATTAACAGTATAAATAATGTCACTGTTTTATTAACATTATTAATACACAATATTAATAATATCTGTTAATATTAATAATTTATATTAACATTAATAATATATAATAATATTACTACTATAAATATTTGGATGATCTTACTATTATAAATATTTCAATGAATTATTTTAATATTAATATTATATAACAAATGACCGTAAAACAACACGCCATTAAAAACAGTAAACTATATCGATGCTATTACTTGTGGAAACTTATAAAAAATTAGAAATCATTAGTATTTATGCAAACTATATTAGCACGTTTAAATATGCAAAAGTTTTACAAACTTCATACTAAACATAATTTTATTGCTATAAACTATTTTAGCTATTTCTAATATTTGCCGAATAAAGCTTTAATTTTAAGTATATTTTGGTTGTGATCCAAACTTAAATTTAAAAATAAAATGTGTGTGTGTGTATTAAATAACAAACTCATATGATATGTTATGTCAACAAAAAAAAAACTCTGTGGGATCATACGTAAGCCACATTTTAACAAATTAGCATTCATTGAAAACCTACTCTAGTTTTCCTAAGTTGAGGGTGACTACAATATATCAAAGTACACCAAGAAACATTAATTCTTGCACGTTCCAGTAGAAAAGGGGTATAAAAAAAAGTGTCATAAATGGTAAAAGGAGGGAGGAATGTAATATTACCATAATTCACTATGTAGCTCGTAGTTTATAACTAACTTCAAACTTGGATATGATTTATGTAGTAGCTTTTAAAAGCAGAAAAAAATAAGTTTGTTGTTTCTTTTTTTTTCTATCTCGTGTACAATATACCAAGAAAACTCTGCAAACTGATGAAACTTTTTTCAAAAGAATCGTGTAGAGCAGTTTAAAAGAACCGTGTATATTTAGAGCACATATTTGTGGGGCGGAGCGAAGAGTTATCTCCCTGAAAAGTGAATAAATTACATTTAACTGGGCGTAGGGCACTGAAAGCAAACTTCACATTTCAAATCTTAGAATAATTTTCTTAATCACTTATAGGAGGGAAATGTTATTTTATGAATTTAAAAATTACAATATTGTTGGGGCTTTAATGAAGATAGTACGAGTCAGAAAGAATGCAGCCGCACCTGCGTGGACGGAGAGTAGGAAATAATTTTAAAATAGTATTTAAAAGATTTGTGGGTTTTACGATTTTTAACTCGTCCAGGTATCCACATACTTATCATAAGTCAAAGGAATGTGAAAGGTATAATATAGAGTGTTTCCACATTTGTGTGAATTCTAGCACAATTCTTATACTAACCTTGCGTTTGGCTTCAATATTTATATGTAGGTTTAAATATATATATATATATATATATATATAGGCCAGGGCAAAGAAGGAAGAGACGCTGGTGGCTTTATTTAGTTACAATATTTTTATTTGATGCTATATATATTTAGCTGAAAATAGATCTGTCCGGGAAATAAAATCAATTTCCAGATGAGCTGTAAAACTCAAATTTTGTATAAAGGTAAAGGGATTGGCCCATATAACCAGAAACATCTAAAACCGGGAGATTTCAATATGGAGTTATGGGAATAGGGGGAGGTAGCTATGATTAGGAATAAAACTTTTTAAATGAGGTAGAAAATTTAAATTTGGCAGGATTGTAAAGGGACCATTCAAACAGAAAAATAGATATTAAGAGTCATAGAAAATCTAATTTTGGCAGGGCAATCCAGATAACCATATTGGTCTTAAAATTCGAAATTTATAAGTAGGAGTTGTTTTAATGTAGGAGGTGGGTTACAACGTCCAAAACTAATAGAAACAACTAATTTAATGTGTGGTAGAAAAGTGAAACTCGGCAAGAAGGTATAAAGACCACTCCGACTAACTTAAAGACTGAAGATTTTTAAATGTGGAAAATAGGAAAGAACGGGGGAGTGGGGGTGTTATTTAAAAAGAAAAAAATAACTAAGTGAGGCAGAAAATGTCAGGAATTTAGAGGGATTACTCCAATCACAAAATAAGTGTTAAATATTTACTATTTAGAAAGGAACTTGAAAAAGTGTGGAGATTAATAGCGTAACTATTATAAAATCTTTTTTCCGACATGGAAGTAAATTTAAATTTGCTGAGTTTGTAAATGTAATACCATGCAATAACCATAAAGGCTGGAAAGTTTGAAATTTAAAAATAAAGAGCGGAAAATTTCTAGTAAAATAAACAAACTTATCGATATGGGTAAGGTAGGAAATTTGAGTTTTGTACAGGCATACGATAAAAATATAGAAATAAATGAATGAAAAACTAAAGATTAACTTAAAGGGTATCCATTATCATTGCGATAACAAAGCTAAACCTCAATGGATAAATTAGCGTCTAACAGCGAGATAGCAATTAAAATAGACAAATTTTGGCACCAAAGCTCGGGTGGACCATGATGCTTATTATTCAATATGTTTATTTAACAGAGGATATTATTTATGTTCTTTGGTTATCTGTATTGTTCTTCTATTCAAAATATTCATGTAACAAGTCTATTAGTTTGTTAATTTTATTTTATGGTCATGCTTAGGTAAATATTGCGTGGTTAATGGGCTGCGTTTGTTTGTGCACACAGTTTGTATTTTTATTTAATTTATTTTTATTTATTAATATTTTGTTTTTGATTGCCATAGTTAGCCCAGAATTGTATAACGAGGAACTATCAAAAAGTGGGCAGCCAGATGTTGAACGTTCTAATAGGATACAGCTTAGGTGCTGCTTAACCACGCGAAGAATGGGTCAAACTGCTAGTTCCGATAAAAAAAAATGTGTTGGCTGAGAGACTTCCTCCAAGATATTTATTTTTAAATTGCATTGAGCTATCATTCCGAGCTATCCGTATTTCACCAGTCAAATGGCATAGGGATGATTGAATCTAGAATAAATGTACCCGGATTTGAGTGGAGGGTAACTTAAAGTATGAATGTGTTTGTCTCTTCTCTCAAAACATGTGTTCAAGATCCATTACCTCCAGTCATTCAAACTAGGAACGTAATATTAATACCCACCAGGAAACAGTAGTATTATCAGTAGAGAGTTTCAAGGGCAGAGAGTGACCTAAATTATTTCCTATATCAAAATCAACCATGTGTGAAGTATGCTCTCGACATGCTGGATTAGTGCTGTTGCACACGTACCGATAATATCGGTGTCGGTGCCGGCGCCGATATCGGTGGTAGTGAGAATCCATGTAATCTTATGGCCCTGTTGCACACGATGCCGACACGACAGCATTATCGTGACGACAACCGACATGTCGGAGCCATGTCGGCGGTCCCCTCGATAAATACGCCGATATCAGTGCGCAGAACAGTTGGCCACTAGTCTGCAGCTGTCATCTTGCATTGTTTGGTTTTGTCTTTCGTGAGGTTAGGTGCTTGCGCGTTCGTTTCCTCCGTTCTACTTTTGAGTAAAATGTCTAGTAAATTCAAGTATGACATAGTGACCTTAATTGAATTAGTGGAGAGCAGAGCGTGTTTACGGGACAAAACAAGGGAGGAATTCAAGGACCGGGAGATAAAAAACAAACTTTGGCTTGAAGTGTATTCCTTTTAGAGCCAAATTTCTTACAACTATACAGAAAGGAGCAAATAAAAGTTGGTAAGTGCTAAGAGTCCTTGCGGCTACTATAGGATACACCCAAAATTCTCTTCCTCTCCGGTTACGACGTTGCCTCCTCCGAGATGAAGCAAACACAACAAAAGAAACCTCCTATTCCACATGGGAGCCATGTTTTTGCTCGCCACCATCCACAAAACTGCCTATACCTCTCAAGCACCGATAGCGATAGTGTCGGTGTGTGTGCAACAACCCACGCCGGTATCGATGCTAACAATGTATCGGCGCCGGCGCCGACACCGATAAATCGGTACGTGTGCAACAGCACTTAGGCGGTTCTCCCAAGCAAAGCGTTCAGTGACGTCACTCCTTCCTCTCCTATCCAGTTTGTCCTTCCCGTCTTCCTTTTAACATTATTCCTACTCATGACCATCCTTCCTCCATCCAGACCATACCCTTATCACTCCCCGCTTATTATGATTCAATAAATTAATTTCGTATGTTTCGTATTTGTTTACTGCGTTCTAGACTTTCAGACCGGCTGGAAATTCGACCATTACACCCAAAGGAAAAGTATCCCCGTTGAACCACGCAATTATTTACATTAGCTCCCACATTCATTATATCTTGCGAACATTGGTGACTTCAGGTAAGGGCCATACTATTCTAATATCAAGACCCACCCATACCCAAAAACTCTACCCAACTGAAATGTATATTTATAGGCAGGAAGGCGTCTCAGGGTGACCACGAGATCAACAGCTGAGTAGGCTTTTGTAAAATAGAGTTTTCCTTCATTGTGTTCACCTTGATCCCTTGGTTATCAAGGGGGTCCTACTTTGACTGTGTCTATCGCCACAACCGCGTCCACATAGTTTCTGGTCAATCGGATTGGATTTAGGTGGCGTTTTCTTTGGGTTACTCATAAAGAGTATAGAGCATTTTGACAACTTTGGGCTGTAAAGGGTTCAGAATGTGCTTTTATGTAACAAAGCGTGCTGTTCAAATATTGCGAGCTCTTACAATAATTTTGTTTCAAAGCACTGGCCACATATCACTATTTTATTTTTGTTACCACCTTCCCCGCATAGGTTTGTTTACAACTATTGGTCCCATACTTCTCGTTGTTATTAGTTGCGCTGTTTATCTCTTAAATTAAATCGATATTTTGCCACCACCACTTTCCACATTTGTTTGGTTAGATCTGTACTGTTATTCTAAATCGTAATTAAGTGCATTGTTTTGTCAATGATTTCGGTCGCTTCTCTTCACAACAGTGAGGACACCATGGCTTGACTAGAGCATGGAGACCTATATCTCTGAGGACACCATGCTTTGACTAGAGCACTGGAGACCTATCTTCTAGAGCTCTGAGAGAAACTACTATGGGCTCTTGAGACTGAGAGCACTGGGAGACATAAAATCTTGAGGAACCATCCTTGACTAATGGAACCTATTAATCTGAGGAACTGCTTGACTAGAAGCATTCTGAGAGACCATCTTGAAGGAACTTGTTACTAGAGCACTGGAGAACCTATATATCTGAGGAACCATGCTTGACTATTGGAACTATATCTGAGGAACCATGCCTTGACTAGAGCCTGATATAATCTTGAGGAGACCATGCCTTGACTATGGAACTTATATTCTGAGGACACCTGGACTATTGGAACTTATATATCTGAGGACACTGGCATTGACTAGGACTTGGAACTAATCTGAGGAGACCATGCCTGACTATGGACTTGATATCTGAGGAGACCATGCTTGGACTATGGAACCTGATATCTCTGAGGACGACCATGCTTGACTAGAGCATGGAACCTATAAAATCTCTGAGGAACCAGCTTGACTATGGACACTGAGACTATAACTCTGAGGAGACCATGCCTTGACTATTGGAACCTATATATCTGAGGAGCCATGCCTTGACTATTGGAACCTGATATAATCTGAGGAGACCACGCCTTGACTATTGAACCTGATATATCTGAGGAGACCATGACCTATGACTATTGGCACCTGATCTAATTGAGGAACCATGCCTTGACTATTGAGCCTGATATAATCTGAGGAGACCATGCTTGACTATGGAACTGATATAATCTGAGGAGGCACGCCTTGACTATTGGAACTTGATATAATCTGAGGGACCATGCCTTGACTATTGGAACTTGATATAATTGAGGAGACATGCCTTGACTATTGGACCTGATATAATCTGAGGAGGCCATGCCTTGACTATGGAACCTGATATAATCTGAGGAGGCACGCCTTGACTATTGGAACTGATAAATCTGAGGAGACCATGCCTTAACTATTGAACTTGATATAATCTGAGGAGACCATGCTTGACTATGGACCTGATATAATCTGAGGAGACCATACCTTGATATTGGAACTGATATAATCTGAGGAGGCCACGCTTGACTATTGGAACCTGATATAATCTGAGGAGACCATACTTGACTATGGAACTGATATAATCTGAGGAGGCCACGCTTGACTATTGGACTTGATATAATTGAGGAGACCATGCTGATATTGGAACTGATATAATCTGAGGAGACCATGCCTTGACTATTGAACCTGATATAATCTGAGGAGACCATGCCTTGACTATGGAACTGATATAATCTGAGGAGACCATGCCTTGACTATTGGAACTGATATATCTGAGGAGACCATGCTTGACATTGGAGCCTGAATATCGAAGAGACCATGCCTGATATTGGAACTGATATATTGAGGAGACCATGCCTTGACTATTGAACTGATATAATCTGAGGAGGCCACGCTCGATCGATACTAGAGACCAATACAGATAAGTTGTCTACATCTATCTCTATGTAAAGGGAGATAAGGAGTCATCGAAATTTATCATAATACCCATATGAAAATAAATCTGGCACATGTAAGGCTTATATCATCCACTATACCCGTTAAGTGAAATTTGGAACGAGAAATCGACATGGATGGACTGAAACTGAAACCAGCAATATTTTGTAATAGATCCATTCCTATGAATTGATAGATATTAAACCAACGTTTCATTATTACAAAGTCTTCATATTTCTCTAAAATACGCGCAACTCATAATTTAACAATTGTGCATGTTTACGTTGTTCTGTGTAAAGTTTGGGCTACTAAATTATGTAAAATTATAAATCCGCCTTCTTTGCAAGGATATATTAACGTCCAAGAAAACTAGAAACGGACTATAACAAATACATATAAAATAAATATGAATGAAATATGGTTCTACTGTAAAATAATATAGTACCAAACTTTAGAATTATAGCGCTACACTAATGCTTAAATACTTCGTATTTTAAAACATTGTTTGCTCTCGCTAAATACTTAATAACACCTGGTTCTGCCCGCCCCCACCCAACCTATCACCTCTAAAAGCCATTAAAATTATTCTTACTAAAACAAAGCTACGTTCTTGATTAGTATGGTGGCTGGTGACACACGTAGTTGTTCTCACCTTATCCATGGGTTTTATTTTATTTAATCGAAAATTAAGGTTCTTAAAGGCGTGCGTCACATACCAATCAACTCTGTGATGTAGTCGGCTAGAAAAGTAAATTTACACCAACACTATTGCCCGTGGATCTTTCTAATTAAACATTAATGGATATAAAGAATTAATATAAGTTCCTAAAATTGAACAATGTTGAGATATTTAATGATATTTGGATAAAAACTGCATTGAAAAGGCCGTTTTTGACCATTTTAGAATGGCTTCACAGCTAAGATTGTGCACAAATCTTATTCTGTGATAATAGGGACATAGTGTAGTTAATAACAAGAAACTTTATTGCTTTGCCCCCATCAAACACCGCGGAAAATTCCGAGTAATGATGCAAATACAATGCACTGCACACATTTCTGGCATAATGTAGGTCTTCTTTTCCTTTTTACTCCCATACCTCGCGCGCACAGACACAAACGAGCCGGGATTTGAGTTGGGCCTGCTAAGATGAACGCTCTTAAGAGCTACGCTGGTATTTTTAGGCAACATGTTTAAGCATTAATGGCACTGGTGAACCCGCACCAAGAACCGATTTGACAATATTTTAAAGTTTCAGAATGTTTGCTGTCAGTAAACATAAAAGTCATGTTTGATATAGACAAAATAATCATTCCCACGCAATTACTGTCAATAAAAACAAAAACTGTTTTTGTTTGGTAAAAAGATCTACATTCAGATTAAAACAAAGACCAGTTTTGTTTAGCTTGAAAGGGAAAATATGGCTTTAATGGTTCCCTAGTGTTCCTTCAGGCCAATGCAGCTACATTTCCTCTATATTTCACCTTACTCATTATTATTCCAGTGGCGTGGTTAAAACTCGTATATTTCGGATGGACGGTAAGACGTGATGCAGAGAAAGCCACTGTATTGTACCCAATTAGTCCATGTCCAAGGGACTAGATTATTATTATTATTGTAAGTGGTTGATGAGACGAGAACTGTCCTAGGGTGGTATTACATTGTCAAAAGTTCTTTGATAGAAGAAATACGACGTAGCTTTGACGATCTATCAAAGATGGTTTATAATGTAATATATTTTATGAAACATTAACATGAAGAACATGATATAAGGCTATATCAAAGAAAATTGCGAGTGCTGAACGATTAAACTATATTCAAAGCCCTTAAAAATGTAATTGTACAGGATGAAAAGAATATGTTATTTTATATGACAAAGTTCATATTATTGAAACGTGTCTTTAAAATAGGTTTTTCCTTTTAATTGTTGGAGAAACTTTACTGACATTTTTAAAACGTTTCATGATTCATTAATAAATATTTTTGATTTGATTCTGAATCTAAAACTTTAATCTATTTTATCAAGCAGGTGTAAATTCATATAGCTCTACGTCTACTACCCCAGGGTCGAACCTGTGGCAGTTTTACGGGTTTTTTTGGGGGGAGGGGGGAGGGTTTGTTCAATTTAGGTAACACTCGCACTCACAGTCACAGCACCAGAAATTAAATAATCAAAGTCAATTTTTATAATGACATTTTTGTAAAAAAAAAGTGCATTACTACTCACTACGAGTATGATGTATAGGCCTACAAATATTTATATTGATAAGAAAGGGATGAGGAGGGTGGATTTAGAGGAAATCAACACAAATTACCGTGTAGAAAGAATGGGAAACCAAACTTTAGGAAAAACCACCCTCAATACACACGACCGGGATTGGAACTCCAATCTCCCCGTCACTGGTAATTCAGTCTATTTCAAGGATGACACCTTAGACCATGCTATCACAGATACATGTTTTCATAAATTACACTAATTAATCTTTTAAATTGTTTTTAAATAGATCTGTTTAAGTTTAGAAGTTTTGTTTTAACTAAAATAAAGAGACATATTGAATAGCATCATTATTTTCAAATCTAGTTTAAACAATTATTGTTTATTTTGTGAGCCGTCGTGACCTTGAAGTTCATCTTCTTGTGATTCCCTCCCCTCCTAAGTATATCTCGAGGTTTTTCCACATGAAGACTTGGTTGTAAGTGGCGGAATTGAGTGTAAGAAGTGTGTGAGGGTTCGGAGAATTGAGAGGAAGACAAGAGCTGATAGGAAGGGTGAAAGGGGGGGGGGGTGAAGACACAATGAAAACCCTTACAACAGACATATTGTGCGTGTTTATTGTGCGTGATACTCGGCAGAGTGAGGGGTGATGTCCCTGGCTGGGTGTGACAAAGGGCAGTGTCTGGAAGTGGAGCTGTTTGCCTCCTTTACTAAGGCCTCATCTTGTCGTGCGTGTGCTCTGGTCGGCCTCCAAATAGAACACCGGCATCAATGGGGGCTCACGGATTGACTGTACGTCGAGTTCGTATAGTCTGGGTTGCCTGTCAAATCCTGGCCAGGTGTATTTAGGGTGTTTAGTTCCTAAATAGCTTCCCATCCTCCATCTACGCAAATTATGATACCTTTCCTCTAATTATATTTTTCATCCCTAGCCCATTAGTGTAATTAAATGTGTGTATCCGAGAGAGTAGCAAAACATGCTGCAGTAAATAACAACACTGGCAATTGGCAATCCAACGGAACAACGAGTGCCAGCTCAGTCAGTAGAGTACCTACCTGATTAAAGGTCCTCAATTCTATTCCTGACGAAATCAGACGTTAAAAAAAACTATTAAATTCCACTTGTTGGGAAGTTGACGAAGTTCTTAGTTACTAGATTTCATCAAAATTAGTAATTAGACTGGGACTAAAGCGTACATTAATAAAAAGTAATGTATGTTCAATGTTATTTCTTATTAACAACCCTGTGAAGATTCCCTTAGTCCAAGGACAAGGTGTATACCTTGTCTGTGCCCAAGTCGTATTGAAATGATAGCTAAATAATACTAAACGTTTGGCTTAGTGCCACCTAAACGAACTCTGGCTGCTGGGAACAGCTCAGAACCATGGACTGACTCGTGGCTAGGTGCACTGGAAGGTGGCTAGGGTGGACTGACTCGTGGCTAGGTGCACTGGAAGGTGGCTAGGGTGGACTGACTCGTGGTTAGGTGCACTGGAAGGTGGCTAGGGTGGACTGACTCGTGGCTAGGTGCACTGGAAGGTGGCTAGGGTGGACTGACTCGTGGTTAGGTGCACTGGAAGGTGGCTAGGGTGGACTGACTCGTGGCTAGGTGCACTGGAAGGTGGTTAGGGTGGACTGACTCATGGCTAGGTGCATTGTTAGGAATTTAGGGGCGACTGATCCATGTCTAGGTGCACTGTAAGGTGGTTAGGGTGGACTGACTCATGGTTAGGTGCATTGTTAGGAGTTTAGGGGCGACTGATCCATGTCTAGGTGCACTGTAAGGTGGTTAGGGTGGACTGACTCATGGTTAGGTGCATTGTTAGGAGTTTAGGGGCGACTGATCCATGTATAGGTGCACTGTAAGGTGGTTAGGGTGGACTGACTCATGGCTAGGTGCATTGTTAGGAGTTTAGGGGCGACTTATCTATGCCTAGGTGGACTATAAGGTAGTTAAGGTGGACTGACTCATGGCTAGGTGCACTATTAGGAGTTTAGGGGCGACTGATCCATGTCTCAGTGTACTGTAAGGTGATTAGGGTGGACTGATTCATGGCTAGGTGTACTGTAAGGTGATTAGGGTGGACTGATCCATGGCTAGGTGCACTGTAAGGAGTTTGGGGCGACTGATTCATGGCTAGGTGCACTGTAAGGAGTTTGGGGGTGACTGATCTATGGCTAGGTGCACTGTAAGGAGTTTGGGGGCGAATGATCCATGGTTAGGTGCACTATAAGGAGTTTGGGGGCGAGTGATCCATGGCTAGGTGTACTAAAGCTCGTTTAGGGTGGGGGATGTTTCTAATTGTAATGCTCATTGTGGTTTGAACGAACCCATTAAATCGGATATTTGATTTGTATGTGTGGACGTACCATTTCAAATACACTTACAAGCCTGATACTGGGTCTGGATGTTCATATTTTGGTGTTCTCTTAGAGATTATACTTGTAGGTTATGTACTTGTATGAACCTCAAATTATTATGATAATAATAAATACACCTTATTTCAAGATTGCAGTATTTTCCCAGTATAGGAGCTAAGGAACCTGGTTAAGGTGGACATTAATAGACTGACAAGAGTAGTCGTTAAGGTTCTTGACACAAATTGGTAACAGAGTGGATGCCAAGGGTGGATATTAAGATACTGAAGATGGAAAGTGCCGGGAGATTTTCCTTGAGTTTAGTTGAAGTAGATTAATGTAGATATAAACCTGGGGAGCCCATAATCTAGTTGACAAATCTCAGCACAATATATCAAGTCTCAGCAGACTCTACGGTTCGGCGGTGATGGTAACTTTGTATAAGGATGATCTATTATTTAACTAATATGAATGCTCAGCCTCTTGGCACATTGTTGGTTATAAAGAGGTATTTTGTTTCATAAACGGAAGTACACACTTAAAACTAACGAAAGAAATACAGGAAATCTATGACAAATTAAAGAGCGTGGGTGCATAAAAGTTAGTTTAAAAAAACAAGGAGTTGAACCGGAACTGGAACCAGAACATATAACAGAAATTGACAGTTATTGTTAAGCAGCCAGAACCGGAATTTATACATAGTGTTATATTGTAACTATTAATAATTTTATCAAAAGTCAGTTGCAAAATAACTTATTAATATGTAGATTTATTTTATTATTTGAGGTATTTAACGTGCACTTTCTGAACCGACTGATTATATCAGCATACGACTTCTAAACTAACTTAAATCTAGAAAAGACAAAACATCCAGACCCCAGCTGTTAATTATTCATCACTGTGAAAAGTGGAAAATCAACATTTCACCAATGATATATTTTTCAGCCCTACCGGGAATCGAAAACAGGACCCTCAACTCAGTAGGAAAGATACACTACTAATTAAGCTAAAGTGTCGGACTACGTAAACATATATCTAGTAACTTTTCTATCAGTCAGATAAATGTCCATTCCTAAAAAAATCGGGGTATAATTCAAAAAGATCTAAAGTCACTAGAGCTAAGCCGCGTCAGACCTAGTTTCACAAGGCAGCTTCATTGGGTCCGTTTTTATAAGAGCTAAAGCCGGTCCCACACTACTTACGAATGTTCGTGTATCGGGTGACTGTTCGGATTGTGTGGGAGGTACACAAATGGTGAATGTTCAGTCGAATATTCGGTATTGGAGGGTTTTCGCCTTGGGAGAGCGGTCTCTCGACACGAATCAAAGGAACCGAATGTTCGCCACTGGAGTCTCTGCGAACATTCGAAACGCTCCCGTACTACACTTCAGGGTTCGGCCAGACTGACAAGCGTGCGAGCGAGCGCGCAAGCGACTGGGTGGCCAGACTGGCGAGCGAGCGCGTGATTAGCAGATGGCTCTCGTTAGTTGTTGACGAGGAGGCTCCGAATCTTGGCTGAGTGAACTGAGGGGGGTTTTAACAAGTGATTTATTGTTGTGGTTTTCACATCCTCTCTCCACGCTAGTGGTGATTCTTATTTGTAAAGGCCTACTTTGATATTATTGAAGTATTTTAACATATCAGTTTTACATCTATATATATGGTTTATGATCTTACCAATTAAATTAGGCCGTTAGTAGCAATACACTTAATTTTTAAATATTTGTTTACATAATTGAGTATTAGTATGTTGTAGTGTACTATGTAATGTAAGATTAAATATTAATTTTATTTAAATCTGATAATTGTTTTGCTAACACAAAATAGCTATGCCAACTTATGTTTGCTTTATTAGGAATTATATCAAACTTGGTACAGACCCTGAACCCTATAACACGTTTTGAGTGATTTTGCAGCAGCAATGATGCCATTACTCGCACAGTCCATTGTGAATTGGACGCCAACTACCGTTGAAGTGAATGATTCGATCGAATATTCGGGGTAGACATTCGCGAGAAGTGTGTGAGTGAGGGTCCACAGAAGGCGAATATTGGTGTAGGTTTTATGACAGAATTGAGTGACGAATGTAGGCGAACATTCGGACGAATATTTGGCTGAAACAATAGTGTGGATCGGCTTAAAGTCATAGTAGTCCTTATACTTTAGGTGTTGTGAAGTTAGGTCCACTGAATATCTTCCCTATATTCCATGTGACTGTAAACGGAATTAATAATTACACAAGTGTACATAGTTTTGGAACAGATCGGTAGAGGGAAAGAGGGAGGCTACGTTAACCACGCCCTCTTCTGTAAAGTGTTTGCGATAAAGGACGTGATGAAGGAGGATGGGGACGAAGGAGAATTGAGGTGGACAGTTTGGACGAACAGAGAATCTGTTAATGGGTCCAGTATGGCGCGTCAACGAGACCACAATAGCAGACGCAATATTTACATAATTGGATTAGGGTTTATGGAGGTGTGCTTTGATAGATTCCCATAGTACTCCCTCCGACTCACCCCCCGCCCCGCCCTGTCACCACAATATGCCCGTCACGTGTTCGGTATCTCGCACTCTGTGGCCTCCCGTTCATAATAACAAACTAAATATACACACATACAAAAAAAATTGCATAACGCGCGTATAAACACATTCAATCGGGTCTGGACTCGCTGTTAATAATGTTTGATGGGCGTGGATGACGTAGCTTGCCTGGGAACTACCACGGCTGCGATTGGTAATACTACCCGGAACTATCTGGTAGTTGGTGTCAACGCTTTGTTTCTGTCGCAAGCATTGTAAACAACGGGATTGATTAGGATTAAAGACTAGTACAATGGTCTGTAAAAAATTATTTTGCATAAAATATACGTTTGAACTTTTTTTTTCTTTCATTTTTAAAGTTAATTTATATATTTACTGGGATCGTTGTGGAAGTGGTTTGAAACAATGAATCTCGAAAAACCTAAAAAAATTAAAATGAAGTTTTAAAAAACTAAAATCACGCTAAAGAAAAGACAAGACCAAAATTAATTGAAATCCATTTTAAATCATTTTGAAGAATTTAATCGGAATTTTAAATATGTTTGAATTAATATAAAAAACTATTTTAAAATAGGTTAACATCTTTAATTTAAAATTACAATAAATAGTAGTGTATATTCAATACACTAGAAACAATAGTTTTAATTTCAACTGTCCACACCTTCCTTCAAATCACAAAATGGCATCCTATAAACACATGGGTGAACCTCGTGGTCCCCTTGACTGAACCTCGTGAACCCCCTGGGTGAACATCGTGGACCCCCTGGGTGAACCTCGTGGATCCCCTGGTTGAACCTTGTGGACCCCCTGGGTTAGCCTCGTGGATCCCCTGGATGAACCTTATGGACCCCCTGAGTTAGCCTCGTGGATCCCCTGGATGAACCTTATGGACCCCCTGGGTTAGCCTCGTGGATCCCCTGGATGAACCTTATGGACCCCCTGGGTTAGCCTCGTGGATTCCCTGGATGAACCTTGTGGACCCCCTGGGTTAGCCTCGTGGATTCCCTGGTTGAACCTTGTGGACCCCCTGGGTTAGCCTCGTGGACCCCCTAGATGAACCTCATGGACCCCCTGGGTTAGCCTCGTGGATCCCCTGGATGGACCTCATAGACTCCCTGGGTTAGCCTCGTGGACCCCCTGGGTTAGCCTCGTGGATCCCCTGGGTTAGCCTCGTGGACCCCCTGGGTTAGCCTCGTGGACCCCCTGGGTTAGCCTCGTGGATCCCCTGGGTTAGCCTCGTGGACCCCCTGGGTTAGCCTCGTGGACCCCCTGGGTTAGCCTCGTGGACCCCCTGGGTTAGCCTCGTGGACCCCCTGGGTTAGCCTCGTGGACCCCCTGGGTTAGTCTCGTGGACCCCCTGGGTTAGCCTCGTGGACCCCCTGGGTTAGCCTCGTGGACCCCCTGGGTTAGCCTCGTGGACCCCCTGGGTTAGCCTCGTGGACCCCCTGGGTTAGCCTCGTGGACCCCCTGGGTTAGCCTCGTGGACCCCCTGGGTTAGCCTCGTGGACCCCCTGGTTAGCCTCGTGGACCCCCTGGGTTAGTCTCGTGAACCCCCTGGGTTAGCCTAGTGGACCCCTTGGGTTAGCCTCGTGGACCCCCTGGGTTAGCCTCGTGGACCCCCTGGGTTAGCCTCGTGGACCCCCTAGGTTAGCCTCGTGGACCCCCTGGGTTAGCCTTGTGGATCCCCTGGGTTAGCCTTGTGGATCCCCTGGGTTAGCCTCGTGGACCCCCTGGGTTAGCCTTGTGGACCCCCTGGGTTAGCCTTGTGGATCCCCTGGGTTAGCCTTGTGGATCCCCTGGGTTAGCCTCGTGGACCCCCTGGGTTAGTCTCGTGGACCCCCGGATTTCAGCAAAGAAAGAAAACAGGATGATAACTAATATACCAGTTGAATGCTGAACCTACCGCAGGTAATACGTTAAATCATCAGAGGGTGAACAGATAAACCTTCTCACTGCAAGAGCCAAAGGTCAACATTTTGTACAAGTGTTTTATTTACTAGATTATGGTTTACAAGTACTGTACTGTACGTATTGAAATGTTATACAATTATTAACATATTTATAAAAATTATTGTTACAACAAAATCACGCCAACTTTATAATATTGTGTATAGCCTGGAAGAAAATTTTCAAAAATATGAGCTCAGTAAACTAACATTAATTAAATGTTCCTCATAAAAGCAAACACATAAAGTTGTTAATCCCAATAAACATAGTTTATATATAGATTTTAAACCAAATAGCTCTAATATTTTAATTAGTCTCAAATTTTCAAATATATCTTATTTGTAAACTGCCATAAAAATATTTTGTATTTGTAAAAATAAAAACGTTTTCTTATTTATCATTAAAAACTATTCCCAGATCCCCATTTTGAGATCAAGGCCAATTGCGGAAAATTTCAAATTTTCTGAAATTTGTCGGAAGGAAATTACCCTTAATTTAATTTATTTTAGAAAATGAAACAAACGTTGTTAATTATCATGTAAAATTAATAGTGTCTTGATAATAATTTTAAACAACATTGTTAAAGCTATTTTTTTTAATTCAAATTTTACCAAAATCAGTCATAAGCTAACTAAAAAAAATTTTTAGAAAAACAAATTAATATAATTGTTTATAATAAATTTAACAGATTCCCATTTTGAGTTAAATTTCTGGAGCCTTTTTTTTTAATAGGTCTAATAATCAAGTTTTAAAAGACAGTAGTAAGTTAACTACCCTTAAACAAATTTATCCTTAAAAATTACAAGTATACAGTTTTATTTGTTATGTCAAACGCTCCCCTGAATTAATTATAAACAAAATCACTAGAGTTACTTTCAAAACATTTCAAAGTTTCCAAAATCACTCATCAGCAAACTACACTTCAACTAATTTTTACCCAAAAACCAAGTAAATAGTTTTATTTGGAAGTACAAACAATCTTAGCTATAACATTTTAAACAAAATCGTTAGAGCTATTTTCAAAATATCTGGAATTCAAAAAAAAATCACTCATGGAAGGTTCAAAATAAAAATAGAAATTCTGAGCTATTGTTGTAATTTAGATATCAAGTTTAACAAAATACATCAATCCGTCTCAAGACTGCGGTTAGGGACGGACAGACAGACAGACAGACAGAGTTTCACAGACATATTATGTAAAACCAAGTTCTTTGATTTCGGGGGAGGGGGGTGTCAATTTCTAACATAGTTACAAGGTCCAAAAATGTTGTGATTTCAATACTCTCTCTCAAACAAAAAGTAAAAACCTTCAAATATAGCAATAATGTTAGTATTACAACCTATAGCTTTAGCTCTGAATATACTAAGAGAGTTTCAAACAGACTCAACTTTTTAGGAAAGAAAAAAAAAACATGAAAATAATTTAATGTAATGTAAAAGGAAACCTTATGTCAAATTAAAATGATTACCTCGTTTATTATATAAATTTGTGTAGGATTAAATTAAGACAATTTATTGGAGTCTATGAAAATCGATTCATAATGTATTATACGTTACACCATACTGTAAAACTAAAATTTATGATGGAAAAGGTTTCTATAGTTTGTATACTCCTAACTATTTGCTGAACGAGATAGCATCGTTTTAATAAAAATAATTGACAGCGACATTAAAACCAATTACATGATTTCAATAGAAATGAATCTATTCAATTGTATCTGTGACACTTGGATTGATTATAATAAGTGCTTAAAGAAAGATACCTTTGTATGAAGAGAATAATAGAATAAAACCGAAACATCTAAATATATAAATATATAAGGCACAGTCGCTTCCACAAAAAAAAGTGCACATTCATTGCTCACCACCAGCAGACACTTAAAAACCACGCCGAATATAATAACTTTTATTTGTCAGTCCATATGAATTGGTTAGGAACCATCCCGTCGTGTTAGATTCTCTCTTGTCATGTCTCGGTGATGCATCGATTTTATATATTTTTTTAAATCGATTGTTTGACTCGAAGCGATCTCCCTCCAACTCTGTTCTCGAGTTTGAATAGAAAGACCACTCGAACAGAACATACCATCTGCTTGGTATCATCGGTTCGACGAATGTGAGACTTCAAAGCTTTATAGCTTTGGTTTAATCTATGTATTTAATCTCCGTAAAGGTGCGTCCTATATAAACGCAATTCAGTGGAAAGATATATACCAAGCCCCGGGCTTAAATACAATTTTTCAAGCACTTGAGACTACTAAAATTGCTTCGTAATACACAAGTTTCTCTAATTAAAATCAGTAAAGATTCAAAACCATCCTTACTTTGCATACCCTATGTATCCATTCTGTAGCGCACCTCCTTAATTTACCCCAGAAACTAAGGTTGGTGTGCAACAATTTACAAGTAAAAAAAAGGAACATAAATTTGCAGAGGAGCCGAAGGACTATACAAAACAAATGGGCCATAATGGTTCATTGTGTTCTGTCATCCCGAAGCCACTCAACAGATTTTCTCATGAAAATAAAGAGTTAGATGAAATTCCCAGAGGTCAACTATACGACACAAGAAAAAGGCTTCAATATCTTTGATTATTTTATTTATATATGAATAAGATATTAGGATATGGTCCCAAAAGGGAAAATAAATATACATGAAAAATTATTAGAATTAGTTAACAATCCCAAAAATTTGCTATCCATTATAACGCCGATGCCTCAAATTTGACAACAATAGGTAAAGCCTGCAAAGGTCATTAAAAATTTGATATCACAATGTGTTGCCAAAAGTGAATAAAAATATATATTGTAAACATTCAACAATGATTTAAGTTTTCAAAAAATATAAATTAGGCTTCTCAACTTGTATAGCCACAAAGATATAATATTAGAAAGTTAAAATTTGGTAATTACATAAATTACCCAAAAGGGGATAAATATACATTAGACTTCACTATATAGCCACAAAATACAATATTAAAATCAAAGTTGATAATTACAAAATTACCAAAGGATAAATATATTAAACTCTCAACTTGTATAGTAACAAAGATTAATATTAGAATTAATTGGTAATTACATAAATTATCCAAAAGGGGATAAATATATTTTAAACTTTTGATAATCCTTTAAGTTTTCAATCTGTCTCAAAAGAATAGACATCTCGTACAACAACAAAGAAAAGACTTTAAAGTATTAGTGTTTGGCAATAAATGTTCCCAAGTCAATTTCATCTACTCAACAACAAAGAAAAACTTTAAAGTATTAGAGTTTGACAATAATGTTCTCAAGTCGAACAGACCACAAATTTTGCATTTAAAAAAGGTTATCATTTCGTTCCATTTCATAACAGCAATTTACTGAACGCGACCCAAAAGACGGTCTTTACGCTTGCCAAACAACCATAAAAAATTCTAAGTTCCATTTTAACTGATTTGTATATTTTAAAAATAAAGTTTAGGTCGAAATAGAATTTTGATATACATAGTCCAAAAGGGAATTTTTACCTTTTCTAATACTGAACACCTAGATGTGTTCTCGGAGTAAATCAAGACAAGAGTGACGTTCTTGAGCTCTCACGTCAATATATACGCTCGTTTACTCGATCAGAGAGGGGATGAAAGGGGAAGCAAAAACAAAGGAAAAGACATCACATGACAGAGAGAGAGAGAGAACGACTCGAAGGCACGGGAATGACGGAGAAGCACCTCGAACAAAAACTTTCCACAGAACATGAGTTTCTTTCTAGCACATACGTCACACATTTTCCCGGCATTCCCAGCGACGCCTGGTGCCACAGCTCGACTCAGTAGTCTAAGAACACAGTTTATTGTGCGCGGAGGTGTGATTGGAGACGTGATGCCACAACACAGTATAATCGGGCGGTGGTAAGCCTACACTTGTTTTGTTTCGTTCTTGTTTAGTTGTGGACTTAGTTTATTCTTGTAGCTTAATAGCATTAAACGCTACAATTCCATCGCACATTTCAAGCTCTATCTGGTTCAATATTACATCAAGTCCTATCTTGCACGTATTCTTATCCATGTGAGATAAATTACTTCAGAATTATTAATTATGTTTGTTTTGTGAAATTTCAATATTGGTTCATTTCGAAATGTAGCACTAATGAACTGACTCACATCATTTCAATACCATGTAATTTCGAAGTTATCAGACAAGTACAGACATAAAGACGTCTAGCTAAAATTCCTCGGGTTCGTGAGGAAAAACCTCTGCTATATTTATATTATGGATGTCAGGTTTACGATTTGAGTATGAGCAAGAAGGCGCGGCACTACTATGTGCCGAGTAGGACGGCCTTATTCTATAGTAGCGCTACATGATGATGTTAAAGTGCCCACATCCGATGTTTGACGCTGGGGGGAAATATATTTCTTAATATTGTGACTTTTTTTGATAGTCATATTATCATCATATAGAGATCTATTCAGACAATTTTAGGTATACAACTTTTCTAAATTATTATTGGATTAATTAACAATTTTACTTTAGTTAACTTCGCAATACCTAGACTCATGTTTCGTTCCAACATCTACCCTGGATCCTGGCTTCACCTCGAAAAAGACTAATGGCCAATGAAGAGTGGAGATCGGGGTTCAAATACCTGCCGAGTGTACTCAGAGTGGCTTTTCCTAAATGGTTTTATACTCTCTCAATTCACGCGTTAAAATTCTACCTTCCTCATTTCTAGCCCATTAGATAAATATAATAAAACATAAATAGAATAACTACATTTTGACTGTACCAACCTACAAAAGTATACTAAAAAGGTAGGATTTTAAAGAAAATCTAACCAGCATTTGCATGGAGGGAAAGTGGGAAACCATTTAGAAAAAGCAACCCTCAGTCGACCTGACTGGTATTCGAACACCATCTCCCCCAACATCGGCCGTCTAGTCTACTGAGAGAATGACAATTTAGACAATGCGGCCACCGTAGATGGTGTTTAATAGTTTCATGTATATACATACACACTAGATTTATCAGAAGGGATAAGGTAAGGCTTAAATACACCTACCTTTTAAAATAATTCATGATATTTGAAGCTTTACTTTTCATAACATGCTGCTGGTATGAAGAAATAACACTATTGATGGACTCCTCAACTACAACATCTTTTTGAGACTATTTTTTCTGGATATTGCTTTTCATACGCAAGCAATAAACAAGTTTCCTCTTGTTGAAGAAATTATTTTTGTTTCTGTACAAACACGAGAAATTATTCACAGCCTATGTAAAAGAATATGCAGTAGGAATCTAAATTATACTCAAACTCAACTATACCTATAAATTAAGGCCGCTTCAACTGACAGCTGTTATCCAACTAAGAGCACGTGAGGAGGTCAGTAGATTGGACAAATCTAAACAAGTACCGTGAGTATAAACATGTCACTTTCATGCGCATTAAAATATGTGTTTTAGAATGTGCTTGGCGTTCGTAGTCTCGGGTAGACAATGTCACCTAAGATCATTCGAAATATTGATAAACAAAAAGAAAGTAAGTGCCAAACTTGCATTTTAAACGCCACAGATATTCGGAAGATAAGTATGTTTATCAAAGGTGAGAACATGAACAATAATATTATTTTTGAACATTAAAATATGAGTATAATATCTGTGTTACGTAACACTTTGATGTACCCCACCCTCCCCCCACGTAACAACATGTAGACATTAGAGCTCACCCCTCCCCCTCAAAGCGTTACGTGGTTTAAGGACGACCCCATTGTGTGAGGAGGTGATCCTTCCGAAAAATAACTAGTAGATTGCACATAAAGTAGATGAGTAAATACAAGTTTTCTGACCATTCACCGGGCTAAAATTTAGACTGTTTGAGTGAAAGGCGTTTAACTTCTCCCTTAAAATTGTTAATAAAAGTAGGGTGGGGTTATACTATTACCAAGAAAGAAAGATGTCGTTTTCACCGACACTTTTTTTGCATTTAAATGTCATCTCAACCTGAATCCCAACTAGATTAACCTATTTTCAATTGGCACCGTATCACAAAAGACCGCCCTTATTGGTATGAGACAGTGGGCATGTTTCTGTGGATTACTATTGTAGCTCACAGAAGGTAAACTTTCCAGTTGGCGCAAAGGAATAAAGGAAGGGTGGATGAAGGAGGTAAGGTGAGAGCGTACGATAATAAAAAAAAAAGGAGAAAGGGATGGGTTGGATCTAGTTTTCCCTCCTCCAAATCCTTTTCCCATGACTCCCAACCATTCACTGAAATTTCAACGGCTCTAATTACATTTTGTAAAGTCTCTAGTTCAAATCCCTCGAAGTGAAGAAACTCTCTCCAGAGTTTTGAAACGGACGGGAGGTGTTGAAAAGGAGAAGTGGTTTGTGTTCTGCAGGCTCTAAGCGTGAGTATAGAGGATGAGGCAGAACTAACTTTCATAGTTCATTAATGTTTCAACAGATAATTAAATTATACTTCCTACAACAGACACAAAACTTAGTCGAGATAGGACCACCGTAGTGAGAGCTGACTGCGTGACTCAAGAGTTCGAATCCCGCGGATGCCACTCACAAGTTTCTGGGTGAAGGAGTGTTTCATCCGTTAGTTAGACAGTGTGTGTAATGTAATCAGGGTATGTATACGCACGTAGCGGTTAATTACTTTGAGATGGTAGGTTTGAGAGGGGGACGGGTGGGGACGTGACGCTGTCTCTCAAACAGACGCCGACAGACGCTCCCTGAATGAGAACGTGAGCAGGATATGTGTGGCTCTCAACAGGGTTAGGGTGGTTGTTCATAGAGTTGGTCTGCTACGATACACGAGGAAAACATTTGCCCGTCTACCATCTTTATGTTGTTGTTTGTCCCTGCGTATTGAGTTAAGAAGCAAATAAACTAAATTACATCAATGTGTTAGGGAAGAGAAAGGTTCAAATCACAAGAATGGTGGCCACACTAGCCTGAAAGGAGAGTTGAAAACCTTTTAATATAGAATCTTAGAAAAAAAACAATGGAACACTCAGTTTTGAGATGTTTTGATTTCGTGCATCTCTTTGGGTCATTCAGGTTTGATTTTTTTTTATGTCTTGTATCTCTCTGGGACATTCAGGTTTGATATGGTTTGATGTCTCGCATTTCTCTGAGACACTCAGGTTTGATTTTTTTTTAAGCTTTGCAATCTCTCTGGGACACTCAGGTTGGATATTGTTTGAAGTTTTGCATCTTCCTGGGACACTCAGGTTTGATATTTTTTATGTCTTGCATCTCTCTGGGACACTTAGGTTTGATATTGTTTGATGCTTTGAATCTCCCTGGGACATTCATGTTTGATCATGTTTGAAGTCTTGCATCTCTCTAGGACCCTCAGGTTTGATGTTGTTTGAAGTCTTGCATCTTCCTGGGACACTCGGGTTTGATGTTGTTTGATGTCTTGCATCTTCCTGGGACACTCGGGTTTGATGTTGTTTGATGTCTTGCATCTTCCTGGGACACTCGGGTTTGATGTTGTTTGATGTCTTGCATCTTCCTGAGACACTCGGGTTTGATGTTGTTTGATGTCTTGCATCGCTCTAGGACCCTCAGGTTTGATGTTGTTTGAAGTCTTGCATCTTCCTGGGACACTCGGGTTTAATGTTGTTTGATGTCTTGCATCTTCCTGGGACACTCGGGTTTGATGTTGTTTGATGTCTTGCATCTCTCTGGGACACTCAGGTTTGATGTTGTTTGATGTCTTGCATCTCTCTGGAACACTCAGGTTTGATGTTGTTTGAAGTCTTGCATCTTCCTGGGACACTCGGGTTTGATGTTGTTTGATGTCTTGCATCTTCCTGGGACACTCGGGTTTGATGTTGTTTGATGTCTTGCATCTTCCTGGGACACTCGGGTTTGATGTTGTTTGATGTCTTGCATCTCTCTGGGACACTCAGGTTTGATGTTGTTTGATGTCTTGCATCTCTCTGGGACACTCAGGTTTGATGTTGTTTGATGTCTTGCATCTTCCTGGGACAATCGGATTTGATGTTGTTTGATGTCTTGCATCTTCCTGGGACACTCAGGTTTGATGTTGTTTGATGTCTTGCATCTTCCTGAGACACTCGGGTTTGATGTTGTTTGATGTCTTGCATCTTCCTGGGACACTCAGGTTTGATGTTGTTTGATGTCTTGCATCTCTCTGGGACACTCAGGTTTGATGTTGTTTGATGTCTTGCATCTCTCTGGGACACTCAGGTTTGATGTTGTTTGATGTCTTGCATCTTCCTGGGACACTCGGGTTTGATGTTGTTTGATGTCTTGCATCTTCCTGGGACACTCAGGTTTGATGTTGTTTGATGTCTTGCATCTTCCTGAGACACTCGGGTTTGATGTTGTTTGATGTCTTGCATCTTCCTGAGACACTCGGGTTTGATGTTGTTTGATGTCTTGCATCTTCCTGAGACACTCAGGTTTAAAATTGTTTGATGTCTTGCATCTTCCTGGGACACTCAGGTTTGATGTTGTTTGAAGTCTTGCATCTTCCTGGGACACTCAGGTTTAAAATTGTTTGATGTCTTGCATCTTCCTGGGACACTCAGGTTTGATGTTGTTTGATGTCTTGCATCTTCCTGAGACACTCGGGTTTGATGTTGTTTGATGTCTTGCATCTTCCTGAGACACTCAGGTTTGATTTTTTTTTATGTCTAAAGAATTAAAATTGGTTTTCGAGTATATCTTAGTACTCGTACGTGGATATTGAAACTAATGACATTAAAGTTGGTTTAGCGTCAACGAGCTCACCAGATGAGCTCAGCTCTGATTTTGGTTTTGTGCTAGGGATAGTTTTCAGCATTGTAGTTTTCACACGGGTCTTTCTATCAACATATCCATGCGAATGCTGGTACAGTTCATCACGATTATTGTACTTCCTCATCATTTCTACTCGAATATGGTGTGGAAGGTTAGGAAAGGCAGAAAGGTAACTAAAAGACAACTAATTCAGGTTAGTGAATTGATTTGTTTCTGTGTTAAGGCGGCTGCCTCAGTCAGTGAGAACGTATCAGTCGCTGTCATGCCACACGGCTTAAAATACAAATGGCTTGTGTCATTTCCTGAAACTACTCCTGGGTGAAGTCATGATAATCAGGAACAAAGATTAAAATTTTGAATCTGATTCAAATGTGACATGTTATACATCAAATTGTAGCTAATTAATTTCTCTTTCGTGCTATAAATATCATATTTGATTTTATCAAGCTTATTTTCATTTTATGTGTGATGAAAGTTGAAAAAAGGTAGAAAACTGTGTTATAGAAGGATAGCAGTTTATAAGCTAGATACTAAATAATAATTTTTACTAGCCCAAAAATTGTGTTTTTCCATTTAATATAATTTATTGTCTTTATAAAAAAAATCCTTAACTTTATATGCTACAGGACTCCCCGAAAATTAAAATGTCCTTCCGTAACATTTTTTAATAGTTTGGTTAGCATTGTCCCTAAATTAATATACATTTAAATGTTCTGTCTATGCACCTTCTTTCTTTGTATTCCTATACACAAGTTCATGTGCCTTTATTATTATTTTAATCTATTAAAAAGTTATATAGCTAACAAATTACTGTTCCGGAAGGACAAATTTGTTGGATCTACAGAAGACTATAGGTCCTATGAATGTTTACACTGATAAAAACAGATTATTAGATAAATCTAGAATAAATTACATATTAATATATTGACGACATTGATGTATCAAGTAAATTCATAATGTGACAGAAGGCACATACATTCTTATAAAGTTTGTATCTAGCAAACAAGAGGAATTCCTTATGTCTGTATCATACAAACAGTTCTTCCAAACAATGAGTTCCAAGTAATGATAATAAAGTGTCTTGATATGATACAAGTAAAACAGTGTTAAGAATTAATAGCTAGAGCTATTATTTATGTTTATTAGTGGGAATTACTCCATCTAGATATCATATTCTGAAAATTGAAAAATGACACCTGGACACGGGAGGTCCCGGGTTCGATTCCCGTGTCCAGGTGTCATTTTTCAATTTTCAGAATATAAAACAGTGTTGTTTATAGAGACATATCAGTAATAGATGGACGCTATTGTTCAAGTTATTCCAGTATCCACAATATCAAGTGTGAGGGACATTGTGAGCTACATTAACATTTTGGAGAAATAAATTTACCATATTAATGAGCTATATATTTAAAACAAGCCAACTAATAATTTATGTGTTTAACATATAATACCTTTTGTGTACTGGTATTGAGATAATTTTGTATTTTTTGTATCAAAACTAAGTTATCCTGTAGATAAAACTTTGCACTGAATACTAGCTAAATCTTTCTTGCTATAATTTGTGCTAGTATATTTTTATAATTATTATTTTCACAAGATTTACATTATGACACTCTTAAAATAATTATATTATTTAGCACCATGTCTTACTAACCGTTCGAGTAATACCTTACATACTAATTACGCTAATGGGTTAGGACTTGGGAAGGTTGAGTATAGAGGAAGTGAACCCGCATTTACGTGGAGTGAGAGTGGAAAACCATTTAAGAATAACACCCCCCTCCCCCCAGTTTACTGGAGCGAGATTCGAACTTCGATCTTCCTATCCTCGGCAGTCTAGCCGAATTAATCTAGTGCGTTAGCTAACTACGCCACCGAGGTGGGCCATAAAATAATTACTACCACAAGAATATTTGCAAATATTGCCTTTATAATAGTTTAACACAACTAGGCCTAAAACAAAATCGTCCTTCCATAACAATATGTGTAGGCCTATTTGAAATTTTAATACCGAATAAAGAACTTTATCAGTTAAAAATTGTTTTTTACATTTTTTACAAACTACATACTCCGATGCTGTTGTTTGCGGTTTGCGGGTTCAATAATTCCTGGATAAAGGCCAATGATGTAATTAAATATAATTTATTTCCAAAGAACCAAATTGCGGTAAATTAAAAGACTATACTTTGGTTGAAAGTACCAATTTTGAAACATGCCCACAGGTAATATGTAACAATAAGCATCTTGTAAATTAATCACTGTGCGAATCAGTTGGTTGTGTTCACAACTACTGACCCAACGGCCCTGGGTTCAATTTTTAGCGATGCCGAAAAATTTATTGTCGGTGCAGTGGGTTTCCTTTACACAGGGAAGCGTTTATGGCTAGACGTTGTGTTCGTTCATAAGATTTTAAGTCATGTGCTTGTATAATCTGTATGCTCAGAAAGTGCACGTTAAAAATTCTCAATAATAATGTATTTTTACAATTGGACAGTCCCTTATGCCTGGACAGCAGTTAACACCACAAACTTATGTGAACTTATTAACTAATTACAAATGTGACAAAAATGTCCTACCGTAACGTTAATTTTGAAATAAAAACTAACTGTCAAAATAATTAATTTTAACGTTTTTACTTTCTCTCTATCTTACAGGTAGAGAAAGTATTGTGATCGTCAAAAAATTCGAACTCGAGATTTTGATGAATTTTGACGTTTCATGACTTCCTGAATCCAAAAAAGTGGTTTTTGAATTTCCGTCTGTCTGTCTGTCTGTCTGTCTGTCTGTCTGTCTGTCTGTCTGTCTGTCTGTCTGTCTGTCTGTCTGTCTGTACCTCCAACTAGAGCCTAAACTATTTTACCGATTGAGCTGAAACTTGATATCTTGGTTTTTCATAGGGTTGCCCCGAGGGGTTTTTGGAATTGGACATCTACCCCTAAAATTAAGGGTAGTTTACTGAAGGGAAAAAACAGAAAAAGTCGATTTTCTCAAAATCGGCTCTAACGATTTTGATTAAATTTCATTTATGAACATTAATAAATATTCCAAACAAAATGGCTACCCTCAATATTTCGGCAAAATCGCTTTAAGGGCTCCGGTCTGATGCGTAAATTAACATTTTTTATAATAGCTCCGAAACTATTTGAGATATGAAATTACTTAGCATTACAAATATGTATATATATTTATAATACAGATATTTTATTCGAAACATATTTTTATAAAATCAATAATTTTTAATCTATACGCAATTATATATATTTTTTTAGCTTTTTGGACATTAAAGCTTAAGTATTGCGATCGTAGAAAAAACTAACCTGAAATGTTGATGGATTTCGACGTCTCATGACCCCCCGAACCCTAAAAAATAGTCTTTGCAATGCCGTCTGTCTGTGTGTCTATTAAAACTTAAAATTAAGGGTAGTTTACCGAAGGGCAAAAAGAGAAAAAGTCGATTTTCTCAAAATCGGCTCAAACGATTTTGATTAAATTTCATTTATAAACATTAATAAATATTCCAAACAAAATGGCTACCCTCAATATTTCGGCAAAATCGCTTTAAGGGCTCCGGTCTGATGCGTAAATTAACATTTTTTATAATAGCTCCGAAACTATTTGAGATATGAAATTAATTAGCATTACAAATATGTATATATATTTATAATACAAATATTTTATTCGAAACATATTTTTATAAAATCAATAATTTTTAATCTATACGCAATTATATATATATTTTTAGCTTTTTGGACATTAAAGCTTAAGTATTGCGATCGTAGAAAAAACTAACCTGAAATGTTGATGGATTTCGACGTCTCATGACCCCCCGAACCCTTAAAAATAGTCTTTGCAATGCCGTCTGTCTGTGTGTCTATTAAAACTTAAAATTAAGGGTAGTTTACCGAAGGGCAAAAAGAGAAAAAGTCGATTTTCTCAAAATCGGCTCTAACGATTTTGATTAAATTTCATTTATAAACATTAATAAATATTACAAACAAAATGGCTACCCTCAATATTTCGGCAAAATCGCTTTAAGGGCTCCGGTCTGATGCGTAAATTAACATTTTTTATAATAGCTCCGAAACTATTTGAGATATGAAATTACTTAGCATTACAAATATGTATATATATTTATAATACAGAAATTTTATCCGAAACATATTTTTATAAAATCAATAACTTTCAATCTATACGCTATTATACATGAATTTTTTTAACTTTTTGGACATTAAAGTTTAAGTATTGCGACCGTAAAAAAAACTAACCTGAAATGTTGATGGATGTCGACGTCTCATGACCCCCCGAACCCTAAAAAATAGTCTTTGCAATGCCGTCTGTCTGTGTGTCTATAAAAACTTAAAATTAAGGGTAGTTTACTGAAGGGCGAAAAGAGAAAAATTTGGTTTTCTCAAAATCTACTCAAACGATTTTGATTAAAATTCGTATCTAGGCGTTGATTAAGATTATAAATAAACTGGCTATTTTCATTTTCCTATGAAAATGATTTTTAGGGTACTTTACAGAAGCGTTAATTTCCCTTATTTCTACAACTATTGGAGAAACTAAACAACTTATCATTGCAAAATTGTAGGACTATCAGAAATAAAAAAAAATTATTTGACATATATTTTTATAAAAGCAGCAGTTTCTGAGATATTTGCAAATATATTAATACAATTTTGTGAGCTTTAGTTGTAAACATATACTACTTAAATCTTAACGCAATAATTCTCCAATGCCATAGAGTAATTAAATATAAGTATCTAAAAAAGTATGTTATTTTTCCTTAAATCTCTTAGGAGAAATGTTTGCATAGCAATGATCTATCTCCATTTTAGACTCAATAGTCAATATTTACATTTTTTATTGGTCAAAATGTATAAATGAATAATTAAATATCAATGCGATGACTTGAAGATCTGCAACACCTTATAAAATGTTAAAATTTTAACCAGAAATCGAAATTTTAATACGAAGTGTTGACCCTTGTGGAAGACATTAAACTGTTTGAAATGCTCTTAGGTGGACAAAGATGCGCCTCTTTTCTCATTGATTCTATATCATTGTATATTATTTTATGCGTGTTCTTATGTGGAGTGGTGATGATACAATGTACATTATTCCGTTCAGAAATCTTAGGAGTTTATAGAAAGAGAGAGAAAGTCTGTGCGGTGCTCCGTACCATTTATTTTACAAATTACAAACACCAACAGCTATCCACAACAAATACCAACCTTCTGCAATGTAAAGTGCAGGAGAAATAATCATTATATTAAGTTTTCCCAAGATTTTATTATGTCTTTATTTTGTCCTTTCGTAACAAGGTTTTTATTTTTAGGTTTTTTAATACAATGCTAAAATGTTGCCATCAAGCTGTCACCTGTCCGCTTCATGCTGAGCCTGTTTTTTAGTTTCTAAGTTAGATAGTTTTGCTTGAATAAACAAAGAAACCACTAAAAAAGTGTCCTTCCGTAACACTCCCAATACTGTGGCTTAACCCTCCTCTATTCTTTCAAGGCACATACTCCCTTTCGCCCTTCACCTACCAACACACTTTTCCATGTCAATAAAAAAGAAGTAAAATAAAACTACGAAACTTAGTATCTCAAGGTAAATAGGAAAGCTCGCTGCTAGTTCTCAAATATCTTAAAATTTAATGTTGTGAGTCTATCAAAAAGTTACTGCATTTATTAAAATAAGGCTAAATCTAAAGACCTTTATCACCAAGCCTAGTCTCAGAGCTCTGTAAATATGTCTAAAAAGTCGTTGAAAATGAGGTAATATAACATTTTCACACACTGTTTCTATAATTAAAACTCAAACCGTAGGGATGTTAAGGTATAAAAGAGCCCTTTTGGAATCTTTTGACTTTATTTTGGCGTGAACCATATTTTGAAATAACACATCGTAGGATTAAATATGGCGCTAAATCTGAACGTCTGCACGGCAATTTCCCGCGGCACCATGAGATTAATTTCCAGTCGTGGGCTGATACAAACCCTGTATTATGAAAACGAATGTTAGGTACACACACACATACATATATATATAACCATCTGTTGGGTGTTCAATACCCTTGAGCACTAAACCCTTCTAGTCTAAGTGGTCAGGATCATTTTAGCTCAAATAGACAGTAAGAAGGCACTAGGGGCTAAGTGAATTTGTTCATTCGTGTCACTCTTATGTTATGAAATAACGCAATGAAGATGAACTATTGTTTTTACAGATTTTATCTCGAAAGAGGATGAGAAACCACTCTCAGTTATTCTAGCAAGGACTGTATACTAGATACAGCCCCGATTTTATGGAAGAATCAAAATACAGCCAAGAACTATGTCCTGTAAATTCTAGCTTAGATTGAATGGCTGCAATTCAAGCTTTGGTAACCTATAGGGTGGTATGGACCGCATTGGCTTGTCAGGGCAGCACTTATATAATATTCATATATGTTATTTGGCCTACATTAGTGGTCGAACAGCCTAGATCATAACTCTTTAAATAAAGTGGAACACCTGTGTTGGGAAGGTTGGGGTTTAAATCCGTGTTGGATGAACTGAGAGTGTTTTTTTCCTAGTTGGTTTCCAACTCTTTCTTCACACGATTTTGGGCACACGTCCTGTAAATTCTACCTTGCTCATTCCTCCGTCCGCCCCCAACTTGTGTAAATATGCTGATATTTTGGAAATGCCAAAACTATTTACAACTTTATCTAAGAGGTGGAATTCTAATGCTAGCTTAAAGGAAAATAAAGATAGATTTTCTCAATATTCACATTCGTAATCCCGTGTCTTATTATTACATAGAGACAGTTATTCGAGGTAGTAACTGAGCGCTAACTTAGCAATCAGCTGCAAGAAACACTTTGAGAATGTGGGCATAGTTGGCCCCTTATCACACGATCGAAGACTTTTCAACCAAAACGTTATAAGAAAGGATATTCATAGAAGATTTAGTGTGTCGGAAAGATGACTTTCGAATTCTGGTTTATCATAAAGGGAAAAAGAGAGAGAGAGAAATAGTATCTTCCAAGCTCACCTCTCCCTTAACCCTCGGCACGTTAAAGGGAGAGAAAAAACCTTTTAAAAAGGCTCTTTTTGGCATATAAAACCCTGTTAGACAGTGTAATAATGGCTGAAGGCATTAAGGTCAAGAAGCATGACATTCTATAAAGAGGAGGGGGGGGGGAGATGATATCGATGTGGCGTGACAGATCGCGATAAGGGGTTGAAGGGTGGATGTGAGAGTAGGAGGGGAGTGCCAAAACAGTTGCGTGACGTCATCAGGGGGTGAGGTTAGGGTTTATGGCGCGTGTAACTCTCTCCCCTCGTTCTGCGACGGTGCTGCTAAAAAGAACCAGGTCTACCCGTCAACACAGGAACAAATCCTGCACAATACCATACATTATGTAGTATATTATTCCTGGGGACAAGGCGAGCTCTTCAGACTGGCGTGTTAGGAAACAAGGAGGGAGGGGGGGTATAACGACCTGATGTTGACAACAAAACGTAACGAAAAAACCTTTCACTTTCTAACAATACAGAGTGGACTTCAAAAAAACACATTTTGTTCACATTTTAGGAGCAATTAATTCTTAGCTTGTCCTTATCTTACTACTCGTCTGGACTATCCACATATTTTCACTAATAGACTAGGGTGGTGACAAGTACGAGCTAGAGGAAATGTATCCGCACTTGCAAGGAGGAGGAGCTATTAACTTATGTTCACTAAAACTACCTTAGTACACCCATATGAGATTCAAACCCCGATCTTTAACAAGTAAGCCAGACTAGAAGATACTGACGTTTAATCTACGTGTCCATTGTTATCAGCTTAGGGAATTATTTTTTCCATTTTATGGCAGTACCTCAAACACATTTTTATTTTGTTTTCTATTTTAATATTCTAAACTGTAGTTTTTTTTTATCCCTTTAAAGGTTTGTTATTTCAATGAGTAGCGTATAGCCTAGTTTTTATTAGGCCTATAGTTTGTGAATATAAAACATGTTTTTAACTACTACTGTGCTGTGTTATCAGGGTAAAATGGCGCGCTCATACTTATCCAGCTCTAACAGGTCATTCTGAAAGAACGGAGCCACAGGAATTTCAACTAAATTATTTTCATTACTTCTTGCCAGCCAAAAATCCTGATGTTGAAGGTCAAATGGGGGACAAGTGTTTGTCAAAAATAACAAAAGAACCACATAGCTAATAATAAGCTTAAAAATAATATTGTACGTATAATTCTTTATTTTAGGGTTAGTTAAAAACACAAAAACAATAAATGTCTTCACAAATTCAACCCATTACAAAATGACGTCTCAGAAAATGAGACGTGTTTATTAAGCCATACGGTTGGTTGCCCGAGTGCGTTTTGACAACGCGTTAGCGTATCCTCTTCCATAACCGACCCCATATATCTCAGTAAAATCAGGCAGTTTAGTCACCCTAAACTCACTTTAGGCCCGGTGCACACGAGCGACGTGCGTCATCTTTGCAGTCAGTCGCGTCCTGTGACGTTGCGTAGTTCAAACAAGCGACTCTTGGTGACACTAAGCTTGACGCCTCTGCCCACAGCTTACCGTGAGCGCCTGCACACTAGCGGACGTGACCACTAGGACTGCGTCATCTTTGGACGCAACTCTCGGCCTCAGTCGGTTTGAATTCCATGGCCGTGATAAGTACATTCCGGGAGCAGAAAAAAAAATATTGTCTCACCAAGTTGCTTTAGCATTATGGCTTCCATTTCATCAGTATTTGGATATAGCGTCTTGCATATCTCCATCCATGCTGCTTGTTTTTTTATTTCTGTCGTGGTATTCTTCTAGGGAAGACTTCCAAATGACAGGTCTATCCCGCACCTCATTGATAAGAAGTTATGTATCTATTTCGTCCTCCATTCTGACTGTACACTGATTACCGTCACAATGACGCGCGCAGTTCGTGTGCACTCCTCCTTGTCTTCACAGGTACTGACAGAACACGATGAGCGGTAGCGTCACCGCCGCGTTTTGCAGAAACCTGCGTCACTAGTTTCGACGCAACAATTACGCCGACTTGACGCCGCGTCCCTTGTCAACTCCGTCATTCGAATCGAAGTAATGCTGAGACGCGGCGTCACATGACGCTACTGCAAAGATGACGCACGCCGCTCGTGGGCACCGGGCCTTAGAGCCTAAGGACTTCCAGTTTTTTCTATTTCTGGATATATTAATATTCAAACTTATATATAAAATTTAAAATATGTAATATATTTGAAAATGTATATATAAAGTTTAACATATTCAAACTTATATATGCATATATATGTCTTTAAACATATATATGATTGAATATATATGGCTGGATATATATATTTATATCTATACAGTATTATTTTTATTTAGTATGTATTAATAACATCTATCAAAAGTTGTAATTGTAGATTACGCAAGTTGACTTATGAATGTATTAAAGTAGTTTCAGTAATTTTAATAGCTGCCAGTATGTTCCTTGCAACCAGAATGTACTTTTATTCAGGCTGTAAATGACTGTTTTTTAAAAATTGGAGAATTTGTAGCGGATACAAGCATGGACACATCTACTACTATACTATAAAGTATTCCCTCCATTATTGTGTCATGTGCTACACATCAATAGTATGATTTTGGTAGAAAGAACAGTAGTAGTTACTAAAGTTACTGAAACAATTTTAATATATGCATACAGCAAGTCGTGTTATCTACAGCTATCACTTTTGATAGATAGTATCAACACTTATAAGATAACACAAACAATATATTAAAATATTACCAATGTTGGCCGCAAAGAAATATGTTTTATTTTATCTACTGCTCTCCCAACCAAAATCAAGGTGTATTTTATCCTTTCACTCAGAAATCACTATACCGATTGAGCCGAGCTTTTGCATGGGCTTAACTGAGATGCTCGGTTAATATAATCAGCTAAAATTTAAATTACTTATACAGCTTAACATAAAAAGCAGTTCCCTCCCGCTTTCACTCCAAGACTATCTCCTGAACAGCTGAGACAAGGGATTCACCCTTTGGGTAGAAGTACAGTGGTAGACCCCTCTCCCCACACACCACACACCCACCCCTAGCAGCCCCTAGAAGAATATCCGTAACTAAAAAGCCACTAAACAGATTGAGCTAAAGTTCCATAAGGCCATAACTCGTACATTTTGTTAACATATAGGTTAAATTAAAATTATGTATACCGCTTAACCCAAGACACTCATTCCCCGTCCCCTTCCGCCCCCAAACATATCTTGTGAACCACTAGGGCTAGGGAGGAGTTACCCTTTGGGTAGGGATGGTACCAACGGGCGCTAGGAGTAATTCCTAGCCCGGGATCCATGGACCAAACAATGGACATGTACATGGACATGGGGAGCGGTTCCCCATGGAACTAAATCATGATTAAAATGTGCAAAATACTTTCAATATTTAACTGCCCATGTATAGGTATGTAGGTATATACAATTAATATGTATACTCATTGTGTAGTAAAGTCAATATTTTGAAAGCAACAGTATTGATTTAGAAATTTTAGTATAATGAAACCCAGGTTTTTTTAATTGATCAATAACTTCCATTAATATTCATTTAATTAACTCGTATGGTAATTTCAAATGGGCTAAGCCAATAGAATTTATTTTTAACTAATGAGGTACATGCGTAAATATGTTTCATAAATTTAATTTCATTTAAAAATCAATAATAGTATAATGGGAATTTAACATTTTACTCGTCAGCAAAAATAAAACTGTTTGATAAACATATTATAATTCGTAAGAGGAAACAAAGCAAAAATAGTCAAAGAATTCGCCTGTCGAGAAGACCATTAGACACCATGCAGTCTGCTTAACACGGCAGGTAAGCGCGTTGCCTAACCATTGGTCGCTCACTTCAAAATAATAATAATAATAATAATAATAATATTTAGCACCGCGTCTTATTAACCGTTCGGGTTATACGCTTATGTACTAATTACGCTAATGGATTAGGAATTGGGAGGGTTGAATTTAGAGGAAGTGAACCCGCATTTGCGTGGAGGGAGAGTGGAAAACCATTTATGAACAAAATCATCAGACCGAGATTCGAACCTCAATCTCCCCGTCCTCGGCGGTAGAGCTCAACACGACTAGCGCGTTAGCCAACTACGCCACCGAGGCGGGTAACACTTCAAAATAGATTCGTTAACGACGCTCGCACACACAATTATTTGTGGATATTCAATTTTGACCAAAAATAATATGCATTATTTTTATTTTAAACTGTGTACTAAAGTATAATTTGTGAATTTATTTCAAGGCTGCTGATAAAAGAATAAGTGGCGTATTTACCTTTTCAAAAGAGCTGCTAAAATAATTATAGATTACTTTAAAACCTATTTTTTAAGGAGCACGTGCAAAGACACAAATTTTTTATTTTCTCGCTATCTTACAGGTAGAGAACATATTGTGATCGTCAAAAATATCGAACTGGAGAATTTGATGAATCTCGACATTTCATGACCCCTGAATCCGAAAAAGTAGTTTTTGAATTTCCGTCTGTACCTCCAACTAGAATCTAAACTATCTTACCGATCAGGTTGAAACTTGGTATCTAAGGTTTTCATAGGGTTGCCCCAAAGGATTTTTGGAATTGGATATCTAACCCTAAAACTATGGGTAGTTGACTGAAGGGCAAAAAGAGAAAAAGTCGATTTTCTCAAAATCGGCTCTAACGATTTTGATTAAATTTCATTTTTAAACATTTATAAATATTCCAAACAAAATGGCTATCATCAATAATTCGACAAATGAATTTTAGGGCTCTGGTCTGTTGCATAAATTATCATTTTTTATCATATCTCCGAAACTATTTGAGATATTAAATTACTTATCATTATAAATATGTAGATCTATTAAAATACAAATATTTTATTCTAAGCATATTTTTATAAAACCTATAACTTTCAAGCTATACGCAAATATTTATATTTTTTAACTTTTCGAAAACAAAAGGTAAAGTATTGCGATCGTAAAAAAAATATAACCTGAAATGTTGATGGATGTCGACGTCACATGACCCCCGAACCCTAAAAAGTGGTCTTTGCAATGCCGTCTGTCTGTGTGTCTGATTAAACTTAAAATTAATAGTAGTTTAATAAAGGGCGAAAAGAGAATAAATCGATTTTCTCAAAATCGGCTCTAACGATTTTGATTAAAATTCGTATCTAGGTGTTGATTAAGATTATAAATAGACTGGCTATTTTGATTTTCCCGTGAAAATGAATTTTAGGGTACTTTACATAAGCTGAAATTTCCGTATCTACGCAACTATTTGAGATACTAAATAACTTATCATTGCAAAATTGTAGTACTATTAAAAATAAAAAACTTTTATATGAAATATATTTTTATAAAACCAACAGTTTCTGAGATATTGGCCAATATATTAATACAATTTTGTGAGCTTTAGTTGTAAAGATATACTACTTAAGCTTTAACGCAATAATTCTGTAATGCCATAGAGTCATTAAATAGAAGTAAGTTTCTCAAAAAGTTTATATTATTTTTCCTTAAACCTCTTAGGAAAAATGTTCGTACAACAATGATCTATCTCCATTTTAGACTCAATAGTCAATATTTATATTTACTTTCTCTCTATCTTACAGGTAGAGAAAGTATTGTGATCGTCAAAAAAATCGAACTCGAGATTTTGATGAATTTTGACGTTTCATGACTTCCTGAATCCGAAAAAGTGGTTTTTGAATTTCCGTCTGTCTGTCTGTCTGTCTGTCTGTCTGTCTGTCTGTCTGTCTGTCTGTCTGTACCTCCAACTAGAGCCTAAACTATTTTACCGATTGAGCTGAAACTTGATATCTAGGGTTTTCATAGGGTTGCCCCGAGGGGTTTTTGGAATTGGATATCTACCCCTAAAATTAAGGGTAGTTTACTGAAGGGCAAAAAGAGAAAAAGTCGATTTTCTCAAAATCGGCTCTAACGATTTTGATTAAATTTCATTTATGAACATAAATAAATATTCCAAACAAAATGGCTACTCTCAATATTTCGGCAAAATCGTTTTAAGGGCTCCGGTCTGTTGCGTAAATTTACATTTTTTATAATAGCTCCGAAACTATTTGAGATATGAAATTACTTAGCATTACAAATATGTATATATATTTATAATACAAATATTTTATTCGAAACATATTTTTATAAAATCAATAACTTTCAATATATACGCAATTATATATATATTTTTAACTTTTTGGGCATTAAAGCTAAAGAATTGCGACCGTAAGAAAAACTAACCTGAAATGTTGATGGATGTCGACGTCTCATGACCCCCCGAACCCTTAAAAATAGTCTTTGCAATGCCGTCTGTCTGTGTGTCTATTAAAACTTAAAATTAAGGGTAGTTTACTGAAGGGCAAAAAGAGAAAAATCGATTTTCTCAAAATCGGCTCTAACGATTTTGATTAAATTTCATTTATGAACATAAATAAATATTCCAAACAAAATGGCTACTCTCAATATTTCGGCAAAATCGTTTTAAGGGCTCCGGTCTGATGCGTAAATTAACATTTTTTATAATAGCTCCGAAAATATTTGAGATATGAAATTACTTAGCATTACAAATATGTATATATATTTATAATACAAATATTTTATTCGAAACATATTTTTATAAAATCAATAACTTTCAATCTATACGCAATTATATATATATTTTTAACTTTTTGGACATTAAAGCTTAAGTATTGCGACCGTAAGAAAAACTAACCTGAAATGTTGATGGATGTCGACGTCTCATGACCCCCCGAACCCTTAAAAATAGTCTTTGCAATGCCGTCTGTCTGTGTGTCTATTAAAACTTAAAATTAAGGGTAGTCTACTGAAGGGCAAAAAGAGAAAAAGTCAATTTTCTCAAAATCGGCTCCAACGATTTTGATTAAATTTCATTTATAAACATTAATAAATATTCCAAACAAAATGGCTACCCTCAATATTTCGGCAAAATGGCTTTAAGGGCTCCGGTCTGATGCGTCAATTAACATTTTTTTAAATAGCTCCGAAATTATTTGAGATATGAAATTACTTAGCATTACAAATATGTATATATATTTATAATACAGATATTTTATCCGAAACATATTTTTATAAAATCAATAACTTTCAATCTATACGCAATTATATGAATTTTTTTAACTTTTTGGACATTAAAGTTTAAGTATTGCGACCGTTAAAAAAAACTAACCTGAAATGTTGATGGATGTCGACGTCTCATGACCCCCCGAACCCTAAAGAATAGTCTTTGCAATGCCGTCTGTCTGTGCGTCTATAAAAACTTAAAATTAAGGGTAGTTTACTGAAGGGCGAAAAGAGAAAAATTTGGTTTTCTCAAAATCTACACAAACGATTTTGATTAAAATTCGTATCTAGGCGTTGATTAAGATTATAAATAAACTGGCTATTTTCATTTTCCTATGAAAATGATTTTTAGGGTAGATTACAGAAGCGTTAATTTCCGTATCTCCACAACTATTGGAGAAACTAAACAACTTATCATTGCAAAATTGTAGGACTATAAGAAATAAAAAACTTTTATTTGACATATATTTTTATAAAAGCAGCAGTTTCTGAGATATTTGCAAATATATTAATATAATTTTGTGAGCTTTAGTTGTAAACATATACTACTTAAGTCTTAACGCAATAATTCTCCAATGCCATAGAGTAATTAAATATAAGTATCTAAAAAAGTATGTTATTTTTCCTTAAATCTCTTAGGAGAAATGTTTGCATAGCAATGATCTATCTCCATTTTAGACTCAATAGTCAATATTTACATTTTTTATTGGTCAAAATGTATAAATGAATAATTAAATATCAATGCGATGACTTGAAGATCTGCAACACCTTATAAAATGTTAATATTTTAACCAGAAATCGAAATTTTAATACGAAGTGTTGACCCTTGTGGAAGACATTAAACTGTTTGAAATGCTCTTAGGTGGACAAAGATGCGCCTCTTTTCTCATTGATTATATATCATTGTATATTATTTTATGCGTGTTCTTATGTGGAGTGGTGATGATACAATGTACATTATTCCGTTCAGAAATCTTACGAGTTTATAGAAAGAGAGAAAAAATCTGTGCGGTGCGCCGTACCATTTATTTTACTTTCTCTCTATCTTACAGGTAGAGAAAGTATTGTGATCGTCAAAAAAATCGAACTCGAGATTTTGATGAATTTTGACGTTTCATGACTTCCTGAATCCGAAAAAGTGGTTTTTGAATTTCCGTCTGTCTGTCTGTCTGTCTGTCTGTCTGTCTGTACCTCCAACTAGAGCCTAAACTATTTTACCGATTGAGCTGAAACTTGATATCTAGGGTTTTCATAGGGTTGCCCCGAGGGGTTTTTGGAATTGGATATCTACCCCTAAAATTAAGGGTAGTTTACTGAAGGGAAAAAAGAGAAAAAGTCGATTTTCTCAAAATCGGCTCTAACGATTTTGATTAAATTTCATTTATGAACATAAATAAATATTCCAAACAAAATGGCTACTCTCAATATTTCGGCAAAATCGTTTTAAGGGCTCCGGTCTGATGCGTAAATTAACATTTTTTATAATAGCTCCGAAACTATTTGAGATATGAAATTACTTAGCATTACAAATATGTATATATATTTATAATACAAATATTTTATTCGAAACATATTTTTATAAAATCAATAACTTTCAATATATACGCAATTATATATATATTTTTAACTTTTTGGGCATTAAAGCTTAAGTATTGCGACCGTAAGAAAAACTAACCTGAAATGTTGATGGATGTCGACGTCTCATGACCCCCCGAACCCTTAAAAATAGTCTTTGCAATGCCGTCTGTCTGTGTGTCTATTAAAACTTAAAATTAAGGGTAGTTTACTGAAGGGCAAAAAGAGAAAAAGTCGATTTTCTCAAAATCGGCTCTAACGATTTTGATTAAATTTCATTTATGAACATAAATAAATATTCCAAACAAAATGGCTACTCTCAATATTTCGGCAAAATCGTTTTAAGGGCTCCGGTCTGATGCGTAAATTAACATTTTTTATAATAGCTCCGAAACTATTTGAGATATGAAATTACTTAACATTACAAATATGTATATATATTTATAATACAGATGTTTTATTCGAAACATATTTTTATAAAATCAATAACTTTCAATATATACGCAATTATATATATATTTTTAACTTTTTGGGCATTAAAGCTTAAGTATTGCGACCGTAAGAAAAACTAACCTGAAATGTTGATGGATGTCGACGTCTCATGACCCCCCGAACCCTTAAAAATAGTCTTTGCAATGCCGTCTGTCTGTGTGTCTATTAAAACTTAAAATTAAGGGTAGTTTACTGAATGGCAAAAAGAGAAAAAGTCGATTTTCTCAAATCGGCTCCAACGATTTTGATTAAATTTCATTTATAAACATTAATAAATATTCCAAACAAAATGGCTACCCTCAATATTTCGGCAAAATGGCTTTAAGGGCTCCGGTCTGATGCGTAAATTAACATTTTTTTAAATAGCTCCGAAACTATTTGAGATATGAAATTACTTAGCATTACAAATATGTATATATATTTATAATACAGATATTTTATTCGAAACATATTTTTATAAAATCAATAGCTTTCAATATATACGCAATTATATGAATTTTTTAAACTTTTTGGACATTAAAGTTTAAGTATTGCGACCGTAAAAAAAAAACTAACCTGAAATGTTGATGGATGTCGACGTCTCATGACCCCCACAACCCTAAAAAATAGTCTTTGCAATGCCGTCTGTCTGTGTGTCTATAAAAACTTAAAATTAAGGGTAGTTTACTGAAGGACGAAAAGAGAAAAATTTGGTTTACTCAAAATCTGCTTAAACGATTTTGATTAAAATTAGTATCTAGGCGTTGATTAAGATTATAAATAAACTGGCTATTTTCATTTTCCTATGAAAATGATTTTTAGGGTACATTACAGAAGCGTTAATTTCCGTATCTCCACAACTATTGGAGAAACTAAACAACTTATCATTGCAAAATTGTAGGACTATTAGAAATAAAAAACTTTTATTTGACATATATTTTTATAAAAGCAACAGTTTCTGAGATATTTGCAAATATATTAATACAATTTTGTGAGCTTTAGTTGTAAACATATACTACTTAAGTCTTAACGCAATAATACTCCAATGCCATAGAGTAATTAAATATAAGTAAGTATCTAAAAAAAGTATGTTATTTTTCCTTAAATCTCTTAGGAGAAATGTTTGCATAGCAATGATCTATCTCCATTTTAGACTCAATAGTCAATATTTACATTTTTTATTGGTCAAAATGTATAAATGAATAATTAAATATCAATGCGATGACTTGAAGATCTGTAACACCTTTTAAAATGTTAAAATTTTAACCAGAAATCGAAATTTTAATACGAAGTGTTGACCCTTGTGGAAGACATTAAACTGTTTGAAATGCTCTTAGGTGGACAAAGATGCGCCTCTTTTCTCATTGATTCTATATCATTGTATATTATTTTATGCGTGTTCTTATGTGGAGTGGTGATGATACAATGTACATTATTCCGTTCAGAAATCTTACGAGTTTATAGAAAGAGAGAGAAAGTCTGTGCGGTGTGCCGTACCATTTATTTTTATTTGTCAAAATCTATAAATGATAAATTTAATAACGGTGCGATGACATGAAGATGTGCAACACCTAATGAAATGTCGAAAGTTTTAACCAGAAGTCGAAATTTTAATACGAAGTGTTGACCCTTGTGGACCCAATATTGATATTTTTTTATCGGTCCAAACATACAAATGAGGACTTAATTCTTTAAGAATAAAATTAGAAAATCTAAAACCGGGACTAAAAAATGTTTTACATAAATATAGTGCAATTTATGCTTGGGTTTGCTAGTGTATATTATTTCGTTTCGCATATTTTACGAGTTTTGAGTAAATATCTCCATTTTTAAACAATAGAGTGAGAAAGTCCGAACGGAGTTCAGTACTTTTTTTTTTTACAAGGAAGCTATTTAAAAGTGAAGGGGAAGTTAATTTAAATTATAAATTTATTAAATTTACTATTTTAAAACGTCTACAAATATGTATATTTTCAAATTAACAACTGTATATTTACGAGGGAAGAAATATTTAATTTAAGGTATATTTTAAATGGCTGGTGAGTATAAAATACTCCTATTAATAAAAACTACCCTGATCTTTAACCATATAATATATTAGATGGGTTAATATATTGAAATGGATATTCTTTTCTATACACACCAGTAATCAAATAGTAAGACACCTTTGTTAAGTTAGTACTTTAAAAATAAAGGCTTGCGTATGAATAAAATCCGAGAAAGTAGCGAGACTCAGCGAAAAATAAGCTCTACCTAGGTATTTTAATAAATTGGATTAGGAAAGTTACTTCCGAAAGGTTAAGAACCACTGGGTTAGAGGGTACTTTCCACAATTACTTCATGTTTGTATAACACATTCATTTACAATCTGTATATGTCTAGGCCCATGTGCCACACCCAGACACGTTGCCAGGGTTCAAGGGGCGCCCACTGAGATGGTGAGCGTGTGGTGTGGCGGCAACGTGGTGCCTGTATGGCGTCAGGCAAGCACATATCAACTAACGGGGAAACGCCCACTGAAGAGACGCGGACGTGGTGTGGCGGCAACGTGGTGCCTGTATGGCGTCGGGCAAGCACATATCAACTAACAGAGAAGCGTCCACTGAAGAGACGTGGACATGGTGTGGCGAGTGACGTGTGGCGCGGCGTCATGCATCCGCCACTAGGCTCCGACATGTTTAAACTTGTGTGGCAACCGTACGCCCACCACTTCAGTAGAGTGGTACATCTTCTAAAGAGTTCATGTTGACAAATGGAATCATCATGTCCGTTGGCACGTGACGTGTGTGGTATGTTGATGGCACAGACGCCACATCAATTGGTTTTGTGTCATATCTTCCCCACTTGAAAGTCACATCACATGCGTGCCAAACCTAAGCCACGCACCACACGCACGCTGCACCACAGCCACACAATCTCAGTGAGCGCTTTACGATTTTTACATCTAAAAGTTTCTAACTGTATGAGTCGTGACGTTGCAAGTGACAGAAATAGCCGGCTGCAGCCGACATACAATGCCTTGAATAACCATATGGTTCAGACAGCCATTTGCGTTCCGTGTAGCAAGGTTTACAATAATGCATTGATAATAGTACAGTAGTTTACTAATCAGTAGTAATTAACACCCCATAACTCAAAACTTCATGGACGTAAGCTCACCGTTCAACCCTATTCTGAGACACAGCCTCACTCAGATATATTTAAACCCACTTCGGTGGCCGCGTGGTCTACCGCGCTAATCTTGTAGTAGGTTAGACTGCCGATGATGGGAAGATTGAGGTTCAAATCTCTGTCGGGTGTACTGAAGTGGTTTTTCCAAAATAGTTTCCAATCTCCCTTCACGAAAATGCGGGTACACCTCCTTAAATAAAGCCCTCCTTATCCAAAAACCATTAGTGTAATTAGTAAACAAGCGTATATTCCAAACGTGTAGTAAGACGCAGTGCTAAAAAAAAAAAAGACGCATTATCCTCCCCTCGACGTCTCGCTCTACCAAGGGGTCTTGTTCCTTCGGGCGTACCTACTAAAATTAGAAAAAAGGGAATTTTAATTAAGTGTACCAATAGTTAAAATTGGTGAAATTGGTGAAAGGTAGATTTTAGGGGTGCTACCGGCACCCAGGACACCCTTATACTCATGGATACGGGCCAGAACATTGATAATAGTTTTATATATAATAGTTAAATAATGTTTTACTCAGTCACCAAATGTATTTATAAATATATTATTCAAAATTAACATAATGATAAGCGTACAACCCGAATGGTTAGTAAGACGCGGTGATAAAAAAAATAACGATCCAAGGCGTCGCCACCCTCTTCATAAAGTGGATCGAGGTTCAAATCTCGGTCAAGTGTACTTAGGTGGTTTTAACTCGATGGATTCCCACTCTCCCTCCACTCGGATGTGAGTACATTTCATCTAGAACTCTATCTTCTTCAGCCCTAACCAAATAGTGCAGTTAATGTACGCATACACCTGAACGGGTAGTATGAGACGGGGTGAAATAAAACAATGTAACATAGATCTAATTTTATTTAAATGTCCTTAAAAACGAGCATTCTCATGAAATGTTGTATGGGTTGAAATGTGAGAGTAGAATGTGTTTCAGCCTCCCAGAACTCTCTTCCCACTTCTTGAATGACTCATCAACGAAGAGACGCTCTCTTTCGAGAGAAATACACTGATGGTTCGTACTCGAGCAGAACCGAGGAGTTACACGATGAAAGAAGACACCCAAACCATCAGTAACAACAAAGTACAAACATAATGAACACCCCCGACAGTACCTGTCCACGGCTTGGCTACAGACCTCGATCCGTTCACGTCGGGTACGCATTATACGAACCTCGGACGGTTGAATGACGAGCGAGCGCTGTTGTCATAAAGTAGTCCCCCAGCTCCCCTGGCCTACCTTGCTCTTCATTATAATCGCATCTGTTATCCGCTCAATTATCCCAGACACGAGTCGGGTAGGAAACTCTCCCCTCCGTTTCCCCCGCTAGAGGTCTCTGTCCTGATTCTGTCCGGCAACAATGTACAGGAACCGGCAGGCAATAATAAGACCACAGCGAGCCTCCACTCGAATACACTGCGTGCTATACAGCCAGACTGGTTGGGATTGTTGGATAGCTCGGGATAACACACCTGGATGTAGGAGCCTCAGTGTACTGTATGTATGAACAGAACATTACAAGATGCCTTCATCCACCAGACTGTATACAGAAGCCTTAGTGTAATGTATGTATGAACCAGAACATTACAGCACGCCTTCATCCACCAGTCTGTATACAGAAGCCTTAGTGTACTGTATGTATGAACCAGAACATTACAAGCATACCTTCATCCAACAGTCTGTATATATAAGTCTTAGTGTACTGTATGTATGAACCAGAACATTACAAGCACGCCTTCATCCACCATCTATATACAGAAGCCTTAATGTACTGTATGTATGAACCAAACATTACAAGCATACCTTCATCAACAGTCTGTATATATAAGTCTTAGTGTACTGTATGTATGAACCAGAACATTACAAGCACGCCTTCATCCAACAGACTGTATACAGAAGCCTCAGTGTACTGTATGTATGAACCAGAACATTACAAGCACGCCTTATTCCACAGTCTGTATATATAAACCTTAGTGTACTGTATGTATAAACCAGAACATTACAAGCACGCCTTCATCCACCAGTCTGTATACAGAAGCCTTAATGTACTGTATGTATGACCAGAACATTACAAGCACACCTTCATCACCAGTCTGTATATATAATCCTCAGTGTGTTTTAATGTTGTAAGAGAGTTTAAGCTGTACTGTTTACCATTACATGAAACTTTAAAATTTAGGAAACAAAATTTTGAAGGTAAAGTTTAATCTAACCGCACCACGTAAAGCTATATATACAGAATAAAAGCAATAATATGACGAAAAAAAGTATTTTATTTTGTGAGCTGGAGTCAAAACCAAGCCTCTGAATCATAATCAGAAGTGTTATCACCAGCCTAATGCTTCCGTCCTGGCGCGACTTCTAATGAAGTTTACTCTACTTCAATTTTACTTTATTTTTGTGTTTTAAATTACACATTTTCTCACCATAAAAAAATGAATAAATTAGAACGCTAGATGCCACGGCTCGTTAATCTATTTGCCCTCAACTGATGAGTACTTACGTCACATCAGGCAGCTTTTTTAGACTAGAAATGGGGTCATAAGGAGAGTCATTTGTTTAATAAGACCATTGCAAGTTTTTAAAGCGCAACGACTTACTTGTAAAAATTGTTTAAAACTCCTTATTAGTATAGCTATAATATTAGTGTAGTTTGCCTTTAATCTCTGATCAAGAGTTATAGAGCTCACAAGCAATCTGTGTTACATCCATTCATTTTAACCTTCTGTGACTGGCGCGGTTGCATTTTTGCAACAGCTGTATTTTTATTTTTTTATTTTTTTAAATTAAAGGTAATTAGGTCAGATCCCCTCCAAGTATTCCCAATTATTTCCTGCTGCGTAGTATGATGTCATCAAACATTTGAAACAAAAAATGTTTATTTTCTGAGATACGGGAGTTTTAAACCGGCGCCATGCAGGAGTGTTGTGAATATGCAACGGCGCAAGTCATGAAGTCATACGTCTGGTTTATTGCCGCCTTATGTTTACATTGCATAGTTCGTGAAAGTTCTATCACGTTGCTTTAGTTTGCTGTAGCTGTTAATCGCGTGCGGTCACTTTTATACATAAAAATACTAATTGAAGGAAGGAACTCAAGAAGGAAAAGTCTTTTTCGACAAAAAAATTTGGGGTAACTTTTTGAAATAAACTTGTTTGTATTTATATTTTCTGTTAAAAATACTTCCTAATTGAGACTTATATTTTATGATTGTTAGGTATTTTGTAGATTAGTTTACAAAGTTTTAGTAGGCTAATGTAGTTTTGTATTTATCAATTACCAAGTGCTACACTTTTTTATAATAATAAACTATGTTTTTGTAAAGTTTAGCATATTATTGTCTTTTTTTTAATGAAATTTACAAAAATACAATTTTATTCAAAACTGTATTTAATAATATTGCTTCAATAATAATACTCTGTATTGAAGTATGTGTTTTTGATTATTATTTAGAACATCGTAGGATGTTGCAAAAATGCAGGGCACCAGTCCTCAGTGTTATTTTTTTAGCACCAGTCCTCCCGAATATTAAGATGAACTGGGTTTTATGAAAATGCTACAGTACCATGAACAATCACATAAAATTAAATGCCAATGAAAGGTGGATAAAAGTCAATCATGTTCATGTAATATAGAGGTTATCTTCTTTTTAAATTCTTGCGACCCCTCTTGGAGAGAGGGAATATTGTGAAAGTCAAAAAATCTAATCCGATATTTTGATTGATATCGAAGTTTCATGCTCCCCTGAACCCTGAATATGAAACAGTGGTTTTCTCAATAACTTATTTATGTATATGTGTCTGTCCATCGTTCTAAAATCATTTTACTGATTGGGCTGAATCTTCGTATCTAGGTTTTCATAAGCATGTTGAATATTTTAGAAATTATCAATCTACCCCTTGAATTAAGAATAGGTTACTTGTGGGCGAAAAGGTAAGTACGCAATTTTTGTGAAATCCTAACCATTTTGACTACAATTATTTGTATCTAGGCACAGTTAAATATTAAAAACAAAATGAAGTACCACGGAAAAATGAGTTGGAGTGTACTTTACATTATGGTTATCTCCGTTATAGAAGTTATTTTTATTTTTTTTTGCATTTCTCTGCCACTCTTTGAGAAATGACAAAACTTCTCATGTAAAGTTGTAAGACTATTATAGATAAAAAATAAATAATTTTGGATAAAACCAATAGGTCTGAACTATGAGTATATATATTTATTATATTTATTAAAATGAGTCCTAGGAAATGGGGAGCTTAAAATGTTCATAGCTAATTCTCTCAAGATCATGAAAAGAGTTTTTAAATTATACACTCCAAAATTGGGGTGGTAGTGTAGAGGTTACATGGATAAAAACTATTTCCTAGCTCGTGGTGCCAGAACAATATTTTTTTAAAAGTCGGCATTGTAACATTAACTTAGGAAGTGCAATGTAGTCACTTAAAGTCACTTAACCTACGTGGTATTTGGTAGTCTCCTTACTATTTAATGTATAATTGGGAACTTTATGGAGAGTTTGTGTATGCTATGAGTTGAAGTTCATGATTAGTATATATGTAGTTTATTCTAATGAATTAGGTACTAAAGAAGCTCTGTGTACCAAAACCAAATTATGGGTTCTCATAATTCCTGAAATAATCAGAATTCTCTCTGTATTTGCCCTCATAATCATTTATGAGCCTTGATATTTTCTCTTATTTGTATTTATATTATAAATTCTAAACATTTCTCTACGAGTATTTGTCCTGACTCCACAAGAATGATTAGAAACAATTTCGCTCTAATTAAAGCAAAGGGGTTGTCAAAGTTTCCCAATTTGGTGCGCTGAATCCACACTGCCTGATGGGATATGATTGTGTCAAATCATTTTATCACCCCTTCTGGAATGCAGAAAAGAAGCGTGACCAGCACAACTTACATAACATGAGCAAGTGTTCATTATGAAAACCAAGCAAGTAAATATTCTGGTCAATGAATAACACTATTTTGGGTTTTTATATTATTCAAGAAAATATAATATATAAGTTATAGATCCTTTCCCTCCTTTTGAAATTGGACTCGATATAAAATTTATTTCTTGCTCCATAAACGACCAAACTGATTAAATGTGATGGATTTAGTTCACGCTTGTCGCTCAAAAGAAATACAAAATTGTCAGTAGCACTTTTTAATATCGACGGTTCTCCTCCATGAGCACACATTTATATAATCAAGAGTTCATATATTATATCATAAGCAGTGAATCTACTCGCATCGGTGGGCACGTGGGCTAAGGCATCAACCTAGTATAGTCTGGTTTGCTGGTGATGGAAGGTTGGGCTCGAATCCAGGACGGATATACTGAGGGTATTTTTTCCTAAATGGTTTAACACTCTCACACCATACAAATGAAGGAACATTTCTTATAAATTATACCTTATCATCTTACCCCATAAGAGTGTAGATACCCACCTCGGTGGCGTGGTTAGCTAACGCGCTGGTTTCTGTTGAGCTAGACTGCCGAGGACGGGAGATCTAGGTTCGAATCTCAGTCGGGTGAACTGGGGGTATTTTGTCCTAAACGATTTTCCACTCTCCTTCCACATAAATGTGGTTTCACTTCCTATAAATTCAACCTCCTCCAATTCCTAACTAATTAGCGTAATTAGTACTTAAGCGTGTAACCCGAACGGGTAGTAAGACGCGGTACTATAATTTAATTGTAATTTAAGAGTGTAGATATGTAGGTTAGACCATAAGGGAGTACAGAAAAAGCATTGAATTTGCATTCAAATTTAAATTTTTTTATTTCAAATGTTTATGCAGAATGTGTACAAATTCACGCAATTCCTTACAACAAAACAAGTAAGACATGTAATGCAAAGAAGGTAGTCTGGTGTTTAGTTTTCAAGATAAGTGACACGACTTCTGTCCTCAGTACACCACAATTATTTATATGGGATATTTGATAAAAACACGTGTTCGTGGATTATCTCGATGGTCTGAAGTAAAACTTTCACAGTGCTTGTACAACCAGTGATGCCGGCATGCTTCAAAATGTACACGTGATGTGACGAACTGCCGCTGTCTCGAAACGCAACACCTACTGTAACCATGCAAGGAATAGTTGTGAGAAGAAAAGGAATAGACAATCATGTCCACTGTCAATGTGGTGCCTTTCATTACATGGACTGGAAGCAATGGGCTTTTATCTTTGTCCCATTTGACGGTGTCACCTATTACGAAAATTAACCGTCAAACGACGTTCTATTGAAAACTGTGGAAAAAGGACCTTAACTCACGTTCACTTATACCCTCGCCCCTCTTGATATTATATATATTTTATCACCGGGTACTACTACTGATTCAGGTTGTACGCATATTTACTAATTACTCTAGTGATTTAGGGATAAAGTGCACCCGCATTTGCGTGAAGATTGAAAAACATTTGGTAAAAACCACCCCAGTACACCCAACCTAAATTCGAACCCCGATCTCCCTGTCATCGGCAGTCTAGTTCAACACGAGAGTTACGACTTAGACTATACGGTCACCGAAGCAGGTGAATATTATATTAAAAGAATTGAGACTGCTCTGATACATTCCATCAGGAGCCTGGCTGCTATCGAACCAAGTATAGGTATTTATAAATTAAACACACAGTCATACGCAGAGCAATCAATTTACTGCTCGATAAAAGGGAATCTAACTTGATTTCAAAGTGACAGAAAGTTCGAACTTGCTTGGACTAGCACCTGAGACCAATAAATCAGTAAAATAAAGAGCTGTAGGTTGATATAAAATCTAATTTCAATGATAAATTAAACAATATATGGTCCATCATCACTAGACTATTTGTTTTATACAACGGAACTTTAGGTAGGTAGATCAGAAATGTTCAACCGAACCGAACATATTTATATGATAAACAAATTTAATTTCAGATCAGTATCCTTTGCGCAAAATAACAGAAAATAAAACCATGATTAATTATTTTAATAATTTATTTGTAATAACATTTTGACAGTTTTCATTCAAGAATGCGAACCCCCAAACTTGCTATCCGGCATTTTACTATAGTGCTATCTAATTTATTGATGAACCCTTTCAAAAATGAAAGGAAGGGTAGGGTTAGATCTCTCAGGGAAGTCATTCAATAAAGTAGTTATAAATACTTGTATATAATTGACTTGTTGATGCAGAAAATGCTATCCGATGTATCAAGAATGTGTCTGTTTCTTTCTTCTTATTAATCTCACCAAACACCCATATAGTTCCATAAACCATTTAACACTTTTAACCTCAACGCTCCCGTCCCCCATTTCCCCCCAACACACACAGCCCAAAAAATATTACTTGCACTTTTAGAAAAATGAATGTGTATTCTATTGTGATTATCAAGTTAAACAACTTCTAGGGTGTATGTCTAATCAGTTAAAAGTTAGTTGTGTTTTAATTATTTTAGTTCACTCAAGAGAGCAAACAATTAAATAGTTTACAATGTACAAATTCAACTTATTTTTATTTGTCACTTATTGAATTAAATAAGCTAATTCTAAAAGTCACGTGATTGTATATCATATTTAAAATGAATAAGTGTAGAAATGTAATTTCCTAAAAACCAATATTTTAAAAAAAATTTACTTTAATCAAATTAATTTTTTCATTTTAAATCAATTTTGTAAATACCAAAAGAGAAAAAGAGTATTTAGTTTATGTGTGTATCATAACTTTAAAAAAATTAAGAAGCCCTTATGAAGTATTATAATTGATAAATTTAATCAAAACTAAACTTTCCCTCTGTAAGTAGTAAATTTTAATATAGACTAGCTGAATCCCCGTTTTTCGCACGGGATATTGTGTTATAATTTACTTTTGGATGAAAATGAGGAATTTTTGTTTTAATTTTAATAGAATGTTCTTAGCGCTACCGAGAAACACCGCAAGGAGGTGACCATGTATATTTTCTCATGGGGAGTTTTCCACCCTTAGAAGCATCTACGGGGTTAAAAATAATTGCTATATTTTTTCGAAGGCATTATTAGAACAAACTTATCGGATTATTACCCTCTAAACTCTTATAAATAGTGTATAAATCAATATTGTTGATTAGGGTAGGTTACCCCTAATTCACTCCCTTAACCACAAAACATCGGAATGAAACACCGTACTTTTCCTAAATAGCTTATAAGGAACCCTGTGCCAAATGTCAGCCCTCTAGCTTCGTGAGAAGTGTGAGAATTAGTGATGAGTGAATGATTCAGTCATGGCTTTCGCTTTTATATATATATAATCTTAAATTTTAAACAAACAACGTGTTTTAACGTAAACTGAATATTCTATGTCAGAGGTCGGTAAAAAAAATCCTATCCACTGATACTTTATTCATCGCTGTAGTTATGCATTTTAATTTAATATTATAAACATAAAATTAAAATAAAAGTAAGGTTGATAAACTATACATTTTTATTAATAAATTATGATTGGATTGTAACATTGTTTGTGTGTGGATAAAGTTGAATGCATTCTCTGTAGAACTATCTACTATAGCAAACTTAAACTGGATATTACTTCATTTCCATAATATGTAGGAAATATTTAACCGTTTATAACTGCACCCGGCTGTAAACCTACGTTTTATTATCATATATGTAGTTCATTCAATCTTTTATAACCAAATAGTGAGAACGTGTTATCTTTAGACATGCATCCTAGTCCCAACTGCCACATACTCCCATAAACCACTGAATGTGTGTGAGGGGGGAACTATATTAAAGTCTTCGTGTACGGTCATAAAATGTCTTGAGGCAAGAAATATTATCTGAACATGAGTTATAAAATCTAGGGCAATATCTCGCTAATGGTATCAAATAGGGCGAGTCATCCTTGCATTCAACAGGCTGCACTAAGGAGGTATCAAACATTTACAAAGATATGTCCAGGTTTGGAAATAAGATTCAACTAGCAATGAGCGGGGTATTTATGTTAGGTCCAAAAAAATAGTTAAATAAAATATTGGACAAACAAATTTAGGAAATGAGCGGTCATTTTATTTTAGAGAAAACTTTTTTTTAATATGTATATAGTGTTTTATAAATATTAAAAAATCTATCTCAAAATATATAGATATAAAAGGGGCACTACTAAACATAAACTACATTGTAATAGTATAAAGGACATACCGCAATATGTATTGTTCAGTGACTATACGAAACGTAGCAGTTTATATTACTATATCAAGTAAATAAGTAAAGAGCACTCATTATGGGCTCGTTTTCTTGTACATTTTTGGTCAAATCGATCTAATGCCAGCTGCATGTATATAAAAATCGCGCAATTCCTCTTGGGTGATATTCTTTATAACAAAAAAAATCTATAAATGTTGTCTGACGCTTAGTTTTAAAAACCAGCCACACCGTTAATTGGTGTAAGATAGACAAGTAATAGGGAGATCATCTATATATGCAGATACGTTTATTTGAACCGATTGTAATCGCTTAAACGAATAGCTTTGAAAAGTTTGATGCCTCAAATAAACCCATTTAGGAAGGCACGTGACATGGTCTACTGTATCAGAGACCTTGAACAAATCAATAAAGACACCTAAAACATAAAAAATAATGTATTTTAGACTATCATATAAACTGTAAAAATAATCTATTTTAGACTATCATATAAACTGTAATAATAATTTATTCTAGACTATCATATAAATGATTGTTTTATAATGTTGATCAACGTATCTAGTGCTGACTCCCCCGAGAGAGACGGCAATAGCTCGTATTACGCCCCAACATCCTGGCCTTAAAGGTTCTACAAGAACCGCGCGATTTAACTACACGATCATAAGAACCATTGGGGGGGAGCTTTGCGCTCAATGTTGTTCCATGTGTCCCCTATCTAACGACTAAGAGCAGGCGATCTAGAAAGACACACAGTGACCCATTTGACAGTATCGCCCGTCTCATAAACCTAATGTAAATCTAATCGGTGAAGTTTAAGTTCCCTTCTATATTTTGTTAAATGTAAGGCAGGTGGACTGGTCACCTTATAATAAAATGTAGCAGACTACAGTTCAGCATAAGCCATCCAGCTATCAGTAAAGTAGGTCCGAGGTAAAATTAGTTCTTATTGAGAGGGAGCAATGTTAGGTTAGGCCAGGTTGCGTTAGGTTATGTCAGGTTAGGTTAGGTTAATCTACCTTGGGAGGGAAACCGTACTCTAATGTAGCAGGGCCCAATCCACCTTAGAGGGAAAATGTTGGTAATAACCAGGGGTAACATTCGCTGTGCCCAATCCACCTAAGCCATTTTACCTTTCTTCACTTTTATTTTTTTCATTTCTCTCCTTAATTTCATTTATCCTCTCTTCATATTATTTCTTTTCACCCTTTTCATCTCGTTCCTCTCTCACACAATTCTCTTCAGCTCTGCTTCTGCTGAGTGAAAGATGGCATACTACCACTCCTTGATTCTCTTTCTCCTCTTCTCCTTCTATTCTCCCATGTTCTTCTTTCTCTTCTATTTCTTAAATATTTTTATCTCTCTCCTCATTCTCATCGTTCTCCAACTGATATATGCATCAAACTGTTTTCTTTCTCTATATGTGGATGGATGAATAAGAAATACTTGGAGAACTTTGAATGTGGTGCTGGAGAAGATTTGAGAAGATCAGGTGAACAGACAGGTTGACAAATGAAGAAGTCATAAGAAGAGTGGGTGAGAAGAGAACCATTTTGGATATTATTCTTCTGTACAAATAAAACTGGATCAGACACATCCTTAGGAAGAACTGTCTTCTGCACGATTTCATAGAAGGATATGTTGAGGGAAAGAGGAGATTGGGAAGAAGGATAATTAAAATAGTGGATGACTTGAAGGAAATAAAAACATTCTGGGAGCCCAAGGAAGAAGCAGGGGACAGGGTGCATTGACTGTTTAAGTTCAATGACAAAAGGAATGACCCTATCGTAAGACATAACACCTAGTAATAGTAATAATAATAATAATAATAATAATGTATTCTCTCATATCTTTCTATAAGTATATATCTCCTTTCTCTATCTTATTTTCTTATCACTCTAAATTTATATGTTTACCTTCTCTCCATCTTCCTTCTCCCTTATTCTCTGTTTCTTTCCAAACCCCCACACCCTCGTTACTATTTTTATCTCTATTCTCACCCCAGATTCCACCCTTATTCTCATTAATAGTCTTATTTTTACCATTTTCTATTTATTTACCACTTTATTCGTGGCTCTTTCTCAATATGTGCTAAACCACCTTCCCCCCTTAATTGTATAGCTAGATTAACTTTCCCTCTCTATTTTCTTAAAGACTCCTCAGCCTGTTTTTTATTTCCATTACTTTCTCTAAAAATGTAATGGTAAAAAAATATGGACATAATAAATAACAAGCACAATTAGATTTTAAGGAGAAAAAATGACGAAGGGAGGTAAAAGTTTAAATAAATAGTTGGATACGGAATTAGCAACTACTCGGAATTTAATTAGACGCAGGCTACTACTTAGCACACTTATGAAATGTTATATTTTATACTCTGAGGATGTTGGTACATCTTTGAAGTCATTAGTACATTTACTAAATGCATTAGTACATTTTTAAATATATCAAACATTTCTTAAATATATTACTACATTTCCTTAACATTTTAGTATATTTCATATATATATAATATATATTTAGGTTATAATAATATTATATATTTATGAAAAATATCAGTAAACCTTTAAACTATACTAGTATATATTAGGTACTCGTATTTCTAAACAATACTGGTAAATATACACTAAGTATTAGTGTACTAACACATAGCTATAAATTAATATGTAGTATAACTATGATATATATTATTATATGTTTGCAAGATAATGATACATACTCTCAATGTGCTAACACATCTCTGCAAGATATTGGTACATACTCTCAAGATAATAAAACATCTCTGCAAGATACTGGTACATACTCTCAATGTGCTAACACATCTCTGCAAGATACTGGTACATACTCTCAAGATAATAAAACATATCTGCAAGATACTGGTACATACTCTCAAGATGCTATAACATATCTGCAAGATACTGGTACATACTCTCAAGATGCTATAACATCTCTGCAAGATACTGGTACATACTCTCAAGATGCTAAAACATCTCTGCAAGATACTGGTACATACTCTCAATGTGCTAACACATCTCTGCAAGATACTGGTACATAATCTCAATGTGCTAACACATCTCTGCAAGATACTGGTACATACTCTCAAGATAATAAAACATATCTGCAAGATACTGGTACATACTCTCAAGATAATAAAACATCTCTGCAAGATACTGGTACATACTCTCAATGTGCTAACACATCTCTGCAAGATACTAGTACATACTCTCAAGATAATAAAACATATCTGCAAGATACTGGTACATACTCTCAAGATGCTATAACATCTCTGCAAGATACTGGTACATACTCTCAAGATGCTATAACATCTCTGCAAGATACTGGTACATACTCTCAAGATGCTAAAACATCTCTGCAAGATACTGGTACATACTCTCAATGTGCTAACACATCTCTGCAAGATACTGGTACATAATCTCAATGTGCTAACACATCTCTGCAAGATACTAGTACATACTCTCAAGATAATAAAACATATCTGCAAGATACTAGTACATACTCTCAAGATGCTATAACATCTCTGCAAGATATTGGTACATACTCTCAAGATAATAAAACATCTCTGCAAGACACTGGTACATACTCTCAATGTGCTAACACATCTCTGCAAGATACTGGTACATACTCTCAAGATAATAAAACATCTCTGCAAGATACTGGTACATACTCTCAAGATGCTATAACATCTCTGCAAGATACTGGTACATACTCTCAAGATGCTAAAACATCTCTGCAAGACACTGGTACATACTCTCAAGATGCTAAAACATCTCTGCAAGACACTGGTACATACTCTCAAGATGCTAAAACATCTCTGCAAGATATTGGTACATACTCTCAAGATGCTAAAACATCTCTGCAAGACACTGGTACATACTCTCAAGATGCTAAAACATCTCTGCAAGACACTGGTACATACTCTCAAGATGCTAAAACATCTCTGCAAGACACTGGTACATACTCTCAAGATGCTAAAACATCTCTGCAAGACACTGGTACATACTCTCAAGATGCTAAAACATCTCTGCAAGATACTGGTAAATACTCTCAATGTGCTAACACATCTCTGCAAGATACTGGTACATACTCTCAAGATACTATAACATCTCTACAAGATACTGGCACATACCTACAGGATGCTAGAGCATATTAACAAGATATTAGCACATTATCTCAAGATACTAGTACATATTCTCAGGGTACTAGAAGAGCTCTGCTAGAAAGTAACCCTAGAAAGAAGTGTCATGTCCTCCAATGAACCCTCACTTGTCAGTTTGACAGATCAGCTCATAGCAGAAGTAATACCAATACAACACTCAATCAAGGGTGGAAATAAAGGCTGCCAACAGCAGGTGGTGCCGCAATCGATTGTTCACGTAATAACGTCTGCATCGAAACCTCGCTCAAAATTAGACTAATTTTTACAACTATTTATGCTGTTTTTACCAACCAATCAAGTTTTATTAAGCTTTTCCAAACATTTCTTGCCCACTATTTCGTGGTGCGAGTGGTGTTGCCGTTTCAGTTGCAAGTTATGCCTTACATAATATGGGGCAAAAAGTGACTACGAATCCAAATATAACAACTACACACATTTTCGAACTATGTAATCTAATGAAAAATATTAAAGAGGGTAAATTTGCTGGTGTTTACCTGTAGAAAAAAAATAAAAGCCTCATTTACCAAATGATATCTCGAGTGTAGACCATATGGATCAGACACAGGCCTCTTAAGTCGGAATTTCACTTGATTGCATACATTTAAACCCTGTCACTCATTCTTATTTAATATTAACGATCAGAACTTTAGTTATTAATATTATTATGAATCATCATTTCATTTTTAAACTTATAAATTAAGGATTCATATCAGTTTATTTAATAGTAATAATAATAATATAAGTATTATTTGTTATCATTATTATAGTTAATATTTTTAACAGATTAATATAAATTTTATTTTTGTAGCACTGAGTTTTTCTAAACATTTGGTCTATACGCTTATGTACTAATTACGCCAATGTGTTAGAGATTAGAAAGGTTTAATTTAAAAGAGATATACCCGCGTTTGCGTGGAGGGAGACTGGGAAGCCATTCAGGAAAACACACCCTCAGTACAACTGACCAGGAATCGAACCCCGATCTCCACGTCATCGGGAGTATATTGCAAGAGTGACACCTTAAACCCATGCAGCCACCAAATCAGTAAGAAAAGTAATAATAATTTATTGCTTAATATATTCTTCTTGTTTTTAACTATAATATAAATAGCATGACGGCCTAGGTGCTTGCCTCAGGACCCAATTATCACGGGTTAAAACCGGGCCAAGGTCATCGTATTTTCACCAAGTGAAGCTTGTTGTAATTATGGTGATTCGTGGAGATGATTAAGTTTTAAAACCTCTTGTAAAAACAATGGTTTAATTCTTTTATTTGTACAGTTTTTAGTGTTTGAAATGATTAGAATCAACTTTAAAACAACACAAATAAACATTAATGAAGGTTTTAAATTAAGGAAATGTACAAATTCTACCACTAAAACCTGTGTCATAAAATGGCTGTGCTTTTAATCTACCATCGACATCTCCGCTATGTAACAAAAAATAATGATTATGAAAAAATATCGAGATCCAATATATTTCGAAAAATATTTGAGTTAACGGTCAGTTCACAACTTGATCGAAATATTTGAAATTGTATGTATCGAAAGTGAGTCCTCATCCCCCGATCGTGTAGTTTGTAAAAGTTAATTACCAGACCATCATATAAATGCTCACTACACTTCACAATACAAGAGAAAAAATAGAGTTGGTGAGCTTAGTGACGCATAGTTGCCATTCAAATGTTCCGCAATATATTTTCATAAACAGTTTATTTAGTCAAGCTAGGCTTCAAACAGGCTAACAATAGCTACAGGGGATTTTAACTATTAGTTGGTCACATGCAAACAAGCTCATATATCTTCATATTTTTATATATTAGACTACGAGTATATTAAATAGTATATATGTCTTTGATAAATTAGTTTATTCGCCAACTTTTAGGTGGGGGTGGATAGTAGCTCGAGTCAAGGTTCATATTTTCGGATTCTATGACAAAAAACACTTTTTGGTCCAAATAAATCAAATATTGCTTCATTAGATACATTTAATTTAATTTTCTATAGAACCCAACAGTCTTTTTTAAATATATGTCACGAATATTGAGGCATTTTGCCAGGATTTGTTCTCTATAATTTTAAAAAAATGTGGTTAAATTCAGTGATACCCATGTTAAAAACCTGACAAAATTACAATATGTAGAAAAAAATACGTTAATTTGTACAACCTACCGATACTAAAATATAGGCCTACTGTGTGGGGAGTATCTCCTAGGACACTTTATACATTTCATCTAGGCCCACTGTAAGTTTGATAAGGGGCACCTTAGTGCTGTCGGCTGCACGTCTTTGTACTGATACAGCTCTTGGCAATGACGAAAAATGTACTAGTGGGGTGACTGGGACTTCCCCTTTTACAATGATTAATGCCGGGATCACGATCAACTTAACGGTAACTTAAAGTTGACTTAACGTAACTTAGCGTAAAATACCTCCTCGTGTGTTTAAATGGAGGCGATCGTGATGCAGTTAACTTAACGTAAGAGATGTCCTGGGAGGTCTTTTACTTTAAGTGAACGTTTCTTGAAGGGTATCACGTGATCTAGCCAGCCAACCATTATGCGAGTGACGTCAACAGGGCTATTTAGTCATTAATTTGTTGGTATTATGACCAATGTTTACTCTCTAACGTAAGTTCTAGTGATCAGACATTGAAACAAAATAATTAAACTAAAATAGGAAAGCTAAATTAATCAAAAAAGTTTTGTAATATATATTAATTATATCGATTGAAAACTATAAACACTCACAGATCATCACTTTACGAATAGTACAAATCACAGATCATAATCGAGAATTAAGATGTTTGGCTCGAGTTGTTATGTTAAGTTATGTGAATCGTGATAATACATACGTTAAGTTAACTTTAAGTTAACGTTACGTTAAGTTAACGTTAAGTTGATCGTGATCCCGGCATAACTGAAGGACAGGGGACTGGGTGTTGTGCATGTACTAGAGTAGAGCTAGTTTGTAAGTTGAGTTCAGAAAGTACAACTAGCTAAATATCTTCCCACTCTCCATCTCCATAAATACACATAGGCCTATACTTCTTATAAATTCTACCTCCTTATCCCCAACTCATTATCGTGATATAAATACGTACAGCTCGGTAGTAACAGGGGGATGGAGGGTAACAATTCACACGCTCTAGTAGAATCAAATATATTAGGAGTTTTAACCATGTTTTTCTTTCTCACTACCTATTCAAGCTATATGAATATGTACTAATTAGGCTAATATGTCTGGAATGAGGAAGGTTGCATTTATAATGTACCCAATTTTAAGTTGAGGGGGAGTGAAAAACCATTAAGAAAAAACACTTTCAGTCCACCCGACAGAGATTCAAACTCCGATCTCGTCACCAGCAATCCAAGTCTAATATCGATTCAAAATAAAATTTGATATAATAATTGATACAGATCAAGGTTGAAGAGTAATAAAGTACCAGTAAAACCCTTGCGAAACTTTCGCACATTCAACCTTCCCTTCCTCCCTCCCCTCCCCCCCAAAAAAAAGATTTAGTATTTTTTTTGGGTTGTTGAAATTAAATACTCAGCGAAGTGTATACACAAATCAGCAACGAGAGTTTATTTTCGGTAATTGATTAATAAAAAAAAGGTTAGATTTTTCTTTTAACTTGAATTTTAAACAAACAACGTGTTTTAACGTAAAGTGAGTATGCTATGTCAGAAGTCAGTAAAAAAATCCTATCCACTGATACCTTATTCATCGCTGTAGGCTTTAATGTTGGAGATATATTACATTTTTGAATAGTGAATATTGGTTTAAATCGTCCCAATTCAAATTTGTCTTATAGCTTGAGGAGTTTATTTGAACCTTGGCACTCGGCGTTCAATAAAAAAAGGGCTGGCCGGGCCCCTCAAGTTGCTATAGAAACTCAACTACTACAACATTTCCCTCAAATACTGTTTCAGGGTGAAGGGTGCGCACACATCGATCTGCAAAGAAATATGACCTTTCATTTCATTGAGTTTGTCGCGGGAGTTAATGCCGTCATTATGATTGTATATCCTGTAGGGGAGAATTTATATATAATCTGGTTTGTGAAATATTTAGATAATTTTTCACCGCGCGTCTTACTACCCGTCCGGTCTACACACATTTAACTATTCTTAGTGAACAGGAATGAGGAGGTCATATTTTACGGAAACATAGGGTTCATCAAAAAGCATAGTAATCAACTCCAGATTTCAAATACCTAAATTTTAAAAAAATTGCCAATAGCTCGGAAGCTAGGGACCATCCATAAATTAAGTAAGGACTTTTTGGGGTGGGGGTGATCAGTATTTTCTTACGTTTTCGTTGGGGTGGGCAGAATCCATCTTAACTAAGGATTTGATCAATGTTTATGGTGAAACCAAATCTAAAAAAACCCTTCTACAGACGCGTGGTCAAAAAGGTTGCACCTAGCGATGACAAATGGTGCTGAAGCGTAGCCTATAGATATACACAGCTATACATAAACGGTCATTTACTTATGATGTGTTACACCTAATGTTTACTGCGATAAATATTTTATAATTTCACATCAGTAATCCTTTTGTCTAAAATAATATAATTTACCAAATCGGAAGAAAATTACGTAATATCGGTAAGCAGAGAGGGAAGAACTAAAAATCTTACGATCCCTTAAGTAGGGGGACCTTGGAGGGAACGGGGGTCGAAATCATTTTTTAAAAAAGCCCGCTATTGGTTTTGTAAAAATACATTTCAAGTGAAGGTTTTTTTTTTAACTACAACCTTACAATAATGAGTGATCTCGTGTCTCAAATACTTGCGAAAAATTATTCAAATTGGCAATATCTGCCTATGTAAGGTACCCTTAAAATGATGTTCATAGGATGATTAGAACGGTCATTTAGTTTATAATGATGAACAATGCCCAAATAATAAATTTAATCAAAATCGTTACAGCGGATTTCGAGATATCTTGTTTTCTCTCTTTTTTACCTTTATTAAACTACCCTCAATTTTAGGGTAAGATATCTAACTCCAAAAACTTCTCGGGGGAACCTTTTTAAAACCATATATACTATGTTCTAGCTAGATTAGTTTTCGGCTCTAGGCCTAGGTATAGACACACAGGCAGACGGCATCTCAAAAACACCTTTTCGGTTTCGGGGGGTTGGCAGCTATCAAAATTGTAATGTGCATTCATAATAATCTTATTTGTGTGGCAGAATTACGGTACTTAGGGGCGAGGGGTGGGGTTAAAGATGGGGAGGCCGATACCTGAAGCTTGCTCAGTGACCGCCAGCCGACAGGTTAACTCGAAGAGCTCATATTTTGTGTCTGCCTTCTAGTAAATTCAAGTTTAAAATGAGTCGTTTAAAAAATGCTCACTTGATTGCGCTGTAGTCACTGGGGATCGCACATAGCGATCCCAACGTTGAATGAGTAAAGCCTTGAAAAGGAGCGCAACACGTTTAAACTAGCAGTTGTGGATCTGTTCTTTCCTTGTCTGTGGCCTGGGCTAATAGCACTCAGAATAGAGAGAGATACCAAATTGGAGGGTAAACAAACATTCACCCACATCCGGTAAAACTGCTTCGGTATTAAACCCTGCTCTTTTGGGCTCCAGCTAGGCATAAAACCCTGTTAACTAAAGCCGAACCAAGAGGGGAGGTTTAGGGTACTCGAACTCCTCCCGAAAAATAAGCATGATTAACCATGTAGTTTATTATTCCTCTTGAAATCTGGGCTAATAGCTTATGGAGTCTCATAACATGCATAACTCAAAGCAGCTAAGCTCATAATATATTAATAAAACAACTTTAAGGCGGGACGGAAGAAAACGCGTTAGGGCCCGTATTTTTTGTAGTTTTTATAAAATTTCTCTTCTTTGCCAGAATACTGCCTCAGTAGATAAATTTAGTTTAATTTTCTACACATACTAATCTCAACAATTTTGTCGTGGGCATCCTGTAGTTTTATGAACACTCTTTCTCTTGATTAAAATAGTTTAAAAAGTTTCCAATCAAATGTCAATATGTTCACGACATATATTCAACAACTGTTGAGACTACTATGCGTTGAAAATTAAACCAAGCGCTGAAGAAATATTTTATTTATTTTGAACCAAATTTTTTTAAATAATGTTCATATTTATTTGGTAAGGAGTAGTAAAAAATTATAATATTTTATCTTCTTTGTTATTATTTTTATTTCCTTCTTCTTATTTGACAATAGCTTAGTCTTCTATGACGACATGTTTCGGTGCTATATATAGATGTTACACTATCTTCAGGTCTTAATTATGAAAAAGATTATTTATTTTAAATATATATTATCGGAGAGTTTGGGAAATTTTGAGGTATTATAAAAAACTAAGATTAAAAATAGGCCCATAAATTGGCATTATAAGGTAAGAATAGGCATCAAAATGCTCAATAAATATAAATTTTATTTGTTACTAGCAGAAGTACCCTGCCGTTGACTGTTGATTTTCTTTGCTTCAAACAGATAGGGAAAAAAATCGATTCCTTTTATTTCTTCTAGTCCATTTTTTTATAGATTTAAAAAAAATTAATCTAAAATTTAAAATTCCAGTTTTGAGGTGCATATGTTTGTGTAATTTTAAAATCTCAGCCCCCTACTTGCGGTAGTTACTACGCAACGCCCATGACAGAGAAACAAACAAACTTAATTTTATTAATAAAGATTAGATTCTAGCCTTTGTTTTCCATAAACACATGATAACTACTATCGCAGTTAAGGTGGGATGGAAAAGGTGATGAGAACAAGCCAGTGTTTTTGCAGTTTTTATTGCCCAACAATTTTTTGCCCAAAATAAATAAAATATTGCTCTAGTACAAACACATAATTTAATTTTCTTCCCATGCTGACCTCAACAGTCCTTGAATATCTGTCAATGATGTTCTGGAATTTAGTGACAACTTTTTCTCTTCATTTAATCATCTATGCCTCTACGCTTATTAAAGATATTCAGGAACTGGAACATGTGAAGAAAATTCAAACTCTATATTTGTACTGGAGCAATATTTTATTTATTTCGGCCAAATAAAGTTTTTGCCATAAAAACTGCACAAGCACTGGCCTTTTCTAGAGTCGCTTCCATACCACCTTAATGACCAAGTACTTCACAGATATTCATGTGTGAATTTACTTCTGTTGTTTGACAAAGTGTGTTTATATTGTGATAAACTTCTCCCAACTTCACATGAATAATATGTAACAGTTCAGATAAGCTAGCTCAGCTGAATTAAGCTCCACTTATGGGAGCGTGTAGCTTCTATTTCTAGGACGTCTGCAATGCTTGTCATCGCGTTCCAGCCAGGGTTATGATGCAATACTCAGATGTTTGTCGAAGTTGGATGTGCCGACTGAGCCAGAGGTCTGCTTCAGGCTTCCCTCTATTCTTTGTATGATGCCAAAGCTTTCACAATAGGCAAGTCCCTCACCCAAGGATGATTCCCAAAATCCACTGCCTGAAATAATGTATGTTTACATAATTTTAATCATTTGATTTATGTCAATAAACTATACCGCAATTTACACACATAAAGTAAATGGTTACGCACATCTAATGAGAGAGATATATTAGAAAAGGACAACCACTGACTGGACTGACACTACTGTAGGTAGAAGAAAATCTTCGTCACCAGACTTCGATGTCTATCTATCTGACCGCCGCGCCAGACCCACGGGTTGCTCCTAACTACTACAAACATACACGGGGAGCACACATTTGGCTGTATTCTCTCCCAGGCACGCTAACTTGGAAGTAGGGAGGAGGCAAGGGTACCATCGGGTGAGACACAAGGGATACCACTTGTATTCGAGGAGCGGGTGGATTTGGAAAATGCAAGGACAGACTTACTGGACGTACGTACACGGTATTAGTATTTAAGGGATTTACGAGATAAGTCCCAGTATTTAAAAAAATACAGAAAATAAAGAGATAAGGCATTGTAATTATATCATTGGTTCAATCGGCACTAATCAAGGAAATAAGCAACTATAGGTACTATAAAATTATTAAATTATCTTCATACCATCTAAAATAAACGCCTATAACTAAAAGCCAATATTTCAAATCTAGGAATAAAAATGCATTCAGGGCAAAATGTGTGACTGCTGTATTGTCTTTTGTTTTGCCCCAATGCAGTTCTTTCAATTGTTAAACGTGAGTTTTTTTTTTCAGCTACATAGCTGGTCACGCGGGCTAGGGCATCGCCTCATCTGATCTGGTTGGACTGTTAAGGGTGAGGTTTGACTCAAATCTCGGTCAGGTGTACTAAGGTAGTTTTAATCTAAATGGACTTGCCTTCAAGCCAACGCTGGTACATTTCTTTAAAAATGTTATCTTCTACATCCCTGCCCTATTAGTGAAAACATGCGAATATCGCAGCCGGGTGGATATACCATGATTAGGATATAAACACGTCATCATACTTTGTTCAAAATAAACACGTGCTAGACAGATCTAGTAGACACACATTCTCAACAGGTGAATGGGTCCACAACAGCCAAAGTGAAAATTATAGTGAGATCACACTTTATATCATATTAAAAATAATTGTTCTTTTTAATCTTTAGTCAAAGGAATAAAAATTAAATTTAACTTTGTAAAAAAACACAGCTAAGGGGACCTACATGTGACTCATTTGTCTATACACCCGATGTTTATTTTTTGTTTTGTTTTTTAGCACCGCATATTACTACCCGTTAGGTTATACGCTTATGTACTAATTACACTAATATGTTAGGGATTAAGGAGGTTATATTGATATGAAAGTGTACCCGCATTTACGTGGAGGGAGGGTGGGAAACCATTTGGAAACCACCCTCAGTACACCCGACCTAGATTAGAACCTCGATCTTCCTGTCATTGGTAGTCTATTCTACTGCGAGAGTAGCGCGTTAGACCATGCGGCAGTGATGCGGGTCCCATGATTTTAAAGTTACACTTTTTTCAAAAACTGTACAAAATATCACCCCATAATAATTACCACGTTATAAGATCTCTACTATTGTAAAAGTGTTCTAGAACATTATCATCGATGTATGCGTAGTGGTTATCTATAAACAAATATTTTGAGTTAAATACAAATGAACTAAAAAAAACCTTTTTACAGCTAAGCCATTCGTCATAATTCGAGAACATTTTTACAGTACTAGAGATCTTATGACGTGCTAATAATGTTGGGTTGATATGTTGTATAGTTTCCGAGAAAAGTGTAGTTACAATAACATGGAAAGTGTAGGCAAATGATTCATGTCAAGGCCCCCTAAAACTTTATGTGATGGTCGTGTTTTTACATGGAATGTTTATATCATATTTATTACTTGATATGATGACAGAATACAATTAATATAAGGGCTATTGATGACTTCAATTATGGAGGTGGAAATAACTATAACAGCAACAGTCCAATTTTCGTAGAAGAGCTCACTAGAGAAGCTACTAAAGTCTGTTCACCGTAAGAATTGTTTTCTGAAAGGCCTTTTACCTTACAGAAAGCTGTTATATAGTAGAAATTGGTAGGAAAAAAGACTTTCAGAGAGTAATTCCTACGTGAATGGAGTATAGATCTACATTCACGTATTCATACGGCAAGTCATGGGATCTTCAAATGTAATTGGAATAGATATTATTCATACCTATACAATAACACTAATAATATAGTAAAATGTTATCAATGATGATCTTAATAAAGTGTTTGTATTTTCTGAAAATCTCTTCCAACCAAAAACCAATTATGTATTAGAATTAGAGCGCATGGAATGATGATGGGAAACAATTTATAAATATAACAATGTGAAGACCAAGTGACCCACCTCGGTGGCGTGGTTAGCTGACGCGCTAGTCGTGTTGAGCTAGACTGCCGAGGACGGGAGATCAAGGTTCGAATCTCGGTCGGGTGAACTGGAGGGGGGTTGTTCCTAAATGGTTTTCCACTCTCCCTCCACCAAACGCGGGTTCACTTCCTCTAAATTCAACCTTACCAATTCCTAATCCATTAGTGTAATTAGTACCTAAGCGTACAACCCGAACGGGTAGTAAGACGCGGTGCTAAATACATTAAAAAAATCTAGTGAGCGTTTGGTTTGGTTTAGCTGTGAAAAAAGGAGGTTGATATTTTATTCCTGGGAAGATTGTACTGTGGCCTGATTTTTCCTATATAGTTTCCCACTCTCTGTACATGCAAATGCAGATACACCTCCTGTAAATTCTACCTTCTTCATCCCTACCTACTATAGGTTATTAGTGTCTCCTTATAAATATGTGGTTCACCCAGAACGGGTACTAAGAGTGGAAATAAAAATAAACTAGATAATGAGCCCAGTACACCCGATCTAGATTGAAACTAAGTTGAACCCTAACTTTACTGATCAGAGTTAGAAGTGCAAGCCACTTTTCCAACCCTCTAATTGTTTGATTGATAATTGCAGTTGTTTGATTGATCATTGCAGTGAATAACAATCTAAATATACGCAGTCACATTTGCCTGGAGGTTTGAAAAGGTAGCTAGCTATATGCTTTCATTTCTTGGTGGAGTTGGATGTTTAACCTGACTGGAAAACATCGGATTTTACAAACAAATCTGTCAGACCTTTTGATTGAACTTCTTTGAATTGAACATTTTATATTCATACTTAAGTTAAAGTGGAGTTCTTTGGAGTGTTGTCAAGGTAAGCGAGATTGCTAAAATTATACCTGTAATATGTTCTCCCCAATTCGTTCCCATTTGATTACTCACATATAGGAAGTGCTCTACATACCTTACATGAGGAAATATTTCCGTCGATACCTGTCCAATGAGTGATATACCTAGAGGCTATGAATAATTCACCATTTTAATTTATACTAACTCTGATTACAGTGTCAACACGTCACGCCACGGGTAAGATAGCCTAAATGGGTTGACTTTACAAACCAAACATATATTTTATTACCTAGGACAAAAAAAAATTGTGGTGTAAATGAGGCGATTGTATTTAATTTGCATCTCCCCTAGTTTAAGATAAGAAATTTAATCCATTTATACAAATAATGCATTTTTACTTTAGATTATGTTTTTTCAATCTAAAGTGGTTTACTTAAATTTAATTAACCATGGTACAACACTTTATCTCAGTTTGTAGCTTGTCTGTCTACTGAGGTAAAGATCCCGGGTTCGATTCCCAGCATGACCGAAAATGTATCATTGGTGAAATGTGAGTTTCCTATTTCACAGTGATGAATTAACGGACAGAACTGTATGAGGTGTCTGTTCTGGATATAGGCTGTTAGTTTATAAATCTTGTGCTAATATAATCATTCGGTTCAGACAGTGAACGTTAAATACCTCAATTAAATGGGGGGGGGGAAATTGTTTATAAAAAATATCTTACCACTCTAAAGTATTATATATAACTAAAATAATTTAATTAGTTTGTAAATAAATTTAAAATTAATAGTGTTTTGATCTATGTTAACTTTGTTTTCTAACTATTTAAGATAGATAATGGGCGAGATCTAGTGGTGTGTTTATAATGTATGTGTCCAAATGGCGATATCTTTTTGACAGACCGTTTCGTCCACATGTTGTTCGGCACGGCACGCGCGCGAACTATTATCGAGCCGCGAGATCTTGACACAATGTTGGCGTCAAGGTCAAACTTGAAGACACCCGGAAGACTGAAATAATGCTTGTTTACCTGCCAGTCTCACTCTTTTCTTTGAAACGTTTAACAAAAACTCCAACATAAACAAGTGATTGTTTATTGCGTAATAAGTGTATACCGGCTCATGCATTCAAGCGATTCCAACAACAATGCATAACTTACCTTGACAAGATATCGATGTGGAGAAAACAACACGGTCAAGGCTTTCTTTTCCTCTAAAAGCTAATGACACAACACACGCAATACGAACATAACACGATTATTAATATATTGTTGGAAAGATTAGAGTTTAAGGAACACAGCACACTGTGTTATGTTTTAAAATATTACAATTCATACTTTATAAAGCTCACCACAGATTATAACAAAGATAGTAAAGAAATGCAAACACTTTAGTAAATAAACTGTCGAATGTTTAAATTCTTGCTACGACTTTAAAAAACGAGAATACTAAAACACTGAACCGGTAGTTTAACGCCGATTGGAGAGTTACGAAATGAGCTTAATAAAACACTCGATTAGCAAAATATTAACTTGCATGAATATTGTAAACACATAACATTTACTATGCGATTTAATTTACACACATTTAAAGCCAGAAAGAGTTAAATTGGTCTTGAGTAAATTTCAAAAGTAGTTATTAATATACATAATTATATTAATACCGCAAACGCTAAAACTAATGTTCCGTATTATTTAGATCTATTTTGAAATTGATACAAGCAAACTACCGTTATTTACTTGAAACAAATATCTGCAAATTTTAATAATTAATTCTCAAGTCCGTTTCTAAATAAAGAGATAAATGTTAGATTTGTCCCTGAGTGAGAATTAATAAAACACAAACGAGTCACGCGTGGAATACATCATCGGTTTACTACAATTAGACAATTGAAAGAAACCTAGACAATACTGTGTGGGTAAATTTCGTTTGGGCAAGCACTCCGTACTAAACACACCAACTCCATTTGACACCTCCGGCACAACTGACGAGTGACAAGCGTCAAATCGGGTAGTCCGGCCACTCCGCCAAGCTAGTTCTGCCGCGTGCCGGAAGGTGGTACGCTAGTACACGACCATGGTAGCTAGTAATCCATGCAAGGTCGTGACGCTATTGAATATATCCTCGTGTTTATGCTAGTCTCTACATTGTGACTAGACACAAGATGTGTCAAGACACTACTTAGAACGTGTTGATTTAAATGTTGTTAACACTTGTATTTTATAGCTATAGTAAAAAGAGTTGTTTTCCTTTGATCGGGTTAACCATTACAACTATTTAAAACATATTGAAAGTTTATTTTTAGCTTATAAGCTAATTTAATCATAGCTTTGTGAAGACTAGTTAATTACTTACAAATCTTACAATATTGTTATAATATAGTTTGTGGGTTTTCAACTATTGAAAACCTACAGACGACGTAACGGTATTGTAAATGATGTAACAGTACTGTAAACGGTGTAATAGTATTGCAGGCGTACAACCCGAACGGTTAGTAAGACGTGGTGCTAAAAAAAAGGTATTGTAAGCTATTTAACAGTATTGTAAACTATGTAGCAGTATTGTAAACGATGTAACAGTAGTGTAAACGAAGTAACAGTAATGTGTAACGATGTAACAGTATTGTAAACAAGGTAATAGTAGTGTTAGAGATGTAACAGTGTTGTGAACGATATAACAGTATTGTAAACGAGGTAAAAATAGTGTTAACGATGTAAGAGTATTGTAAACGAGGTAACAGTAGGGTTAACGATGTAACAGTATTGTAAACAATGATAGAGTATTGTAAACAAGGTAATAGTAGTGTTAACGATGTAACAGTATTGTAAACAAGATAATAGTAGTGTTAACGATGTAACAGTATTGTAAACAAGGTAATAGTAGTGTTAACGATGTAACAGTATTGTAAACAAGATAATAGTAGTGTTAACGATGTAACAGTATTGTAAACAAGGTAATAGTAGTGTTAACGATGTAACAGTATCGTAAACAAGATAATAGTAGTGTTTACGATGTAACAGTATTGTAAACAAGATAATAGTATGTTAACGATGTAACAGTATCGTAAACAAGATAATAGTATGTGTAACGATGTAACAGTATTGTAAACAAGGTAATAGTAGTGTTAACGATGTAACAGTATCGTAAACAAGATAATAGTAGTGTTAACGATGTAACAGTATTGTAAACAAGTAATAGTAGTGTTAACGATGTAACAGTATTGTAAACAAGGTAATAGTAGTGTTAACGATGTAACAGTATTCGTAAACAAGATAATAGTAGTGTTAACGATGTAACAGTATTGTAAACAAGATAATAGTAGTGTTAACGATGTAACAGTATTGTAAACAAGGTAATAGTAGTGTTAACGATGTAACAGTATTGTAAACGATGCGACCTCACCAGGAATCAAACCGGGTATGTTTTCTTTATCATGAATAACCTGTACAAATGGAGAGAGAAGGACATTATTGTTGTTGATAGAAAGAGACATTACACCTATAATCCGCACAGGGGATCAAGAGATATGGGGTGTTAGATACATGGTCACTGTTAATGGGGAGGTAGGGGATTAAATCCAAGTTGGACACACCAAAGATGGTCTTCAAAGCTGAATAATTTTTGTGTTATATCCAATCTCTCCCTACTTTGAGGGGGGATTATTATAGGCAGCCTTCCTTACCTCTACCAATCAAAGTTGTTAGCAAAAAAAATATAGTTTTTAACTCACATACTTATAAAAAAAACAAGGATGACATCCCATTCATTGAACAGTTTTTAGCATTTAGGAACCATGTTTGGTCTGAAAAGAAATCAAAGCGCACTATGTGACAGAAGTGACCAAGAACAGTAGAGTACAATGGACCCCCTGAGTTTGGGGAGTTCGTCTGGGGATAGGACTAATACGGTGTACATTCAGGAGCTCCAGGTAATATGTATATGGTGGTTAGAGGAAAAATACGTTAAACTAAAAATAGACCACCTAACTACTCATTACCTAACCTCATTACTTAAAGAATGATGTGTGCAAATAAAGATGAACGTAGCTTGAAACAATACATTTCGATATAATTCTGTGCTTTCAACATAATAAGATATCAGATAGGTAAATAACTTAAATATATATATATAGGTATATCAGCTACTATTTTAGCCTATTTATCAAGCGGGTCAAAGTTGTTCAAATTAAAATGGAGGACTTCTATTTTTGGCGTCGTTTTGAAGATGACTAACGTCATGTTTATAAATTTCCAAATATGAATAAATATGGCTAAAGTGTGTTTAAAATGTAATCTAATCCTCTTTAAAGTTAGTTAAGTGACAAATTTAGTACTAGAACAAAATATTCAAAATTAAATATCTTAAATGTGTGGAGGAAGAGTACCCACTTCCCCGAATTTTCAAAATTGATCGAGTCAAAACACTTCCCGTTTTAGTATAAAATTAGCATACATTTAGAGAGGAAAGCAGAGAAGGAGTCAACCTATACAACCAGAAAGTCTAAATATTGTAAACTTCCAAATATATATCCGGGAAATTGGGGGGTGCGGGCTCTAAATAGACACTTTAGACTAGATGTAACATTGAAATCTGACATACAGGTAGAGGTACCACTCCAGAAGAACAATTAGATAAGTGATAATAATAAAGTTAAGATTTCCGTTGATGATGGTGACAGTAGTGTATGTTGATTGTTGATGTTGATGATGTTGAGAAGTTGGACGGTATTGATCATGGAATGAAAGAGTACTACGAAAAAGAAAAATCGTTTTGAGTGTTTACCTTTCGTACTTTCTATGAAATATAAGTGCTATATAGACTTTTCACAACGCATTTTTCAATTTTGAAATAATTACTACATGTAAGCTAGTAAAAAGTGAGTATATCTTCCAGGCCAGTACTGACAGGTATGTGGGAGGACCGAGTGGGGGTGGGGGGGGTGTTGAAAATATGATCTCCAACGCATTTTTGTATTAGTTCTGAATACCTAGACTAGTGGCTTTTAGGAAACATAATATTATTCATAGACTCATGCAATCTCAACTATGTTTTTAAAATATTTAAATTCATCATGACGAATTTAGTATTAACAAATCGTTGCCATCTTTTGTTTGAGGACCTCATCACAAGCCTCCGCAGATGGATACCTTTCAAAAATAAATTTCTTGTTAAGTTACTGATCTTTTATAAACTTAAAGCGCTCAAAAGTTATTAAAATCTCTCTTATGCCAAATTATTTTGACAACCCTTTAATTAAGGTAGAATTTAGAGGAAATGTACCCTCTTTGCGTGGAGGCAGAGTGGGAAACTATTTAGGAAAACTCACTCACAATGTACCTGGCCAGAATTTGAAACCCCGATCTTTGTGTCGCTGGCAATTCAGTCTAACGTGAAGAGTAACGAGTTAGACCATATGGCACGATGCGGGTGACACCAATATTGTCAATGTATGTGGAGAAATGGCTTGTCCCACGATCTTAACAAAAATAAATTAGTGGATTAATTAGCAGCACACATTGAAGATCTTTGGGGAACAAAACACTTCTTATTCTCAATGTTTGTTTGCTGAACACAAATTTTATTTCAGTATTGTTTTTGTTGCGTAAAATTTGATTCGTTGTTCAGTTTGTAGCACTAATTCTTCGGAAAATGTTGATGAAACCATTTTACTTTGTATTCAGGAAAACTCAGAAAACAGTTGTATGGATCAATTTCAGACTAATGTTTATAAAAGGGCCTTTTTCTGTCGGGTATGTATTATTTATTTGAGTATTTAACGTGCACTTTCTGAAACAACTGATTATAACTATAGCATACGAAAATTTCTATGCGCGAGAGCAAAAGACCCTACCAATTTTGCCACAAAAGCTATTTTCACAGTCTTTCCAAGGTTATTTTACATGTCACAATCAACATGTGACCGACGTCTTTATTTATCCTCCGAAGGAAATTGTGATGAGGATTTTTAATCGCTCAAGTAAAATCCGTTGACCTCGGCTGTGTTCGAATCCACGAACATCGGGTCCTAAGGCGAGAACCTTACCCCCAAGACTACCAAGGTCGATAAAAGTCATTATATCTATTTTCACTACTTATACGTCGTTATTTAATCTGAAGCTGTCAGATAGATATTATCATTAACTATGAAATAATACTAATAAAAGAGTTAATGTTATCAACATTGGCTGGAAAAATATGTTTGTACTTTTTTAAACGGCTCGTCATTTGTAAATTGGATTATAACAATTCCCCGAATATATTGTATAGTTTTTTAATTCATTTATAAACCTTTATCAATTGGATACCCGTGTATATTCTCCAAAGTGAGCAGCTTCTCATTGATTCTTTATAGATTACATCTAATCTTATAGCTAAAAGGGTGTACCTATTATATCTTGTTCTTCCCTCTGTTTCTTTCACGCAAATGAATATTTTAGTTATTTCTAGTTTTCGTTTTTGTTTGGCCCAAAGGTTAGCTCGAAGTTTTGTTTGTATAAGCTCATTTTTTAAATGTATAAATTTATTTATTTAATATTATTTTAAAATGTCATAAAAGAAAGGACAATGAAACTATACCATGGCTTAGGGAGAGAATGGGCTAGGGAATACTCGCCGGAGGCCCAAATATGAGCCAGGCCGATGTTGGGGACCAATATTTATCTATAGCAACCCATTATAATGATAATATATGCTGTTTGTTGAACTGTGACAATTTTTTATTTTTTTCAATTATATTAGCCACAATGTTTATGTTTTAGTCATCCATCCTATGTTTTACTTTTACTCACATAATTTAAACCAATAAAGAATTATTATTTTAAAATAATTTATATTTGGTTTCCTTTCCCTTAGGTTAGCTTGTTTTATATTCTAAAAAATAAAAAAGTTACTTATAAACTCCCGGTGTGATTAATGAACACACCAGCAGGAATATATATATATTAATTATTGGGTATTCTGTCTTACGGCAGGTCCATTCCTTTTATCAGTGGACTTAGACCGCCAATGTCTTCTGCTACCTCCTTCAGCTCCCAGAATTTTCTTATTTCCTTCGTGTCATCCAATATTTGAATCCTCCTTCTTCCTAAGCAATTCATTTCCTCAAGCTTCCATTTTATGTCATGTGGAAGACAGTTCCTTCCAAGGATGGGTCCAATCCTGCTTGCTTTGCACCGAAGAACCACATCCAAAATGGTTCTCTTCTCACCCACTCTTCTTAGAACTTCTTTTGTCATCCTGTCTAGCCATCTGATCTTCTAAAATCTTCTCAAGCACCACATTTCACAGTTCTACAAGTATTTCCTAGAGTACAAGTTTCTGCACCAGAGAGCACGATGCTCCAAATGTAGCATTTCTTTAATTTCTTCCTCAGTTCCAAACTCAACTTGCTGGTCAGCAATAACATCTTCTTGATGAAATCTTCTTTGGCCATGACAATCCTTTATATTATTTTCTTGTTGCTGTAGGCATCCTTTGTCAGCAGACTCCCTAGGTACTTGAAATCTCTGATTTATAATTATTTTGATTTCAAGTGGCTCTTAATTTTTTTAAATCACCATCACTTTTAACTTTTCAATGTTGATCTCCATGCCATATCTTCTCCCTATCTCCAGCAGCTGGTCCACCATATATATATATATTACATATATATTTATAAATGTATATATATAGGTACATAATTGATATATGTATGTATATACAGGTATATATATTTATGTATACTGTTATAAACACAGTCAACTCTGGTTTTAGAGAACTCGGTTGTAGTGAACATTCGGCTACAGTGAACCTAATTCATTGGTCCCAATCTACATACATTTCAATGTGTGTTAGTAAATTCGTCCACAATGAACCCTCAACTTCGGTTTTAGTGAGCGAAAAAATATAAACTTCCAATAAGAAATGTCATTCTAGCATCATAATTCCTTAAAAACATAACTTTTTGGTTGTTTAAGGTGGCATAAGCCTTGACTGAAAGTACGGATTGTGGAGGAGGGGGAGGGTTGAGCTTAAACAGTCACTGCACTCATTGACCTGGCTTAAGTTTTAATAACTTTGTTTGCGGCAAGTAAAGGAAGAAAGTCTTCTGAGTTGTATTAATACGACAGGAGTTACAGGACAGTGAATGACAGTCCGTGGCCATTTAGTAATTTTTTCACTAATCCCTTTCTTCGAGAGGGTATATGAACATCAAAAAATTATACATTTCTACTCAGTTTAGTTTTTTGAATGCATGTATAATGTGGAATCAAGTATGTAAAATGCACAGACTCTAGGGAAGGATCTGGAATAAATATTAACTAAAACAGTATGCATAAAAAACAGAATATAACCAATTTTTTAAGATTAATTAATAGATTTCAATAACAAGCAATTGTATTTGAACTCTTATTTTATTTATCACTAATACACTACTATCAAATTTTTTAAAAAATCTGTTTTAGTGAACTTTGGACATAGTGAACAAAATATTTGAGTCCGTAGAGGTTTATTATAACCAGAGTTGACTTTATATCCATTTTATTACCCCAATTTAATAGTATTACCCACACACACTCAAATACCATCTAAACTCATAGTCATGGAAGCGCAAATCACTCTTTCTTCCTTAGCTAATGTTTAACTAACTCATAATCCTCAGAATGAGCTAATAATGTACGGTGCATTACACAATTTTTCTTGTTACTTTACCTAAAAAAAAATATTTCTTTATTTTTACTTGAAACTCTCTATATTTATGAAACGAAATAATAGAACTTGTTGCATGGACATAAAAGTAAAATTAGCATCATATTCCACAAAAGAACATAAATGAAAAAAATAAACACTGTTCCAGAAATAAATGGTACGGCGCACCGCACAGACTTTCTCTCTATTTCTATAAACTCCTAAGATTTCTGAACGGAATAATGTACATTGTATCATCACCACTCCACATAAGAACACGCATAAAATAATATACAATGATATAGAATCAATGAGAAAAGAGGCGCATCTTTGTCCACCTAAGAGCATTTCAAACAGTTTAATGTCTTCCACAAGGGTCAACACTTCGTATTAAAATTTCGATTCTGGTTAAAGTTTTAACATTTTATAAGGTGTTGCAGTTCTTCAAGTCATCGCATTGATATTTAATTATTCATTTATACATTTTGACCAATAAAAAATGTAAATATTGACTATTGAGTCTAAAATGGAGATAGATCATTGCTATGCAAACATTTCTCCTAAGAGATTTAAGGAAAAATAACATACTTTTTTTAGATACTTACTTATATTTAATTACTCTATGGCATTGGAGTATTATTGCGTTAAGACTTAAGTAGTATATGTTTACAACTAAAGCTCACAAAATTGTATTAATATATTTGCAAATATCTCAGAAACTGCTGCTTTTATAAAAATATATGTCATATAAAAGTTTTTTATTTCTAATTTTTCTACAATTTTGCAATGATAAGTTGTTTAGTTTCTCCAATAGTTGTGGAGATACGGAAATTAACGCTTCTGTAATGTACCCTAAAAATCATTTTCATAGGAAAATGAAAATAGCCAGTTTATTTATAATCTTAATCAACGCCTAGATACGAATTTTAATCAAAATCGTTTGAGCAGATTTTGAGAAAACCAAATTTATCTCTTTTCGCCCTTCAGTAAACTACCCTTAATTTTAAGTTTTTATAGACATACAGACAGACGGCATTGCAAAGACTATTTTTTAGGGTTCGGGGGGTCATGAGACGTCGAAATCCATCAACATTTCAGGTTAGTTTTTTTTACGATCGCAATACTTAAGCTTTAATGTCCAAAAAGCTAAAAATATATATATAATTGCGTATAGATTGAAAATTATTGATTTTATAAAAATATGTTTCGAATAAAATATTTGTATTATAAATATATATACATATTTGTAATGCTAAGTAATTTCATATCTCAAATAGTTTCGGAGCTATTATAAAAAATGTTAATTTACGCACCAGACCGGAGCCCTTAAAGCCATTTTGCCGAAATATTGAGAGTAGCCATTTTGTTTGTAATATTTATTAATGTTCATAAATGAAATTTAATCAAAATCGTTAGAGCCGATTTTGAGAAAATCGACTTTTTCTCTTTTTTCCCTTCAGTAAACTACCCTTAATTTTAGGGGTAGATATCCAATTCCAAAAACCCCTCGGGGCAACCCTATGAAAACCCTAGATATCAAGTTTCAGCTCAATCGGTAAAATAGTTTAGGCTCTAGTTGGAGGTACAGACAGACAGATAGACAGACAGACAGACGGAAATTCAAAAACCACTTTTTCTGATTCAGGAAGTCATGAAACGTCAAAATTCATCAAAATCTCGAGTTCTATTTTTTTGACGATCACCATACTTTCTCTACCTGTAAGATAGAGAGAAAGTAAAAATATTGCGGAAAAATAGTAACAGCTCGCTTCACTAAAGAATATAACAAACAACTCTCTATTTCCACGGCTTCATTTTAAAAATACTTTTGTCAATAGCTCAGAAACCATTGGTTGGATAAAAATATATTTCAAAAATAAAAGGTATTATATTTATCAGGCCTAGACCTTTTCGGTACTAAATTATTTCTTACCTCAAATAGTTGCGAAGATATGATCAAAATTTGATATATCTGCGTATTTAAAGTACCCTCTACATCAGGGATGCTCCCACAACTCCCCGCCCGTTGAGGCTTTGACAAAAAATAAAATTAGATAGTAACAAAGAAATGTCAATAACGAATACCGAAATGATGATACTCCTGTATGCAGTACACAAAATACCATCATATGAGGTTGGCGGCAGTATTGGATAGGTGTAAACAAAACACCCTTACTGTAGTAAGAAACGTTTCCTATTTGGGTGCGGAGGGGGTAATTATGTTGGCTGCAAAGCTTACATTTAACCATGTTTAGGCCTAGTTATGCTTCTATGCTATAATAATGTATGACTCTTTTTCAATCCGGCCCACCTAGCCTTTCGTTATCTTATAATGTGGCCCTCCATTCAATATAAGTTTGTGGACCTCCTGCTATACATCATTTTTCAGGAAAAATGAGCAGCACCATTTTGTTTGTTATGTAAAATAAAATTCTGTATACAAATTTTGATCAAATTTGTTATAGCGGGTTTCATGAAAATCGATTTTTTTTTTTGACTGTTTTCACTTCAGTAAACTACCCTTTGTTTTACTGTTGCATAGTTCCAAGAATCCTCCGGATAACCTTATGAAAATACTATATACTTTTTTTTAATGTTGATAAAATGGAGTAAGGAGTTAATATGTATTGAAGTTAAGAAAGATTTTAATTTAGAATAACTTATTAAAATCAAACTTGTAGTTTTGAACACATTTTGTGTAAAATAATAACAAGGTGAAAATCAAAGTCATAGAGTGGACATAATTATGAATAAAATTAGATTAGGTATAATACAATGAGATGTTAAAATGTGAAACTAGCTGACATTTAGAGATAGTGGTATGAATGTTAGGAAATGTCTTGTGAAGTGATTGGTTACACTGGGTCATACGACGCGAGTCGTGGAGGCCACAGTGGGTGTGTAAAAATATGTGCATTGAGTCAGGACAGTTAAGTTGAACAGTATCTGTTTACACAATGTCAAATAAGAATATATTACAATTTAATTTATGCTTGTAGCTTTATAATGTAATAAATCGAGTGAGTGTCAAGAACATATCAGTGGAGACGAGGTGTGAAAAGAATCCACGTACATATTGTTTTATTGTTTATCGCTTGGGCGTTTTCTAGTGAACGAAATTCTCCTTAATGCCGGATTGGGAGGAAGGTGCTTATGTTCATGTTACTGAATCAATTCCCAGGTTGAATATTGAACCTTTCGATCCATCTAAGTCCAACTGGAAAGTTTACTTAAAAAGATTAAAAAATAAGCTTAGGATTTACAATGTACTGGAAGATAAGCAGAATTTATATTTATTAGACACCATTGGCGAACATTCGCAGAAAGGTTAATGTGATCTGTGTGAGCCAACTGAGCAAAAGTCTAAAACATTGGAACAACTTTCAAATATTTTGACAAAAATATTTCAGCCAGAACCCAATCCATTGGCAGAAAGTATTGAGTTTCAAAACAGGGTGTAAAATGAAGTGGAATCACCAGCCGATTTTGCAGATGAATTAAAAAAACCTACGCATTTTGTAAATTTCTAAATGACTGGGACGTCCCCTTTGTACTCAATTCGTGCATGGACTGCGCTATTAAGATCTGAAGTGAAGTTAATGGAACTCACCATAGATAGTTTTGGGTCTGCTGTTGAGTATGCTAGGTCTGACTCTAGTTTACGTCTTTCGGTGCCACAAGTTGTTATTTATACTACAAATGTCAATGTAGTTCAGAACGAAGGCTCAAAAACAAATACTATTTAAATCCAAGTAAAGAAAAAATAAGTTGCATATATTGCACTTTTACAAATCATGATTCTGCTAACTGTTGGTATCGAAACGCTTCTTGCCGTATTTTCGAAGTCAAAGGTCATATATATCATGCATGTGAGAAGGAGGCTACCAGTAACACAAGAAATACTAATCCAGATAAGAAATTGTGTTACTCTAAAAGAAATGGGGCTTTATACCAGGTATGCTCCGAGGATCAAACATCTGATAGAGAAAGTATCAATTTAAATAAAACATCTGGCGTGTTTTCTGATATTTTTCATATTAGAAGTTCAGTGAAGCATAATAAAATCATGGTACGGCTCACAGTGGATGGATTAAATATTGCTTTCCAAGTTGATACCGGGGCACACGTAACATTAATAAATGAAGCCATCTTTAGGAGCAAGTTTCCGAATAAAGAAATTTTACCCACTACAGTAAAATTGCATACCTATACTGGTGCACACATACCATTGTTGGGTAAAACAAATGTTCTAGTTAATGGAAACAAATTGGATTTATACTTACAGAGGGGTGTTTTGCCACCATAGTGAGCCTTGAGTGACGAACCCTTAAGTTAAATTTGAAATAACTTTTAGGAATTGTAAACGTGGTCGATAAGCCTTCGGAAACTCCAGATTAAAATGAAAATCTACAGGATCTCTTAGTAAAATTTGAGAATGTTTTAAGAAAAGGAGTAGGTAAAGTTAGAGGAGTGGTGGCTCAAATCCGACTTTAAACCGAATCTGTTCCAGTACAAAAGACATTCAATGTGGCCTACTCTCTTGTTCCTAAGATGGAAGTAGAATTGGAACGCTTGGAAAAAGAGGGTATTTTATCCAAAGTTACCCATCCAGACTACACTACTCCAGTGGTTCCTGTAATGAAGAGCAACGGTACGATCAGGATTTGTGGTGATTTTAAGACAACCATCAACCCTCAACTCATCATCGAGGCCTACCCCATTCCGAACATCGAAGGTATTCTTGCAAATATAGGTAATTGTTAATTTTATTCGGAACTTGATATTAGCCAAGCTTTCAATCATATTGAATTAAGGAGTCTGATCGCAAGTACTTGACAATTAACACTATAAAGGGGCTCCGCTCTATCAGTATAATAAACTACCATTTGGCATTACTACTGCTACTGCCATATGGCAGAGAACAATAATTGAGGGGATTTTGAAAGATATTAAAGGAGTTCAAGTTTTTTATGATGATATCTGTGCTAGCTCTGAAACCTAAGTTAAGATTATCAGTTGCTCAAGATGGTGTTTCAGAGGTTGGAAAATTATAACATCAGAGTTAATGTGGACAAGTGTACCTTCCTAAAACCCTCCATTAAGTACTGTAGATCTATCATAAGCAAGTAGGGTATCCACAAATGCCCTGAAAAGGCGGAAGCAATTTTGAAAATAAAGCCACCAACTTCAGTAACAGAATTAAAATCGATTTTGGGGGCAGTCAATTACGATGGTAAATTTGTACCAGACCTCATTACTTTAAGCCATCCCTTTACAATCTTTTAAAATCAGAGGTGGATTTTAATTTCAATGAAGTTTGTGTCAAATCTTTTGAACAAATTAAGGAAACATTGCCATCTGATAGGGTACTTACCACTTCAACCCAAAGAAAAACATTATCCTATCTACTGATGCCAACCCTTACAGTTTAGGGGGGGTATTTTCCCATCGCATGAAAGGCCAATCGCCTTGGCCAGTCGGACCTTGAGCCCGGGGGAGAAAAAGGGAGGCAAGTAGAAAAATAAGCATGTGTCATTATAGTTGGACGTAAAAAAGTTATTGCCTATCTCTTTGCCATCGACTCATCTTAGTAACAGACATCATCCGTTACTTTCCATCTTTAGGTCATCAAAGGGTCTTCCTGTTCTGTCTGCTCTACGGCTCCAGAGGTACGCTATTTTTCTTCAAACATCCAATTATGACATTCAATATCGTCCAGGTGCGGAGCACGGGAATGCAGACTGTTTGTCACGTCTACCTCTGCAAGACCAAGCAGGTGATTTTGACAAGGATTTTGAAGTTTTTAGTATAGGCCAAATCAATGTACTGCCATTTACTGCCAATGAAATAATTAAAAACTTGGACAAGGAAAAGAAGGCTCCGGAACTCATCCAAGCGCTCAAAACGGGGGTTACCTTAAAACTCATGAATATTTGGGGACACGCACAGCATGAATATTCATTGTTCCATGATTGTCTTTCCTGGGGCCAGTGGGTGTACATACTCAAATGCCTAAGATCTAGAGTATTAGAAGAACTACACGAGGGGCACATGGTAGTGGTTAAGAGTAAAGCAATGGCACTATGTGTTGTGTGGTGGCCTAAAATTCATTTGGATTTTGAGAAAGTTATTTCAAACTGTTTTTCTTGCCAACAAATGGAAAACAACCCAGCCAAGATATCCTACCACAAGTGGCAATGCCCTTCATCACCCATGAAATTGCTTCATATAGATTATGCAGACCCTCTCAAAGGCATGTATTTTCTTATTATTAATGATGCTTTCAGCAGGTGGGTTGATGTTCAACCTGTTAAAAATCTAACTTCTACAACAACAATTAAACTGCTGAACTTTTTTTTTACAAATTTTTTACTTCCCCACGTCATCGTATCCAATAACGGTCCTCAATTCACCAGCTCAGTATTCTCAATCTTCTGTTCCACGTTAGGAATCAAACAAAAATTGATTGCATCATATCATTCCTCTTCCAATGGTTTAGCGGAGAGGGAAGTGTGGACTTTTAAAGTCTCTCTCAAAGCAGCCATACTGAGTGAAAACAATATTGGTGATGCTATAACTAAGTTCCTGATAGCCTATAAGAGGACTCCCCACTCCATCACTGGACTATCTTCTGCATATCTCTTTTTGGGACGTACGCTGAGGAGCAGTATAGATTTAGTGGAGTCTTTAGGTCCACTAGCCCTTCGGTGGTATTCCCAGTATCCTGTAGATGTTCCAATAATTCTCGAGGAAGGGTCAAATGTCGCTTTCCATTCTTACAGAAACCCAGAAAAAAGTGGCTATTGGGAATTGTGAAAAAAAGGGGGTGATTTACATTATTTAATAAAACAAGGGGACACCAACTTTTTCCGCCATGTGGATCAGATGATTACAGTGGGGGATCAACTTAATAGACAAAACATGAACACAAATGGTAGCCAGACTCCGGGCTCAAACACAAGATCATCTAGGAGATCAGTAGCAGTTGAGCCATCTGAGCCCCTATTGCTATCAGCACCATCCACTTCGCAGTCAGTTTGAGTCACCCACTTAAGAGAAGAGAACTAGCCCTCCTCAACAAAGAATCTCACCCAGGAGTAAGCTTTTGGAGATTAGGCAACCCATCAACGAAGAATCAGCCTCAGCCATCAAGAGGCATGCCAGCTCGATTAACCTTTGCCAGGAGTTGCCGCGCAATTAAGCAACCTGCAAGGCTCAACCTATGAAGAGAATAAATTTTGTGAACGTGTTATTTTTTCTCAAGGAGTTCAGTTCAAGTAATGTCAAGTTTTCTTCTATTGGTTAGGTGGTGTGTTCAGACTAAGGAGTGGGGGGGAGTAGTATGAATGTTAGGAAATGTGTTGCGAAGTGATTGGCTACACTGGGTCATACGATGTGCATTGATCTCTATAGTATAACTGGATGGACATACACTTGCACATTCCAAGGACAAAAGCGTGACGCTCAAGCGTATCGTCTGCTACACTGAGGGGGGAAAGATTTAACGGTTTCTTTAAATGTTCTTATGCGAAAACATGTCTCTGATGAATAAAAGTGTTATTGTTTGAAAATAGTGAAGTATTATACCATACTTTCCTGAAGAAACATTTTCATTAAAGGATATACAATCCAGTTTAACAGGTAATACTGTACAAATACGAATAAAACCTTAGATATTTCAATTTTTATGTAGTTATCATCAATGTTGTTTACAGTCTGCCACGACAACACTTATATTTAAAGTTGGTTATTAGCGTGTATATTGGTTTCAGAAACCATATTTTATTGAAAGTTCGATAAATATAATGAACAAGGTATCTTAAAAATTGATTACATTTGTTTGAATGACAAACTTTGAATAGTTGCCATGCATTCAAACTATCACTTAGGTTATAAACTTGTGGAAAGTATTATTGTAATAATACCTGTTTTTTTAAGTTGGCTCATATCTTTCAGAAACCATATTATGTTGACATTTCGATAACTATAATGAAACAAGTTAGCTAAAAACTGTATTACATTTGTTTGAATGACACACTTTGTGTAGAAGTCTTACGTTCAAATGATAATTTAGGTTATTGGCTTGTAGGAAGTACAATATCTTATAAACCCGGATTTTAGTAATAATTCCAATCTGTAAGGCTTTATTTCGTACCAGAATACTATCATATATATAATATTTTGGTAGGATGAACGGTAATTTAGAACAGAAGTAGAAATTTCCTTCTGGAAGGTCTTTTATCCTAACTAGACACAAATATAGGGTAGGATTCTGGTACGAGATAAAGCCTTAAAAGTAAGCTTCCTTCAAAAATCATCGTACATATTAGGCTACATCAACTTATTTAAAGAAAAAACTAACCTGTTTTGAACTTTTATATGCTCTTCAAAGCTTTAACTAACATATTTATTTAATTTAACCACTCTCACATTGATGTATCTCATATAATCAATCAAATTAATGAACGATGTCAAAATGCCACATTGCCTTATATGGGTGAAAGAGAGAAAGAGATACCCGAAAGTTTCCTTCTCTCTTACCCAATGGTATGCAGACGACAGCTCGAAAATTTCAGCCACAGATGTCCATCCAGTTATAGTATAGAGATCAATGACGATATGAAGGTCACAGTGGGTGTGGAAAAATATGTGCATTGAGTCTGGACAGTTAAGTTGAACAATATTTGTTAACACAGTGTTAAATAAGAATATATTACAATTTAATATTGTGCTTGTATCTTGTATGAAGTAATTCGAGTGAGTGTCAAGAACATATCAATAATGAGAATATAAATTAAGAATATAAATATAAGACCATGAAGTAAATTATAAAGTTAAAATTATTGGTAGAAATAGATAAAGTGGAATTTATTTCATAAAATTAAAGCAAAATTGTACTAACAAATTATTGTGTTATAAGATTTTTAATACATTAATAAAAACTTTCAAGTAGTGGCTACACGAGAAGAAGAATAAATTTAAATTTCCAAAACATAAGACGTTACTTAATTTCACAAAATGATGAATAAATCAATGTTTTAGTTTGTGTCACACTCAAATATAAGAAAAACCTCTCCAAACGTCCCCACTTTTCATCGTACTTAAAGACCTATTCTGGTCAAAGTCGAGAAGAATAGAACCTTATCTCTTCCTATTTTTTTCCTTTTGTTTATATATTTTCCTACACAATTTTCTAACTTTTAATACCTTTATATTATATTTACCCATCTAGCTAATATTATTTTCAAATACAACTCTTAAACCATTTTGCTATACTAGCGACATTGTTCAGCTATTACCAACTTCTATGAAATTTTATTTTATTAATCTGTCATTTATTATTCTTTGTTTTAAATTGACAACATTCGTTTTATAATTTAATATTCTTTGTTGATAAGCCTAATAATATTTTGCAATTTGTAATGTAATCTATTCTTTAGTACAGTTTTGGCGAGAATTTTAGAAAAACATCTATACGTTTTCTATTTTATGTCATCAGAGTAATCTATTATAGGACTATTTTTAGCATGTTAAATAATGAATTCATTTAATGTCACTTATAATTTTGCTCATCAAAACAAAAATGCAATTAAACTTTCGTTCTCTCGAGCAAAAAGCACTATAAAAGATAAGAAAAATTATGGGGTTGTAATTAAGAACTTGAACAAAGAAAATAAAAGTTGGTTTGGAAATCTTATTGAAACTAGGTCTGTAAAGAAAAAGAGGGGTGTCTCAAAAATATCTGAGAATATAATTAATTCTGATGTGCCATTAAAAACAGACTTATCCTCTGAACTATGGTGGTACAATAAAACTTTGTCAGATCAGAATAGAATAAATAAACAAGTCTGCAATAAGAGCATTACAAAACGATTATCTTGTGAAAGGAATAATACTTTGACTTGCAAACCATCAATCAAATCTGAAGAAGCTTGTGATCAATTAGACAGCAAACAATCAATCAAATCCGAAGAAGCTTGTGATCAAATAGACATCAAACCATCAATCAAATCCGAAGAAGCTTGTGATCAAATAGACAGCAAACTATCAATCAAATCCGAAGAAGCTTGTGATCAAATAGACATTTTGAATTCTAAAGTGCCTATTGCCAATAATCAACCTATAGTGTCTTTGACTGAGAAGACACATGTTAAGTGCCCAATTTTCATTCTTCCTGACATTTTTATTAGAAATATTCCAAGCTTTCCCCTCACCAATGCTAACAAAAAGCCCACAAAGTGTTTGCATAAAACTAATAATATCATGAACCTCTCAAGTGACAGTAAGGATTACTTGAGGTATCCCTCAGTGAGTAAGATACTCAATGCTACAATGTCTGAAAGCGCTCAAGCTGCTCTCGACAGATGGCGAAATAAAATGATTGCGCAACTTGGCGAGGAGGGTTTTCTTGAATATCATAAAGGTTTGTTACCATGTCAAAAATGTATTGGTAGCAGATACATTCACCAGTTCCACATGTCACTTTGATATTGTTTAGCTATTATTTAACAAATTTGTGAAAATAAAAAAATGTTAGCATGCTAATAGATGGGCTATAGCTATAACAGGATTCTAAAAACTTTCTTACTCTGTTTAGTTTTAGGTCATCATACAATTTGGCTATCATAATAATTGTAACACTTAAAATAGCATTTTTCTACTTCTCTATGTCTTAGCACAAAGAATGGCTCCTTCTAGAAATAGAGTCTTAAAACTAGTTTTTAGTTAACCTAATCCCTATAAGATTATTAATTTATATAACATATTGAAATTAAAATATGATACCGGTAGGCCTACAGATCAACCTATGTCCCATTCACAAATATTGTTCAAATATGATATCAAATGTGAGGCACCAAAATATATCATTAGGTAACTTAGTGGGAACTATATGCCTAAGCACCTTATCATATAATACACTGTATTTTTCTTAAGATAACAAGTCATTAAAAATGTAACACTATCATTATACTCACAATGAAATCATGAATTGAACGATACTATAATTATATTTATTTTTAAAACAACATTTAGACAACTCGTTAAAATTTAAGTCCAAATGAAAATATAGTAGATGAACATGTGGTTGATCCACTTTTCCTTACGATATGACCTCGTCTTATTAGTCGAAAGTTAAATCATTCATTTCGTTAACATTAATTGAGATTCAAATTTATTAGCAAATTGAACGGTAGCAAAGTTATATCAAATCAGCACAGTAATTAGCATAGTGAAGGTTAGTTTAAGCTAGGTTGAAAGTACCTAATAAAATAGCCTAATTTTTTAGCTTTAAACTTTATATTAACTTATTACTTTATTTAATATTTGACTTCCTGTGATTGTGTCCTTTTAGAGCTTTACTATGTTTTCAGTTACCGGTAAGTTCTAATGGAGCCTTTTGTGAGTTTGTTGAATGTAATTTAATCATTAGTGAAGTGTGCAATAGTGTTTTCGTTTGGATAAGAAAAGTATAGTTAAACCATTTACATGAAGTTTGTCTATTGAAAAAGAGAGGAAAGTGTGGTCACCGCAGATGATTATTATGTCTTAATAAAGGCTCAGATATTCTCTTAGCTGTCTCACCTGACACTATGTTGAATCTCTTTATTCAGTAATTTTTTTGAGAATGTTTATTTGCCGATTTTTAGAACTGTGCTTATATTTTTATGGTTTTGTCTGATGTTGGTAGATCTAAATTTGCTCTGTTAATCGGCTATATAATATACGTAGAGCTTTGGTCACGCAATTTTACTGATTTTTCAATAATATTTGTTCCTGGAAATTGTCACAATATTTTAGGGATATTTTTGTTTTTGATGGATCTGGCATTGTAGCTTAAATTGACGAATCCTTAATAGCTTAAAGGCCTTAGCTACCATAAAAAACATCAAATAGCTTATAAATAATTTAATATGGACCTATTCATAAATGTTTTTGGCCTTGGAAATTGGGGACCTCTCCCCCTTCCCACAACAAAGTTTCATTCGCTAAAGCTTTGGTATCCATTACATTTTGTTGGCCTAGGTAATCTTTTCATGTAGGTACCCATGGCTTTTCCCAAGATTGCTTGTACTATTCTATTTTAGTTGAATGATTGACCACTATTTTGTATTTTAATCAGGCTATATTGGATTTTTTAGTAATTTATTGTTTAGCTAGACTGCCAAGGACAGGAAGATCAAGGTTCGAATCTTGGTCGGGTGAACTGGGGGTGGATTTCCCTAAATGGTTTCCCATTCTCCCTCCACGCAATTGTGGGTTCACTTCCTTTACATTCACCTTTTACAATTCCTAATCCATTAGCGTAATAAGTACTTAAGCGTACAACCCAAATGGGTAGTAAGATGCGGTGCAAAATAAATTTTTAAAAAAGAAAATTTATCAGAAAATCAATTATCTTTACAGGGGCTTATGTAACATCAATTGTCCTGGCTATTAACTGCTGGGGTCAGTCAATTTTGTTAGCCCCTTAACAGGGTGTCTACAAATACTGGAAATTACTGGCTTTTATTTTTTATAGTTACTGGAAATATACTTGGAATTTTAAATCGATACTGAAAAAATACTAAGCCTCTTCTCGTTGAGTGAACTGTTGTCTCTGGCAGTTTGTATTAACATTTTGAGGCCCCTAATAGCTATTTATAATTTGAACACTACTGATAGTTCTAGTTTGTTCACACCTTGAATACACCCCCTCTTGTTTGTCCTGTTTGCTACATAGGTAGATTACCTTGCAGTGAGTATATTTATCTCCCTTGTCTATTCTTAGTCTATACCCTAACTTCCACCACTCCTCCTCCACATGCTAGAGGAAGGAATAGATAACTGCTTGTTTTGACCACACTAGCATTCCATTGGCACGTTATTCTCTTTGTTATGTTCTTCACTTCCCCCTCTCATCCCCCCAAGACCCTGTACAGTGTGCAAGCTTGTCGGATGTGAATACTCTGCAGAGCCCTGTTGGTTATCTTGTTACCTTAGTGTATAAGAAGAAATTAGTAAACTCAGAGAAAAAATATGTTAAGGATGATTGGTTGGACAGTACAGTGTTTACAGATTGTCTTTGGCCCCATAGAGTGGATTGGGATTAAATTAAAGGACATTATTCTTTGTGTAAAACTAGCTTTGATATAAATAAAATGGGAGTATTTTCAATCAAATCTCATGCAGAGGGAAAGAAGCATATTGACAGATTGAAAGCTGCCAGTGGGAACAAAAAATTATTGACTTGGTCCTTGCAGCCAAAAATGCAATGTCATCTGTGGGTCTACATGGTGAAGGTGTACATTCTAGTGCAAATGACCATGAACTGGTTTTGAAACTCAAAACTAAACCTAGTTGTTCTTTTCAGTGTTTATTTGTCAAAGATGAAGTTTCTCATGCTGAAATATTGCTGGCTATTAATCAAATAATGACACATTCTTCTGCTAGAAGTTTTTCTGCTTATAGTCATTTTTTCATAGTAATGTTATTCGATAGTGATAATGCCTAGAAATTCCAAATTCATAAAGATAAACTCAGATAGGTATTTCATTGTTTATGGATTAGGTCCTTTTTTTTTTCAAAAGTGAGTTTGCATATATGGTTAAGCAATGCTCATTTTACTGCATTTCATTTGATGAGCGCATAAATATTATGGTTCAGAAGACCCAGATGGATATTGTGGTTTGCTTCTTAAATCAAAATGAAATGCATACAAGATATTTAACATATGACTTTTTAGGTCATGCAACAGCTCAAGATATATCATTGAACTTTATATTTACACTTGGATCTTTGAAAAATGCTTCAAGTTTTCATGGATGGGCCAAATGTAAACCTCAAATCTTTAAATGATCTCACAAGTTAATTGAAGAAAGATATCCACAAGATCATGTATTGCTGGAATTTTAAACTTGCTCTTTATACATTGTCTATGGTGCTTACAAAACTGTACCTGCTAACTCTAATTGGGCTACTAACCAGTTATTGCACTCAATATATTATTTATTCAAAGATTTTTACAAGACATGAACAACAGAATCATCTCTTTTCCCAATAAAGTTTTTATATTAGATGGGTTGAGAACTCAAAGGTGTCAGAGAGAGCAATCTCACTGCTGCCTTATTTAAAAATTATGTTTATATTTCTAACAAAAATCCTCCAAAATCTGATAGTTTTCAAACATTAGGTTAACTTTGTGAAGGAAGAACTTTTGACAGCAAAGTTGGGATTCATGCTGTCATTTCACTTGAGTTGGAGAAATGTATCACTGAATATCAGAACAATCAACCTCTCTTGCTATTTATGTTTGCCAAGGCCGGTCTAAGGCAAAAGTTTTGTGTGTGCAAAATCTCACATTTTCAAGAACTACAAAAAACATGTATTTTCATTAAAATTATGTTTGGGAAATAAAAAGAAAAGTAAAATGCAATATTTGGTTTCATTTCCTATTTAGTTTCTAAGTACATGAATCATGATAGAACTTTCTACTACTCACACAACGTAATCTCTTTTACAAAAAAACTATCAGGTACATTCTAAATCAGGGGTCCCCAAACTATGGCCTGCGCGCCAAATCCAACCCACAGAATCTGTTTAGCCGGCCCACAGACGCTTTGAAAAACATTTTTAAAAAAAAGACGAATACCAAAATGATGGTTCTCCTTAAAGCACTGTATGAAATCCGCGCTAGCCACGTTCCATAAAATGTATTTTGAGTGGAGGGTCCGGTCCGAGGTACGTTTCCAATTTGAGGGGAAAGGGGGTAATTATGTTGGCTGCACAGCTTACATTCTAGTCATGTTTAACTATGGTTATAATATAAACATATATTGAAATGAGATTTAGAATGAAATTATACATTATATATATATATATATAAAATACAACACACACTATATATATATATATAAAATACAACACACACTATATATATATATATATATAAAATACAACACACACTATATATATATATAAAATACAACACACACTATATATATATATATAATACAACACACTATATATATATATATAATGTGTGTAATGTATGTATCATGTTCAATCCAACCCACCTAGAGCTCTTAATACTCTAATGTGGCCCTCTTAGTAAGTTTGGGGACCACTGTTCTAAATATTAAATTTCCTAGCTTTTATAGGATCAAAAGTGTTAATTAAATCATTATAGTCCAATTAGGATGATATCTCATTTTCATTCGATAATATTGTTAAATTGTTCAACCTTTCCTGAGAAGAAGTCGATCTCGGATATGTTTTTATTAACTTCAACTCGGAAAAACTTATCTCGGCTGAAGCAACTGACATAGGTATGGTGAGTATAATTCTTAAAGCCACCCACACATTTATATAGGCATATTTTGAATTGGTACTTGACAGTAAACTTAGTACATTCAATGGAGTTCAATGGGTGCGTCTCGCCGAACAACCCTCAAAATTTATTTACTTTGTTAGTGTATTATAATGCACTAATTTGAAATAAAAAAGTACTCTGATATGGATGTAAATATTAATTTAAAAAATAGGCATTCTTCTTATAAATCACTTTCTTTAATTATATTTATATTTTCCCAGATAAAAACAAAAAATATATTTTATTGGGCCATTTTGGCAACCCCTGAATTTTTTGTGTATGCGGTTGCACACATCGCACACGCCTTAGACCGGCCCTGATGTTGGCAGATCTAAGTAAACTACTTGAGCAGTTGATGGACAAAATTATAAAAAAAAATTATTATCCATTGATTTGAAGAAACAGTCCAACAGAAAATCACTCTCTACTGTAGATATTGGGCTCACAGCATCAACAGATTATAAAAGCATTAAGACATCAAGGCAGGGCCAGTTTAAGAAAATTTTATGCCTGGGGCAAAAAAAAAATCTGAGAACCCCTCTTTGTATGGCAATTTTTCAGTTTTAGCATTAAGCCACTATAATATATTGATACTTACTCCATACTTATGTTACTTAATAATTTCTCATGTGTTATGGAATATTGATCAACCCATTAAAAATGACTGTACTTTATTAAATGCAAACAATCAATCCAATTGAGTTAACAATTTATTAACTTCCTCTTTGCGCCATTGCATTGTTAGTTTTCTGTGGACTGACAGTGGTAGCACAATAGTGGCATATTATACGTTACTGTAGCACATTACTTTAATAATGGAAATCTTAAATTACATAAAGTTAGGGTTTTCATGAATTTGGAATGGAATCCTATCATTAAGCAAATAATTATTGTCATTAATTAGCTGTACACTATTTGATGCAAAATTTAGAATAGTAACTGTATTTTTTGGGAGAAATGTGGCCCCTTGGAATGTGAGGCCCAGGGCAACTGTCCCCTTTGCCCCCACCTCTCACCCCACCCCCTGATACTGTCCTGCATCAAGGTACTTCAGTTCAGAAGTGATTGTCAAACATTCCTAGATCTCTGCAACAAACTTTTACACTTATATTTACTTATAAGTGTCTTCTTTCCTACAAAATAGTCAAAGGAGCCAATTGTCTCTCTCTTGCAATCATGATCAATTTGTCTCTTATGATCGATAACTTCTGCATTAGAAGTCCTTCTAGACAAACAACTATCAAGCGTATTGGATGTGCCAATATGCCTGCCAAATGTTATGATTCTAGCTGTCCCATAAGTGTGTCAGAAAATTAAAAAATGTGTGGAAAATGTGCAAAATTTTCCTAAAATCAATAATCTAGCTTTATCTAAGGTATACCCTATGGAGATACGACAAAAAGTAATATGACCAAACTTGTGGATCTCGCCAAGTCAATAGCTACTGGTTCAATCCATTTTTAGATAGGTCTTACCGTTTAGCCACAAGAGACCTCCAAAGAAAGGTGTGTACAAACTTTAAAGTTGCTCCGCCATTTCGAGTTTTTTTCGGGTGTTGAAAATTAAAATTTTTAACTTTTTGGAATTTTCCGCCGATTACAGGCTAGAAGCTATAAGTTTGCTAAATTTCAAGTTTCTAGCTCATCTGGAAGTGGGTAAACATTAATATCAGTGAGTGAGTGAGTCAGCCATGTGGCTTTATAGTAATATATACACAAGGGATAAATTGTATTTGGATTTTTTTACATGAACTTAACACAAAATAAAGCATGACACATTTCTAAGATAGAGAATCTTTGTTGTGAACAACTATAGACTTTTATTGCAAGGATATTTTTCAGTATTAATGCATTTGAATATTCTTTAAGTAAAAATGTTTAACTTTTATAGACATAACCCTAACTTTCTATTATTAAATACTTTTGAAATAGTGATTGTTTGATTCTGGGAGCCTTTCACATATACTGGATTTTTTAAATAAAATAGATTAGTAAAATTAGAAATGTATGGTACTGGAATTTCAAAACTCTAATCCAGTAGACACCCTGCTTAAACACAAATCAAATACTACAGTATACATAGTAAGTCCTCAACATAAGATGTTGTTTTTTTTTCAGAAGGTTTTCGTGAAGTTGAAAAACCGTATATATTGGTGTTTAAGTGGAGTGACTTTTTGGCATTTGTGTTAATTTCAAAGGATATGTCAAGAAACTTCACATCACTTTTATGTTTCCTCAGACTATTTAGAATTTGTACTTGGTTTACACAGGTTTACTAAAGAGACACATTGTAAAATAAAATAAAAATGTGGTAACACTATCAGTTGTGTATCAGATTACTATTAACACCATGTAGATTGTTTAAAATGACACTTGATAGGTGATGTTGCTAATCATAGATTTAACTACTGCAACTCAATATCCACAAATTGGCATAACTTGAATACATGTAAGTTGAGAACCTACTGTACTGACAGACCTATTTAACTTTAATTATAGTTTAAAAAATATATATAGTACATTCATGACCTTAGCTTAGTTGGATGATGACTCAAAAAGTTACTAGAAATATACCCTAATGTATCCCTACGCCAACAGTTGATATCTCTCACTTTGGATAACTGTAATGAAAACATGTGGTAATGTATGAATGTGATAGTTAACCACAGTAATTTAGGTCAGTATTATTTATATTTATATGAGGCCAGGAACAAAGCTTTTTTATCGTTTTATTCCACTTAAGAAAATTATTATTCACAGCACTTTCACAAAAGGTCTAAAGAACATAGCTTCAAAATGGCGATCGATGAATTTAAACCATGTGATTGAACATATGATTGAAACAAGTTCTTTACACTGATGCACCCACGCAATGGATGAAAATATTTTATTCAGTTATATATTTTTATATACGATAAAATAATCATAAAATAATTTATTATATATAAAAAATTACAATTATTTTCTCTTTTCCAAGTAAATATGATGCCTGTAATAAAAGGTATTAATGTATGCACTATATTACACATCATAGATAACATTTCAAAATGAATAAGTACATTTAATTATGTTTAAAATATTGCTTCAGATTAGGTAAAAAGTAATTATTAAAAGGAATAAAATAGTGTGAGAAAACTTTAGTTTACGTTATTTTAAATGTAAAATATAATGTATAATTTAAAAAAACTTAACAGTTATAAGAAAACAATGATCTTTTACGAGTGTTGGCAACCCAAAACCTATACATATGATTTTTGAACTGTCATCCAGGTAAAACCTATCATTTACAGACTCAACATGTAAATACTTTGTGTTTCAGGTCTTCTATCAAAGGGCAGTTTGTTCCATAGTACGGTTCACTCGCATTTGTCCGGTGCTACTGTGGCTCTGGAGCCAGATATTGAGGGTTGCTGGCAGAGCCTGTCCGGAGTGCTGCCAGATATCACCAACGTTAGAGCACTCGAGAGTCATGTTGTTCATAGTCAACTCTTGTATAGAGGGATAATTGACTGTGTGGCAGAGTACAAGTAAGTTACAGTAGTAAAATAAAACTTTTGTAGAAACGGGAAAGGCTACATAGGCCTATTAGTTATTTCAACAAATTTATTTTTAATTGCATCAAACTAAATTGAGTCAGATTTGTTTGGAGCAACTGAAAGGTGGTGACAGTGTGTTTTATTTTTCTCTGTATTTACCACTTAATTATTCGAGGTCTTTGCATATCTACACTTATGGGGTGGAGAAATAAGATAGATAGAATATAGAAGAAACATAACTAAATTTGTGTGAAGAAAGAATGGGAAATCATTTAGTAAACAATACTCATTACACTAGGCTGGGAGTAAACCCCAACCTTTCTTTCACAGGAAAACCAGACAAACCTTAGGTTACATGCCCACAGATGCAGGCTCTGCCATAGTTACGTTATTAATTGTAGTACCTAATTTGATAAAGTTAAAAGTTGAATTTATTCATTGTACACGAGTGTCTTATGCAAACTTGTTGGCAGATTTAGATGGTTTTTAAAAACTATATATATATATATATAACGCTATCTTACTACTGGTTGAGGATACATGCATATTAACAAATAGACATAATACACAGTCTAAATTGATTCTCCTTTCCTCAAAAGTAATTAAAAAAAGGTAATATGAATTGTAGCACCCACTCTACATGCGAGTAGGCTACAAATTACAAAAGGAACAGGGGATACTATAAATTATAAGGAGAACAAATATACTTAAGTCCAAAAATATATTTATTTATTTAGCAAGTAACATTAAACAGTAGTGTTGGCAAATCATATGCAAAAACAGGGTCATACAAGAAGATTCCGTTGCTGACAAATTTAGGATAATACATTCAATTTAAGCAAGTAATGTCAACCATGAGATATATACAGAGCCCTGCTTTTATGGTGAATAAAAAAGCCCAATTTCGTTTTTAAGTTTCCCAAAAGCGGTGAATAAGCGGTGAATTACAAAAATCCTATTTTTGCGACGAAATTATCGAATTAAGACAAAAGCGTTAAAAAAGTGGTTTTTACCAAACTTTCGTGATTAAGGTGACTTTGTTGGGTTAAAACTAGACTTCCAGGACAATGTTTGAAACAGGTAAACTAAACATATTGAAGTGAAAACCAAAAATTACATTTTGTTTGGACAAAACGGTAAAAAACACTAGTCCGCAAAAAAAAGTGCTGTCAAATTATTAAAAAAGTAAGATTTAGCAGCAGCTGGTCCGGGAAAAGTATGTACAAGTCACAAAGACAAAATATTACACAAAAATCATCTTGTTACTTCACAAAAATTGTGACTATATTTTTAAATCTCAATTTAGGCTAGAAAAATACAAAATAACTACTCAACATCACCAAACTGCAACATGCAGCTGGTAACACTTTCATTGTGGTTCTGCGGTCTGTTACTACTAAACTATACCTAGAAAAATATCGTTTTGAATCTGCATTTGAAATGCAATTTTCATACCTAAAATATTTATTTTTCAATATCCCAAAATATTAGCGCGAATGCCGAAAATCGCGACTAAATCGTGATTATCGCGGACATATTTTAAAATCGGGAATATCGCGTTTTATTGCGACAATTCTGAGCATATATTTGCAATCAGGGTAACCTGAAATGTGAACTTCTGAAAGAAAATATGCCATATCTAACATTCGCGAATTATCTTATCTCGATCTCCACAAACGCAGGGCTCTGGATATATATATATATATATATATATATATATATAGAGAGAGAGAGAGCTCTAAAGGACCGAGGTTCTACTCACAGAGATAACCCCAAAAGATAAATACAGAGAGAAGCCAATAACACATCTAATGTCAACAATAATAAATCAATACAAAAGAGTGAAGCTCAAAAGCCAATTTCAGAGAGAAGCTTTAAGTAGATTTAATTTGAACAATAATAAACCATTATTAACGAATGAAGCCCAAATGCTAATATTAAGAGTGAAGCTTAAAAACACATTTAATTGAACAATAATAAATCATATTAAAGAGTGTGGCCCAAAAGATAATTTTAAGAGAGAAGCTCAAAATACATTTAATTTGAACAAAAATAAATTATTATTAAAGAGTTGTAACGGGCTACGCTCATTTAGCCCGTGCATATGAAGAAAAGATAAATTGCCATATATACAAAGTAAAAGAAATTAAAAACAGATTGCAGTTTATTAACTCACTGTTTAATTGTGTTTTTGAATACGGCTCACGTTAATACTGCCAACTAGACGACCAATGAAAGAATAAGCAGACCCGACAGCTACACTTGGTCATCTGGGCCAGTGTCTCGATACTGATCGTCGGTTGGGTGCTGCCTTGGATGGCGGCCAACTGTAGTTTTGTTCTGGACGATTCTATAGTGTGCCAGCAAACCCTCCATTCCCCTACACTCAAAACGTCAGATTCATTTTGTATATAATGCAATGCCTCTTGTACTATTGTTTGCATTTAATTACAACAATTCGTTGTACGAGCATCCAGGAGGCTTCAGTTCAACCTAGACCTACAAGTCGCGGTCAAGATGGTTGTTGAGTCGGTCTCACCACATCACTGCAGATAATGTAATATTTGTCATGATTATATATTTAGTCTTTTTATGGACTTATATATTTTTTTAGAAGCTTCAATGTAGGTTTAGTGGATTAGTATACTCTTTGGTAGAACTTGTTTACTCTAACCAGAGTGTAGTCCTTATGACCACTCTTGTTTATTGTTTAACTATGTCCTTATGACATGTCGGAAATATTTGGGTGACAGTCTGATGCCCTGTTCTATGTGACCATGACTAAACTATAAATTGGCTAAAAAGGGGAGATTGGGTTAATCCATGGTGTTACTGTATGACCTAATTGGGTCTTTGTTTTCATTCTTTAGTTTGCCACCATTGTTGTACCTTAGTACGGTGCTCACCTTGTGGGTATGCTTCTATCCCAGAGGCGGTCACTCATCAGGTAATTAGCCATAACTTAGTTTTCACCCCAAAAACAAATATGCATTGTTAATTATCATGTGAAACTTTCCCAAGATACCCATTTGGAACCAAACCGTTAGATCCATTTGTTAAATATTTCAAGTTTTTGAAAAAATCACACATTGTAAACTACCCATGAATGAGTTTTTACTATAAAAACAAGTAAACAGTGTTATATGTTATGTCAAACACCATCAAGATACCCATTTGGAACCAAATAGTTAAAGTCAAAAAATTTAAAGTTTTTTAAAAATCAGTCATCATTAAACTACCTTGCAACCAATTTTTTACCAAAAATCAATAATATAGTGCTATTGGTCAAGTCAAACAAATCCTAGATATGCATTCTAAACAAAATTGTTAGAGCCATTTTTGAAAAATTTGTAACTCAAAAAAATTATCAGTAAACATCCAAATAACAGTTTGAACAAAATCCATTAAACCATTTTGAATCCTTGGCCAGGGACAAACAGACAGAATTCTATTTTTTTATTTTATTTTTTTTATTGTTTATGTTCACATAAAATGTAAAATTTGGTCATAATCTTGAGCTCGATTTTTTTTCATGATCACAATACTTTCTCCTGATATGAGAAAGTAAAAACCATTAAATATCCTTGCATTTTCAATTAAAATACATCCAAAGTTTCATAAAGGATGCATCTAACAGTACATATCATATATTTGCTTTTAAACAAATAAGATGCATGTAAATACTATAATTGATTAATTTTTTCTTAAATAATTAAAAAAAAACTATCTGATACACTCAATATTTCCTTTGGTTAACAAACTATCACATAATAACAATATCATTCTCATTTGTAGACATTTGAAAATCAAAGGGCCTAAAATAATTTGATTGATTTGGCATTGGAGCGTCCGAGCAACAGTCTTCATGAAACCAATGGCACCAGTGTGGAAGTTCTTCAAAGGCCACTATTTTTACATTTTATAGGGTTTTTTTCTGACAAAATAAATAAAATAATGATTCAGTAGATACATTTAGTTTAATTTCCTATATATTATAGTATCAAATATCAACACTTCATGCATTTAATATACAGTAACATTTTTTCAATGTTGACCACAAAAAAGTATTTTTGTATTTTCTAAACCTGCCTTCGTATTGCTCTTCCACTATAGTTATGACTTCACTCTTAAATCTCTGATTGTTAAGTCGTTAAACAAGCTTCAGTTATATTCTTTGGAATCTTAATAGATACACTTGTCTTATTTTATAGAAACAGGCCTGTCTTGATTGAATGGAAGAAATCTGACAAACAAAAGCCAGAACTTGAAAACACGTATGACGCTCCAGTTCAACTTTGTGCCTATCTCGGAGCTATAAACTACGACAACAACTATAACTTGAAGGTAAAATATTTAACTATCAGAACCTCTTCCACCTCCCCCATTAAAAATATCTCAAAACTTAAGATAATAAAAATATAATTTTAATTGAATTATCATATCAAATCATACTAGAGACCTACTTTAAGATGTTATCAAACCCCTTACTTTCATAGGTAAAGTAATGATTAAATTGTAAAATATGAGGTGTCCATCTTCCTTTATTAATCCCTCCTGTCTTACCAATTGTTACAATCTATAATGGATTTACACTACAGTAGGACCTAGGTAAACTAGTGATAGGTTACTTTATTTTTCATTAGTAAAATTGCCCATTCCATGTGTTTTCATAGATAACTAATATAGGGTGTTTCTTTGCACATGGTGCAAGCAAAGTATTTTCTGGTAATTAATTAGTGAACTTAAATTTCACACCTGGGATATTTCTTCTTTGAAATAATGTTGGTATTAATACTCAAAAATACCTTTGCTTGGATTATTATTAGTTTTAACTTGGTAGTTGTTCTCTTTGGAAACAGTTTGTTTGTCAATATTGTTGTCATTGTTGAAATTTGTGTGATTTTCAGTAATATAGAGGACTTTGGATCTTTATTTTGTCTAAAGCTTGGTATACACAACACAACTTCTTGTACTAAACGTTGTACAAGAAGCTGCAGCCTAAAGATGTTGTCATGTGAACAGCAGGGATTGTACAAGATCTGATTTGCACAACTTTTTGTATGCAATATCATGTACCATGTGTGGAATGGAACACATCCTATATCGGACATTTTTATTGTACAACTTTTGAGTTGAAAACATAGATAACCTTGTCTGCTAGATAGTATGATTATATTTGAGTGCTTATTTGTCTGCAACATTACTCTTTGTAACCTCTGAATAAAATTCAGACCTGCTTTGATAGCCGCATGGTTAAACGCACTAATCTCGTGTTGGTATGACTGCCGAAGACGAGGAGATCAGGTTTTGATCCTGGTCGGGTGCACTGAAGGTGGTTTTCCCACTTTTGCTCCACGCAAATGAGGGTGCATTTCCTATAAATTAAGCCTTCCTAATCCCTAACCCATTAGTTTAATTAGTAATAACCTGAACGGGTAGGGAAAGGCAGTACCCTATTTTATAATTATATTATACAAGTCTACAACTACTATTTTAGCTATTATTATTATTAATTAATATTAATTAATATTTATTATTATTATTATTATTATTATTACTATTAATAATACTACTACTACATGACTTTAATGTATAACCAGAACGGGTAGTAAGATGCAGTGCTGAAATAAATTACATAGCTTTGAGTTAACATCCATTTATTTAAAGTGTCTCCTCCCTTACATTTCTTTCTTTTTGCACCAAAAGTCAAACGTATACTTCCTTTTCTTGCCATTCTTCTCAAATCACAAAAATGCAGAACAATAAACAATACCTCACATATAGCAGTGTAAAAAAAACACTCCCTCAGCGCCTCAAGAGAGCCATCACTCTTTAGAAGGAATGGCGCCCATGCTCATTAATTTTCTAGTGCCACTCTGTTAGGTGGCCAACCAAAGTATCCATCCACGTTAACAATAACAGATGGATCACAGAAACCATAGACAGACAGACAGGTCTTGCGGAAAAATCATACGTTTGGAAATTTAAATTTTCTCGAGAACAGGTGTAATTTTTATGTTGATATTTTCAACACCCCTCCTAAGATAATATATCGATGTTTATCTTTTGTTACATTTTCTTATTTTTCGTTATGCATCCAGCAATTTTCTATTGAAAAATGTCAATTTTATTTGATCACTGTTAAAATTCTAGAGGAGATGTGTATATGAAAAGAATAACTTAATTAACATGCTTCCATTTGTTCCCATGGCTCTGCATTTCCACGCCAAATGAAAAGGTCCAATCGCCTTAAGATGAATATTATAAAATATTGATATTTTGAAATATTAGATCCAGTTCTAAAATCTTTGAAGAACAGGTTTGAAGTTAGGAAACTAAATTAAGCTTTAAACTATAAGCTACCATATTTACTTGTATGCTTATCACACAAAGAAAAATTTGCAACGTGCAATAAAGATAGATGTGATACCAATATAGTCAGGAGACAATAAGATACTGTTTTGTACAACACACAACAAGAATAATGATAATAAATATCCATTATTGCTATGCCCCTAAAGACACATCATAGAACACTATAGACTGCTCCACTCTTAAATTGCAGTACATGTCTTTTGGGATACACAGTTGTAAGATTATATCCTGTATTATAAACTTTTAAAGGTATACAACGTGAATTGTAACACATTTGAAGTTTGGTCTATGTAAATAATTGTGTATTTATTTTACACAAATAGTATATACTGTAGACCTATATTAAATATAATATATTCATGATTATATTATTATTAATTACCTAGTATATATAAATTTTTATAGCTGACTGGATAGAACAAGCTTAATATAGGGATAAGCTGTGTACTTTTATAAGTGCAGCAATGCAATTTTGAGTTCCTAACGCCATAGAGTAAGTTAATTTAAAAACTACTTTGACGTGTTTAATTTGTATGTATCTTTATAAAAAGCATAATGTGCTATGTGATAGTAAAAAAAATCTCGAATATACCTATTGGGTAGATAATAAATCTAATTATTATTTTGTAAACATAGCAAAGAAATAATGCAAATATATCTACATTAGATTTTCGGCGCTTAAAAAAGGTGTCCATAAATTAAATCTCCTCAGGAATATTTGACCAATTTATGTTACTTTTGCTGTAAACGGCTGTATAGCAACAACACTGACTTTGATTTTAAGTATTTCAATTCATTTATTTCCTAAGATTTTTTATTGTGAAAAAGCTGGACACCTTTTTCACTGATCTTGTATAATGTATAAAATTATTATTTACATGAATAATTAAAAGCTATTCTAGTTTGGGTCTCTTGCTTAAAATTGAGTTATATAGCTAAATTACTGGTAAACTCTATATCTACGAAAGGAGAGGCGGTAAGGGACAACTAGCAGAATAGCAGAAGGTTCTTTATTGTAAACATTGGCTGAAACTCACTAATGTCAACCTATTAGGAAATAATTGATAGTATAGTATTAGTAAGCAAATATAATTATTTCTGAATATGTTGGCATTAGTGACGTTCAGCCAATGTTTGCAATAAAGAACCTTCTGCTAGCTGTCCCTTACCTACACTACCACAATATACCTTTCTTTAGCTTGGTCTGGCAGAGGAAATATTTTAATAAAAGTCTACGTCTTGTTAAACATCTAGAAGGATTACTAGAAATACTCTCGTTATTAATGCTCAAAGGAAAATGAAGCATTTTTAATCTAATTTATCTTTCAGGTAAAAGGCGGTCTTGTTGTGGTGGCTTATACCGATGGATCTCCAGCCCACGTTTTCTCCTTGACGGTGTCCGAGTGTAACAAGTTTTGGCGAGCGTGGTCAATTAGATTGTATCACTATTACCAACTGTCCCAACATAAAAAAACGTTACCTAAATTATAAATGTTTGTTTAGTAATACTTTGTCTACTTGTTCAAACACCAATATTAACAAAATGTGGTTGTGCGAGTTTTTAAATTCAACAGAAAATATATTAATTATTATGTAAACATTTTTGTAACCATCTATACATTACTAACTATTTACATGATATAAAATTGTGTATTATTTATAAAATAATGCCACTAAACTTAGTTACTATATTGTTGATGTAAGAAAGTAGCTTGGTGTAGCAGTGTTGTCCGTTACTTGGCGACTCACCCACAACTGTTCACCATGAAGTTGGCCCCATCAGTCCCTCTGAGGTGGACAGCCCTGCTCTGTTTGGTGCTCACATGTGCCACTTGCATGTATGCTTGTGTGGAACACACAGAATACAAGGCCCTGTCTAACCATGTGGTCTTACTAGCAGGTACCCCAACTTGTCATTATTCATCTTGTGTTGATTTACTTTATTTCTCAGGTTTAGTCAAGCACCTAGAAATGGCAGCGTTGGTTGCACAGATAGAATAGTGGTGTCTTGCACATAAGGGAAATATTAACCAACTTGCATGGTTTTGGTAAGCTAACCCTTAAAAATACCAACGACCCCTTCTTAACTTTGCCTAGTTATAGCCATGCTCTACCATTGAGCTCTGAATATTGTTACTCAAGAATAATTAGTGAATATCATTAATTCAACTTATCAACATGATGGAATTTGCTACCGTACACTAATTCATTAGGTCCTAAGAGCAAGGCTCAGTTTTCAAAGTAAATTGTTGGCAAAGTTACAGCACAATTTTCTAACAAAGAACCATCTAAAAGCCTTTTTAATACCATAACCCTACTACAGTGAAACCATTAAATAGCAAATACCTTCTGGGATTAAACAAAAAATTTAGACTTCTTGAACACAGGTTAATATATATTAATTATATATTAATCTTTGTACTGTGAATATTAACTATAACAGTCAAATTACTGCATTGTGCGTGCAGTATAGTTATGACTTATGAATAAATATTGTACATAGCTTGCTGAACAGATTGCATAATACACTTAATTAAATTAAATGTAAACAGTGGACCTTTTTTACAATGTATCTGTTCACAAGCACACACAACATCCCCGCACTGATGGCTCGGAAGAGGTGGGAGGGAGATATGACCTTGAAGTACCATAGTCATTACTTAGTAGGCTATTTTAGAAACTTTCACTAGAGGGGGAAGCTGGAACTGTTCACATGTCACTAGAGACAATGGCATTCCTGATATTCCTACATTCAAACACTATATATGGACTAGTGTTTTCAATTTTTGTATGCTTTTTAGAGTCTGTTATGCATACATTTTCTTCTTTATAAGTGTATATAATCATGCCAATAAAGCCATTACATGGTTTAGAATTTATGTTTTATATTTTGGTGAGCTATTCCGATTAATTTTAACAAGACCAAACACTTTTAAATTTAGTGGTTTGTTTAGCAAGAAGATTGTTAATTTCTCGACTCTACATTGTAGGAATGAAGAAAGTAACTAAGATAGAATGCACCTGCATTAGCATACATAAAAGTTGGGGAAACCAAGCCAAGTTACTTGAATGGGTCAGGAATTATAACCAGCTGAACATCTGAATAATTTTTAAATTGGCCCCAACATACTTGATTATTTAAAGTACCATAGCTATGTTAGATTAAAAAGCTTATATGAACATTATATGAATATGTATATTTTCCAATTACAGTAACTTAGTATAAATATTACTAAAAGTGGAAAAAAACTTAGTTATTATTGGTGAAATGTTACCCTTTCACAGTGATGAATTAATGGCCGGGGACTGGATGTTGTGCCTGTACTAGTCTTATGTTAGATTATAAGGCATATGAAGCTACGACAGGACTAGCAAGCCGGTAGTTGAAAATATATTACTTGATTAAAAAACTGATCCAGGCCACACGCTGGAAACAGTAATGGATGTAAAAAATGTTGATATCAAGTGTATCCACACAAAGATGAATTAACCTTAGTTAGAAACAAGTGAAAGGAATTAATAACATGAATACCAAGAGAGAGAAAAGGGGTATATCCAATGTAAGGCTACTCTATAAATATTAATCTTCTCACACTTAGAAAATATATATTTACAAAAATAAATCTAACATCTACCCTTCTTGGCCTGCACCAGTGACTCATGTTCTAAATGTCAAGCTCATTTAGACAGGTTTGCAGGCGAAGGGGTGGTTGGGGTTAAAATACTGTCCTGATGAACTGAGGGTGGTTTTCCCTAAGTGGTCTCCACTCTCCCGTCATGTAAATGTGAGTGTATTTACTTTATAAATCTACCTTTATCATCCCTTTCCCATCAGCATAATCGAATGGTCTAAGGCGCCACTCCCGTGATAGACTCTACTGACTGGTGTCAAGATTTGGGTTTGAATCTCTGTCGGGTGTACTGAGTTTTTTGTTCATCAAAATCATTTACTCTCTTCATCCATTTAAATCCTTTTAACTACAGTATGTTTTTAGCCTGGGTTGGGAATGGGGAGGGGAGTGTGTGATCTTTCAGGTCATTGAGGGGCCTGAGCCGAAAAAGGTTGAGGTTAAGCTTATATTAATAAAAGGAAGAGTTTGTCTGTCTGTCATTAGCGTTGTGCGATATCTACCGCATGCAGAGGGTTGTAATTTAAAAATTTATAGCTCCCTGTGCACAAATATGTGAACCTGGAAGGTGGAATTTTAAAATTTTGACTATTTACTTTTTTACTCGTTTTAGCTTTCTTAGCCTTTTAATCTTTTTATCTAATTTACACTTTTTAACCTTTCTACTAACCCTTTTAAAAAAATTGCTTGGATTTTCTTTTTACTCTCTATGCCCTTTTTTTCCATTTGTACACATTTTTAACCTAAAATAATTCCCCAGGACTAAGCTGGGTGGTTACTGTAAAAAGGCCAAAGGAAAAGTAAATTTATTAATAAAAGAGCAATGAGACCAAAAATATAAATTGCAAAATGTCCAAAAGAGCCAAAATTGTCAAAAGGGCACAACAGAGCAAAATGTTATGAAGGAAAAAATAATTTCAAAAAAGCATAAAGTAAATCTAATAAAAATAAGAGGTAAAAGAAATCAAAATAGTAAAAATATTAAAAAGCGGCAAAAGGGTCACAAAGATTAAATGGGTGAACAGGGTAAAAAAGTTAAACAGAGTAAATGTAATAAAAAATTATGATTTAATTTTTATTGTGTTTAATAACAACCCTTTTTAACCTTTTTGATATTTTTTCACAACTTTTTTTTAACTTTTTAACCATTTTTATCATACATTAATACTCTTTTCATTCTGTTTTTCTTATTGACCTTTTACCTTTTAATCCTTTTTACACTTTTTACCCAATTATTTAACCTATATACTTACCTTGTCTACCCTTCATTTAAACAAATATTTTGATAAATTTACTTTTTTTTTTGCCTTTTTTATATCTTTTTATCCTAAAATATTTCTCCCAAGCAAAATCAGGTATTTCAACACTATTATCTAATAAACATATCAAAATAAAAAATCCAATATCTTGGGAAAGTTTTTCCTGGAATTACGCAATCAGAATATGTGAATATTTTGGTTTTTTTCACAGAATTTTAATTTTCTAGCATAGGTCTGTTGTACATAGTTACAATGATTTAATGTTGCTAGTCACACAACATTGAATATATATGAGTTGTGACTAAATACATTCACAATACATTTAACTCTCGATTATCTGCAGTAATTGAGGGGACGAATGTGGCGGATAACCCAAAATCGCGGATAACCCGCATATTTTCTAAAACAAGCGATAGTAACACATTCAATTCAAACTAGTACTACACTATCGTGACTGCATCTATGAACACATAATTATATCTCACATACTAAGATAGTAAAAAAAAAAACCACTTTAACTCAATGTACAGTATACATCACATAAACACATATGTATTAGTCTTTTGCTTCATTACAGCTGTTTTCATTTTTCTTCATCCCACTATATATTTTCCATAGCATCAGCTTGTCAGATAGGAGCATGTCATCTTCCTGTTCCAGATAATTAAGCTGATACAACCCTGTAAGGTCTCCCCTTACCCCCTTGCATAAACTTTTTGCCTCTCTAGCCATTATCTTCCTTAGGGATTTATTGAGTAAAACAATTGTTTGGTATTCACTATCAATGCGATGTTTTTCAAAAAGTTATGCCTTGCTGCTGGCGATGCCACGGTTAAGCCGCAAAGCATATAATCCGCCCGCGGATAGTCGAGAGTTTATTGCACTATGGTGTATTTTTTTTATAACAGTCAATACATAATAAATCCAAACTAATTAGCTCGAATTTTTTATTCATTCATTCATATTACCGATAAATATACAACAAAGCTTTGTTCTTGTATGTTGGTGCACTATATAACGACATTTTGAATGCCACCAAATCCAAAAATGTTTTTTTGAAAATGGATAACAGAATTAATAAATCAGTGTAGGCTCCCTACTGTACATATACAAATAAACAACAGCATGAAAAGCTATATTTTCTAGGGGGGATCCACTTGAATGTTAACATAATATGTCAATATCGGTTTTTATATAACTATTTATATTTTTGTGGGAAAAGGGAGGAAGGTGAGTAAATTTTGTGATAAATAACCAAATAATTTGACTCTCTTTTATAAAAAAAAAAAGCTTGTTTCATTCCAAGAAACACTTTTTGTTCTCCGATACTTTATAGAATATACCAAAAACAATCTTTACATTTGAAATGTTCACACAGCTAGGGGATTATGTCAATGAAATAAGTTCTGAAATAATAATTCTCGCACCACTAAAAGCTCAAATTTAATAAAGGCATTTATTTATGTTTTCAGTTTTTTGTGTTTCATTATGGTTTATTCCCATTATATTAAGCAATTTAATTTAAATAACTTGAAACACTTCTTTGAACATTGTAATTAAATAAAATAAAATGTATTTATCATTTTCTGTTCCATTTATTAATGTAACCCAAAATTAGACATTGTATACACTTGTAATATCTTGTGGGTTGTTGGATTTTACTAAAAATATATTTATAGTTACAAAATTATAACCTTTTTAAATATTTTAGTTCGAGCATGCTTCTAAAGTATCTATACCTCAGTTTTATCTTCTGTGGTGCTGACTGACAGTTCACAGCTGACTTCTGACAGTCAACATTTAGGTATATACCTAAATTTTGACTGTCAGAAGTGACAACTGCTAAAGACATGGTTTTTGCAGATCATATGGTTCAGCGTAGGGATACATATTTGGTCTGGTAGCTTTTCAAAGCCGTCAGAAGTAAGCTGTGAGCTGTCAGTCAGCACCACAGAAGCTAAAACTGAGGTATATGTATCCTGGTATTTCTACTCGGTCGATTGATTGGCAGGACTTGTATGCAACAACCCTCGAAAACACACCGACAACACAATGTCCTACTTTCTAATGTTTGTTGCTGAGCTGTTGTGGGTTTGGAGCTCCTGGACTGCTGGCACTTTCTCACTTATGTGGCGAGTTTGTGCTGTGGACATTTTCACGCTCTATATCCTACGCAGGTATACTTCACGTCATGCTAGGAAGATTTGTCCACGTGACTGCACCTTTTTTTTTAACTTTATATCAATATACAGTAGAACCTCGCTAATCGGAATTAATTGGGAACCAAAACTTTCTCAGATTAGCGAAAACTCAGATTAACCGGCAGAGTACAGAAGGAGACAGTATTTTCATAGATTTTAAGTTAAAGTTTAATGAGTTTTATAAAATTTACATTAATTTGATTGATGTTTAACACGTAATATGTTCTATAGTTTTATATTTACAGGATATCTTTTTACAGTACTGTAATTATTATTAGCTAGAGAGAAACACATTTTGTTGACTATAACAGATAAATATCAAGTATTAATTTATTTTACTATCATTGTTTCTTACAATTCTATTTTAACTTGGAGTTTGTTATCCAATAAAACATATTTCAATGGACTTTGCTTGCTCCTCCCACCCCCCATTTTACAAAAACTGTGTTCAAATTATTGGGGATTTAGGACTACAGTAAATCCTCGTTAGACCGAACCCTTGAAGTCCAATTGAACAATTTTTCTGCCACCACAACTTATAACCTGTTTGGATCTAGAGGAATGTATATGTACTAATTACGCTATTGTGCTAGGAATGAAGGTGGTAGAATTTAGAAGATGCTTACTCGCATTTGTGTGGAAGTAGAGTGGAAAATCACCTTCGGTACACCCGACCATTATTCGAACCCGGTCTCCCTGTCATTGTCAGTCCATTTTATGGCGAGAATGGCACGTTTGAGTATACCATTCAACCACCAAGTGGGTTTGAACAAAATTGAATCATATTTTTACATCAAGGCCATTCATTTACTCCTTGTATTATTTATATTAACTATGATTCTACTGGTTGATTTAGTTAAAATTCAAAATGGTGCCTCCTTACTAAAAAAATCTATAGCTGAATGTTGGATCTTTTATGCTCATATATGTTTGTATTACCAGGTGACCTGGTGGTCTAGGGGTAAGGTGTCAGACTTGTGTGTTGGGGGTCCAGGGCTCAATCCCCGGTCCCGGCACAAATTTATCTGATTGCCAAACACTTCCTTCACCTCTGACAAGACGTGTATTAATCACAACTTGTGAATGTGTGGAATGCCAGGCCTCCACCGTGGTTCGGATTCCACGTTAAACTGTAGATCCTCCATTTCATCTCACAATCACCCTACCATATCACATTAGCGTAAGTGCATATAACCCAAACGGGTAGTAAGACGCGGTGCTATTAATAATAATATGTTTGTATTACCGTTTAAATAACTATTAAAACTAGTCTTATTTTTTCTTTCTATTGCCCTACTTATAAAATACCAAATATTTTCTACTAATATGAAATATTATGCCAGCCACCAAACACAAAGATAAAATGAACAAAAACCTTTAAAAATCCATTCTGAGTACATTAATTTGAGATAATTTGTTAATATCAATAGTTATTCTCATTTTTAGTGATATGCAAAATGAGATGTTTAAATTTAAAAAAAATAAAAGCTTAGGCCTAAATAAAATTGACTCATTGAATACGAACTATATTCCAACAGATGTTATTGCACCCAGCCTTTCTTCGCCTTCTGCAAGATTATGTTGAAAATACTAATACTGCCAGCACATATTGTCTCGAGCACCGCTTTGGTTTGTTTGTCCCTTACATCGGTTCCTGTTCATGGAATACTGCAGTTCTTCAATGATGTGAGCTATGTAGCAGTGGTGTCATTTGGTGTTCTGTTTATTGGTCAAACATTTGTTGCTGGCTTGAAAATGTGGTAGCTTTTATATGTGTGGTTACAAAATATTCTTGTATTGTCTGTCCTAGAATAGAAAATTATATAAATCAATGTGTTGTTAAAATAAGACTAAAAGTTTTTAAATATTGTAATTTTTTTATTTACAATTTTGACTCAGTTTTAGACATTGCAAGTGTTTAATATTTCTAATTAGTTCCCTCAACATCAAGTTATGAACGACTTTGTCCCAAAAGCAGTCAATGGGAGGGTAACTAAGAGGAAATACACCCGTATTTGCATGGAGGATGTAAAAACAAAAATACATATTTAGTGCACCGAGTTAAGATTTGAATTAACGTTTCTAAAGTCAGTGTTTAAATGTAATTATGAGTGGTTGTTATCTAAAGTACCTCCTCTAATAAGAGTTTCATTAATTCATATAACCAGGACATAAGGATGTTTCATGCCATCTCTGTTTCACACCTAAGTGCCTAAACAATAACTAAATACATCAAACTGTGAAAAGTATTGGTGTTAGAGGAAAGTTTCTTATATCAAAATAAAATCCAGTTCATGATGACATTTCGTACACTTATACTACCATCTATTTCATTAGGAAACTTTCACACAGAGTGAAAATATGTCTGCAATAAAACCTCATTATAGTTCTTTCATTAGAAAACAATTTTTTCAAAGCAAACCAATTGGAATTGAGAATTTTAATAATATCTCATGTCTTTTAAGGTTTTTATAAAAAAATTCTGAGAAAAACTACTGTGCATGTCCAAGTAGTTTACGTGAAATGGTGAGTTATGTTTTAGGATTTTCGAGTATCTGATTGTGGTAAACATGATGCCGCTCGGATTTTACCTGCAAAAACTTATGATGTCATCACAGGTCGCGCCACCAGTACTGGCGCACATAGCCTATAAGCACCTTGTGTTTATGTATGTGGGCTGGTCGTGGCAAAATATTGAAACATTCGAATGAAGGTGATTGCTGAAACACATAGCTAATGTTCACATATTCATGTGCCAAAATGTTTAAATATGTTAATTTCGATAAAAACTAATCAAGTAAATAGCGTTACAATATTAAATAAGAGTGGTTGTAATTTCAGATGTTCAAATCGATACAAAAACACTAATAAAAACAACATTTGACATTTTCCTTGATATGAAGGAAGTGAAGAAAAGCGAGACAATTGGGTTCAAATAGGCAACAGAAATAACTTAGTAGCTCTGTTAATATATATATTTATAGTTAATATTAAGTTTTGTTATTGCCGATTTGTAAATCTTTGTTTAGTATGGGCCAAATGATAAATAATAAAAGTATATCACACATTAGTAGGTCCTTGCTAATTTGTAGTATATGGCATACCCCTACTTTGTGCAATAGGATCTTTTCATTGCTTTTTATACCAAATATAAGTTTAATAATATAATTATAGGTCTAATACTCAATAGTGGCAAAGTAATATCCGCACGTCCATCATAGACTCTGCCTTAAAATATGAGTGAACCCTGAGCACGGAATGATTCCTGAATAGCTCAGTGGTTAGAGAATCGGCGTACTAAGCCAAAGGTCCCGGGTTCGATTCCCGTGTCCAGGTGTCATTTTTCAATTTTCAGAAAATGATATCTAGATGGAGTAAGCCTCACTAAAAAGCATAAATAATAGCTTTGGCTATTTGATTCCTAATATAAAAAGATACACGAGCCTAAAATGTAGTTATTCCTAATCTAGGCTAGATTTTGTTGGCATTTTGAAGATTAAGTTATAGACTAATTTGTTTGGATTGACTTGTAGTTATAAAATACAAATGAAATATAACGATTTAGTATAGGTTAACATATTTTCTAGTGTTTATCTTTAATTTCAGTTAATTCGGGAACATGACATTGTTTTAAATAATCCTAATCCCTTATTAATGTATGATGTGAACAATACTGAAAACCATATTGTATTATTATTTTGTCTGTATCTGTTGCGATACTTTACGTTTACTATCAACTGTATCATCTAAGAGTTTCAAATTTTTGCAACATCAGTGACTCGTGCGTAATGCGACCTGTTTTAAAATGCACTGTGGCTGTCTTAAATAAATACTTAAGTTGAGCCTGCAAATAAAAATAAATGGTACTGAACTCCGCACAAACTTTCTTGCTCTGTTGTTTAAAAATTTAATTATTTACTAAAAACTCATAATATGTGTGAAACTAAATAATATACACTAGCAAACCCAAGTATAAATTGCATTAAACTTACGTAAAACATTTTTTGAGTCCCGGTTTTAAATTTTATAATTTTATTTTTAAAGAATGTCCTCATTTGTATGTTTGGACCAATAAAAATTATCGATTTTGGGTCACAAGGGTCAATACTTAGTATTAAAATTTTGACTTCTGGTTAAAATTTTAACATTTTATTAGGTGTTTTACATCTTCAGGTCATCGCATTGCTATTAAATTCCTCATTTATCAAATTTTTAACAATAAAAAATGTAAATATTGACTATTGAGTCTAAAATTGAGATAGATCATTGTTTTACAAACATTTTTCCTAAGAGGTTAAAAGAAAAAGAAACTTTTTGAGAGACTTGATTATACTTAATGGCATATATATATATATACTATGGCATTACAAAATTATTGCGTTAAAACTTAGGTAGTATCTCTTTGCAACTAAAGCTCACAAAATTGTATTAATATATTTGCCTATCTCAGAAATTGTTGCTTATATAAAAATATATTTCAAATAAAGTTTTTTATTTTTAATAGTACTACAATTTTGTAATGATAAGTTATTTAGTATCGCAAATATTTGTGGAGATAAGGAAATTTCCGCTTCTGTAAAGTACCCTAAAATTCCAAGGCCGTAGTCAGCCAATAATTTCACAGGGGGTTTGGTGGGCACATCCTCCAATTGCCAGAGGCTAGAAAAAATTCTAAATATTAATCACCTCTAGAAGCTCTCTGAAGTGCTTTTTATGGTAACACAGCCCCTTAATTTGTATTTGTACCTTAATTTTGATATTGTTTGAACCATAAATAAAGTCATATATACTTTGTTTATAAAATTTCAGGGGGGGTTTGAACCCCCCAAAAAAAACCTTGACTACGGCCTTGTAAAATTCATTTTCATAGGAAAATGGAAATAGCCATCTTATTTATAATCTTAATCAACGCCTAGATACGAATTTTAATCAAAACCGTTAGAGCCGATTTTGAGAGGATCGATTTTTTCCTCTTTTCACTTTTTATTAATCTACTCTTAATTTTAGGATTAAACAGACACACAAACAGACGGCATTGCAAAAACCACTTTTTAGTGTTCGGGGGTTGGGTTTTTTTACGGTCTCAATACTTTACCTTTAGTGTTCAAAAAGTTAAAATATATGATTGCATATAGCTTGAAAGTTATTGGTTTTATAAAAATATGTTTCAAATAAAAGGTTTGTATTATAAATAGACCTACATATTTGCAATGATAAGTAATTTCATATCTCAAAGAATTACGGAGATATTTTAAATAATAAGAATTTACGCATTAGACCAAAACCCTTAAAGTTATTTTGCCGAAATATTGAGAGTAGCCATTTTATTTGGAATATTTATAGATGTTCATAAATGAAATGTAATCGAAATTGTTAGATCTGATTTTGAGAAAATCGATTTTTCTCTCTTTTTTCCGTTAAGTAAACTACCCTAAATTTTATAGTTAGATATCCAATTCCAAAAAACCCTAGATACCAAGTTTTAGCCTGATCGGTAAAACAGTTTAGGCTCTAGTCGGAGGTACAGACAGACAGACAAACGGAAATTCAAAAACCACTTTTTCGGATTTGGGGGGGAGGGGGGGTCATGAAACTTCTAGATTCATTAAAATCTCGAGTTCGATTTTTTTAACAATCACAATACTTTCTCTAACTGTAAGATAGCGAGAAAGTAAAAATGCAAACATGCTACTAATTTTCATCCCCAATTAGTCATCTTGATTCGACACAAAAAATGTACAGTAATTATTTTTTATCCGCCTTTGTGGTACTGAACTAATAAACTTATTGCTTAGCTGTTAAGGTAAAAAACTTCATTCTTTTCTGTAAAATAATACTTTTATATTGACAATAAAATAATCAACTTTTTTTTATTTGAGGAGGGAGAAAGAGCCGAGATTTAAGATACAATACTTAAAGTACAAAACTGCTTAATATATTTACATTTTTAACTTTATGTGGTAGGTAAGGAACATAAGTGACCTATCCAAGATTATTACCGTTCATTTTGAGACTGGTGGCAAATCGTCTCACACCATGCTGGATTGTCACTTTCAATGTGAGGATTTGCTTAGCACTAGCCTAGACATTTAGGGTAAATAAAAAAAATATTATTAATAATACTTTGTAGAAAAGGGAGAGGCGATGAATCTATACCCCCCTTGACATGGCCCTGGTTTACTATCCTTCTGGAAACATTGCATCGCTTACTTTTTGTCTAGCACGCATCGGTGGACATGTTGTTTAGATGTCGAGCTCATCTATATAGTCTTGTTACCCGGTGATGCAGGAGCAGAGCCAGGATTTTCGTAAGGAAAGGAGGTTCGCCTCTGTGAAATTCTGATAGAAAATCCTTCGAATTTTGAAAGTAGTTTTTCTAGTGTAGCACTCAACTTGAGAGTAAACCTCAGATTAAGGGTAAAGCTCGAAATTTGGAAATTTGAGTTTAGTATTTAAATGTATCATAAACAAATAATAATAAAATCAAATAGTGGGGAATAAGTTTAAATATTATATAAATAATATTTTTTAGTTATTCAACTAAACAAAATAGACTGAATTCAAATCTCGACCAATTGATTGCCAACGTTACTCCATAATAGGGGCCTATATATATATATATATATATATTATATATATTATATCTTTTTATTTCTTTATTATTGAACTAAAAAATTTACCACTAAGCCAAACCAACACGTTATGCGCGTGGGGCTATTTAACGCTTTTGTTTAAAGCGCGTCATTTGAAATGAAATTATTTTAAATATCTTTTTATATTATACATAATAATATGTATTATTAATAGTTGCAATATTAATGAGTATAATAAAAATTATTACAAAATAAATTTAAACATAAACAAGGTTTGTGCAACAAGGTGAGAGAGTAAGTGTAGTTACGCCAACATGTTTTACACAGACATAAATGTTGTTGCTTAATTTACATGAAATGTGGATATAATTTCTATTAAAATCAGCTGAATATAGTTCTAATTTGTAAAGGTATTTTCTTTTGTAAAATTAGTTGTGAAATTAAGTAGAAATTATTTTGTAAAATTAAAGGTATTTTTAACAACATAGATATCACATTAGGATAATTTAAAGTGACCTTTTGTTGTGATAAAAACTATTTTTATTTTTAGTACGCACTCCAAAATATAAACTCAAGCTTTCTGTTCTTTGAACTGTCATATCTTTTAATAACATTTTCAAAGTTGACATTAATATTGCGACTATACATAGTAAAGTAAGTTCTATCAACCGATCTTGGGTCATTCTTGAACTCATCCAGGTCTTGAGTCTTCTTAATGTCAATAAGCTCCGCTCTGCAGTCGCTGCGGATATTGGTAGAGTAAACCAAATTTGTAGCAAATAAAGTGGATAGTTTGTTTTTTTTACGTCAGAGCAGTTGTTAAGCTTCAATTGCTTAATCAAACTTTCTAAAATGTTCGTAATTAGAACTTTTTTAACTGAGCATATTTCATTTGTAAGCTTCACCGCCATTGTATCTCTATTTTGTGACAACATAGTACAGTGTTTGTCACAAATCGGTTTAATGCCATGTGTTAAAAATGTAAATCAATTATTGAATGTTATTGCACACACGAAGCAACTGCGGGAGATGATGTGTGACAATACAACTAGTAGTGACTATAGCATAGATTTAATTGGTCTAATTTCTTAATCACTATTGCTATTAATAGTTGTTCAAACATTTTCTCGAGGGGGATGAGCGCCCCCCGCCCCCATGGTTTTGGGGAATTCAGGGTTCAAATTCTGGCTGGGTGTACTAAGGGTGTTTTTTCATCAATGATTTCCCACTCTCTCACATGCAAATGTTGACATGTTTCCTCTAAATTATACCTTCCTTATACATTAGAGCAATTAAATGTGTAGTAAGGTGCAGATTAAATAAATTAAAACCATAATTATTTTATATCACTACAACCAGCAAAAGAGTTATCCTCATCGGTGTTCACTTTCATGTCAGACTAAATTGCCGGTGATGGTGAAATCAGGGTTCGAATCCAGGTCGGATGTACAAAGGGTGTTTTCCCCTAAATGGTTTCCCACCCTACCTCCACAAAAATGCTGGTACATTTCCTGTACAGTTCTACCTTCATCGCCTCTATTCAATTAGCGTAATTAGTGTGAGCGTATAACCCGAAAGGTTACTAAGAAGCCGTGACTAATAAAAAGGACCAGAGTTGTTGCACGTCCTGTAGTGAGTCCAGTGTTTGCAAGGAGTAACAACAGGTGGCACTCTCCCTCAGGAAACAACCAGCTTACAACTTCCTGTGGAGCGCAAGCTCGCTCTCATCTCCACTTCCGGTTCCCCGCCATGTGCTATGTTACCCCTCACCTAGTTTGTCTGGCCGGAATGTGATATATTGTGTGATAAAACACGGTTGCCCGTGACGGTTACTTTGAAAACTATAGTAATGCTTGAAGCATTTATCTGTCGGTGAGTCACTAATTTTTCAGCTTTAAAAAAAGAAAGAGCAACAGAAATACGAGAAAAAAGACTAAAAATAATTCCAGGTTATTACTACTCGTATTAGATTAGACACACAGTCATGTAATAATGTAAGTTCCTTTGACTCTTTGTGTGGAGCAACCAATATTCGTTATTAAAGTTTATTCTCTGGCATACTTTTTGAGTTCATCCCGAGACTTTCAGAATTTTCCACCTTGTTCATCAACGGTCCTCCGCCAAGTCATCCTTGTCCTGCCCCAACGTCTGCATCCTTGTGGTTCCCAGTCAACAGCTTCTCTTGAGATGTTACCTTTGTCTCTCCGGAGAATGTGCCCAAGCCGTCACCACTAGCATAATCTTCAATTTGTCGTCAACACAATCACAAAATCCAATCTGGAAGAGAAAAGATACATTTTAAAGTGGCTATTTATATATATAAACTTGGACTTAAGTACATGGGCTGGAGTAAAGGTGAGGAATGTAATTGTTTAAATTAATGCATCCATAGTTGCGTATATAAGAGATTAGAAACCAAATTAAAGAAAAATCCCCCTCATTGCACTAGGCTAGGATCGTCGAACCCCCCCAACCTTCCCGTCACTGACACTCCAGTGAAAGTGAGCATAGGATATATATTATAAAGTTAGTTTGAACCAAACTTTTAAATCACCACCATGATATTATATGCATTTTACATGTATTCATTAGGCTTTTGGTTGTACCTTTCCGCTCGCTGCAGCGCTTGAAAGGTTCTCAGAATCAGACATAGTCATGGGACATTTGATTTCAACTATTCCACTGTCACCGACAAGGCCGTAGCCAGCCAATAATTTCAGGGGGGGTTTGGTGGGCCCATCCCCCAATTGACGGAGGATAGAAAAAATTCTAAATAAAAAACTGTTATAGAAGCTATCTGAAGTGTTTTTTTATGGCAACATTACCCCCAACTATCGGAGGCTAGGACAAATTCTAATTATTAAACAGATCTAGAATCTCTCTTAAGTGCTTTTTTATTGGTACCATAATCCCATAAATGCCGGAGGCTATAGGAAAAATCTCTATATCTAAACAACTCTAGAAGCTCTTTAAAGTGTTCTTATTGTAACATGACCCCCTGACTGCCGGAGGCTAGGAAAATTCTATATATTTAAACACCTCTAGATGCTCTCTAAACTTTTTTTATAGCAGTATAGCTGTTGAAGTTAAGGAAAAATTATAAATATTAAACACCTCTAGAAGCTCTCTAAAGTGTCTTTTATAGCACCATAACACCCTAACTGCCGAGGGCTGGGAAAATTTCTAAATATTAAACACCTCTAGAAGTTATCTGAAGTGTTTTTATGGCAACATAACCCCCTAACCACCCAAAAATAGGAACAATTCTAAATATTAAACACCTCTAGAAGCTATCTGAATTATTATTTTTGCTACAACATAACACCATAACTGCCGAAGGCTATAAAAAATTATAAATAATAAACACCTCTGGAAGCTCTCTGAAGTGCTTTTTATGGTAACACAGCCCTCTAATTTGTACTTGTACCTTAATTTTGATATTGTTTGAACCATAAATAAAGCCATATATATTTTGTTCATAAAATTTCGGGGGGGGGGGGGTTTGAACCCCGAAAACGCCCCCCTGACTACGGCCTTGGTCACCAACAAGACCATTCGAAATAGTAAATTAATTTTTGTTATACACTTAATACAATGTTTCAAATACACACAACTTTGGTGCTCATAGTTCATATTTTTTATTACTTCACTATATTTACCTCGACTCGCTGCGATAAAAGGTTAGTCCTGGTCAACAAAAAGTCCACAGTCACATTTATATTCACTTCTAATTGCAGCATAGCTTTTGAAAACGGTTCATTATCTATGTCATATTGCATGGCTTTTATACCTACAGAGCTGTACACTGCGCTTTTCCTTGATGCCGATGGTTTTAAATAGAATATTTTTTTTCTGACATTTGAAGCGCTAAGTCTCTTCTTTCTTTTCATTTTCCATTTAGGGCAACTACGCTGCCCCCACAGTGTCTCGTTCCAATTGGTTTCTCTGGACATCGGTGAGAGAAAGATTGTTTGTGAACGACTGCATGTTTTTTTTTAGCTGTTCATCGTCCATTGCAAGGGGGTGTTCATCCTCCAGTAAACCGTAGTCTTCGTTAGACCCACATTTACTTCTTTCTCTTAGCAGGAGGGGTTTCTTCCTTCCGTCGTGAATTATAGGCGTCTTTTACGAACACGTTTCAATGCTTGAGACTTTCTCTTCACATATCGCTTTGTGTAATAGCCTAGGATTAAAATGAGAGATATATCAGGATTATTAAAAAAAATCACTCAATAAACACATTATTTAGAAAATGATTGTTATATAATAGAAATAATCTATTCTAATGCATATTGAAGCATTGCTTATTCTGGGCTTTTATCATCCATCATTGTTTTGTGTAACAACAGATAGCTCACACCTTTTTGTGTATGAGCCGCTCAGAGAATAGCTGACTCTGTTCCCGATGATATATTGGTTCACTACGCCGTTGAACTGCTCGCAGGAATTGTTGGTAACATTCAAACGGGATGACTCCTGGAGAAATCAGTGCTAAGAGCATTGACGTACTAATCCAAAGGTCCCAGGCTCGATTCCCGTGTGCAGGTGTCATTTTTCAATTTAAAGAATATACTACTATATCTACTTTAAAAAACAAAACAAGAATAGCTACATGATAAAATAATCCACACTAACATTGATAAAATACGTGTTATTACACTACACCACATTTTATTCTAAGTTTGTACAGTAATTACAAAAATGGACGTAGATCATGTAAAATAAATTTACAAATAAACCGTTAAACTTTTAAAAATTATTGTGCTTCCATATACATAATTTCTCTTCAATTTTGTATCCCCAAAGTTGTTGGTTCATAATGCAAGTTTGTACATCTTCTACAATAATCTACATCTAAAATAAATTACATCCAAATAATGCATTAAACAATACATCAGTTTTAAATGAGAAATATATATATATATGTTATACCCCAATACTGAAACTGCCCACTTCATGAATCGGTCATATTTCTGTTCATTCCGTGAGATGGCTTCTCCGCTTGACGATTTCACAAACTGGGCAAAAATTATATTAACTCTTCCTCATTTTATTAACTGGAACTTATTGTACATCTCCCGCTCTGATAGCCGGCCTCAGTAGGCCTACATCTCACTTTGGTCTCGCCGTGGTCCGGAGCGGCGATTCTCGCCGGCCCGGCCCCCGTGCTCTGATTAGCCCTGGACAGACCGGGGTTCGATCCCCGACCTGCCATATCCTCGCTCAGCCACCCGACTCTGTGGTTTGTGGCGACCTTTGAGTCGGGCGACCCGAGCTCTCAATTACCCACCCCGGGTTCAATTCCCGGACATTGCATCACCAGTAGCGGCATATTACAGTCAGTAGCGACCGAGCGGGTTCCATACCAGCGGTCCGCGTGACACCCTCCACCGTCTCTTTCTCGGTGAGCTCACGTCTCGCCCTACACGTTAGAACGGGGTAACCTCGTAGTGCTAGGCCCTACTCTGAGTTAGGCTCCTTAGTTTATATTTACTTAGCGCTTACCGCTTAATTAGACGTCTTTTTTTGCACCCTGCCGATAATCTAGGCTCTTTAATATTGAATGTTTTTCATTCTGTTTTACTTTGATGTTCCGGCGCTGCGTCGCCAACGGCTATTTTCTATTTATTACTTATTGTTTTTCTAGATATGTACTTGATATCTGTCTAATAAACGTCTAAAATCCACTACAAGTTTAACTAAAATTCATTTTAATATATTTTTTTCACTTGTCCATTTCACGGAGCGTGCAAAAGAACTCGTCCAGTCCATGAATTGGGTAAAGATTGGTGCTGCCCGGTTCATGAAATAGCCAGTTTACGAAACGGGCAGCACAAGCGCTGCACACTTCATGAAATGAACTATTTTTTGCCCGTTCGTGGAATGGTCAGGATAGGCCAGTTCACAGAATGGGCATATTCACATGTGGGGATGTAACATATGTGTATATATAAATATATTTACATGTATATTTATATGTATAATTTTACGTTTAAACGTACGATGCCAAACAGTCGGCAGTTTAGAGGGGCGGGAGCAATTACTGACAGATTGAACTGGGGGAGGATGCTGGTACCGTTGACAGGTGCAGACCTAACTGGAAGATGAAGAATGTATAATTCTACGTACCATCTTACCCCGAGGTGAATACCACTTCCTTACACCATTCTACCACGGCTCTAATCTCGATCGACCAATCCCCTCAAGAGTCGATCCATTCTGAGAGCTGTAAGAGGAAGTTCTTCCTCTGCCCGCCACTGATCCCCTGTCACTGCACAGGGTATATCACCCAGGGATAACGGGCAGGGATCGAATAGCTGACACCCGAGCCTCAGTTTCCGGTCTTGCCACCCTTGGAGCGTGATGTGACGTCACTCCCCTCCCCAGCGCCATTCAACGGAGGACCGGGAGATTTTAGGGGAACCGTGTCCTCCCCTCCACACACCATAGTCTCGCTATTATTATTAGTGAATAGAACAACTTCCTAAGCAAGGGGCTTACCTGACAGAAATATTCATACGTCAAGTCATGTTATCTATAGCTAGATCCAGCCCCGTGTTGTAGTGGTCAGTGCACCTGGCTATGAGCCTAGGAGTGGAGGATTCGATTCCCGGCTGGTACCTTGGGTATTTCTCTCTCAAGGGGAGTTATCCCAACGGTCGCCAGGGGTTGGTAAAATAGGTTTTAGTTAGGTTTAAGACTTCCACATGTTTACACCCTCATCTAATTGTGGGTACGACGTGACGTGTGGACAACCTCCTCTGGAGAACGCTCTGTGGCACCAGAGTGGCTAAAAGTCTACGTACAGGCGACTGGACTGGATGTCATGTTCCTCTCGGTAAGTAGTGTTATACGATCAAATAAATCTACAGCTGTCACTTTTGCTAGATAGCTTGCTACCTTACAGAGTAAACAACGGGAGCGTTGACCACTGAAAATAAAGTTTCTTCCTACCAAAATCCAATTATATCTATTAGTCCAGGTAAGATATCGGAAAAACATTCATTTTTAAAAATAAATTAACCATTCACTTTCTCAACGTGATAATTAGGAGAAAAATCGTATAAATTTAATGTTTATATTTTGGACTAAATCGACTTGTAGCTTTTACGTTTAAAAAAATACATAAAAGTGCCGAAAACTGGTATTTTCACTTTTAAGATGTGAACATTTTTTCGAAAAACAAAAAATAGCTTATGATAGCGCCTAAAAAGACGAAAAAAATGAGCAGTGGTCGATTGAAATTGGTTCACAATCTTTTTCAATAAAAAATCAAAACCACAAAAAATGGCCATAATTTGACATTTAATTACAGGGGTTGTAATTGTCATAGGAAATTGTTTTGGGGCTTAAATTGTAGATTTTATTGGTCCCTACCTAAAATAAAAATTTAGTGCAAAAATAATCATAACTTTTTGCTGAAATCGCGAATATGTAAAAACAGGTGTTCCCGAAAAACTGCTTGAAAGCGGCCAATAAAAGTCATAAATTGATTTTTCAAAGCGCTATTTGTTCGTGAAGAGTTTATCTACAACCCCCATATAATGAAATGTAAGCAGGGTCCGATTTAATACCTAAAAAACGCGTCTGAAAACCGGAGTGTTTGTTGTCTCGGGCGCTCGGGCGTGTGAGCGGAGGAGAAGTGGCGACGTGGTGGGGGAAGCCTCATATTTTAGTACCCTCTACAAGTAACAATACTATAGCCACTAGCTTGGAAATAAACAGATTACTGCGCATCAACAGTCATCCCCATCCCCGTCATCAACAGGCCAATCAATCACGAGGGTGATGCCTTAGAAGTTTCGTCCACTGGAGCAGGTAAATACATAATTAAAAATTGCAAACATAAATAATTACAGTAAAACCTTGGATTGCGAGCATAATTCGTTTCGTAAACGTGTTCGTAATACAAAGCACTCGTATATCAAAGTGAATTTCCCCCATAAGAAATAATGGAAACTCAGATGATTCGTCCCACAACCCAAAAATATTTTATCTAAAAATGATTAATACATTTTTTTATTTTCGTTATTTAAATGTAACTGTACTGTAATCAAATTTATTAATTAAATTTAATGGTGGCTGGTGTGAGGTGGACGAGAGAGAGGAGAGGAGGAGGTGTGTTATTGTTTAGGACGACTTTCACTGTCACTAACGGAATCACTGCTATATGTTGGCTCACTCAAATATTTTTCTTTTTGTGCGACTTTAACAAAGAACCTATCCAATGACACTGCTCGGCAGACAAAGCGTAACCGTAGTACTACTCGTATTGCAAGATATCGCTTGTTTATCAAGTTAAAATTTATTGAAAATTTTTGCTCGTCTTACAAAACACTCGCAAACCAAGTTACTCGCAATCCAAGGTTTTACTGTATTCAAAAACTAAAATAATCTTTCAACATAGTTAGCTAACAATATTATTGCACATGATCAACACTCACGTTTCCATTTACCACGAAAGCCTTTCCCTAAGGTCATCTAGGGCCAACCAATACCTTTTCAAACTACTTTTAACAGAGTTTCGAGACCAAACCCTCACCCCAATAACCACCCGCACACATGGAGTAGGACTACACCGGGATCCAACATTGTAGGGTGCCTCACTACAGTCCAATGTTCATACGAAGGGTATTATCTGAATGCTAGAAAAGTTACTAGATCTACTTTCACGTGTTCATACGTCAAGTAATGTTATTTGCAGATGTCAACAATATTGATAAAATATCACTATTAAAATGGTAACGTGTTATATACTTTGGCTGCAAAAAATAAGTTTGTATTTTCAAAAGGTTCTTCCTACTAAAATTGGACTGTACAGGCAGCATTATGCAGATAATTATTTCCAGTCGTCAGCTCGTGAGGAAAACCAAATGCCCATAAATAGACTGTTGTGAACTCCATATTAAATTATAACGTTGGATTCAGAAGGTTGCGTTCGATTCTTTTATTTAACTCAATTAGATGTTAAAGCTAGTTTTTAAATATTTCTACCATGCTATTACCCGTTTCGGTGGCCACGTGGTCTAACGCGCTACTCTCGTATTAAACTAGACTGCCGAAGACGGGGAGATCGGGGTCCGATCCCGGTCGGGTGTACTGAGGGTGGTTTTCCTAAATGTTTTCCCACTCTCCCTCCATGCAAACGCTGATGCACTTCATCTAAATTAACACCTTCTTAATCCCTAATACATCAGTGTAACTAGTACATAGGCTTACAACCCGAAAGGGACGTAAGACGCGGAGCTAAAAAAAAATTACAATAATTTTGTTGTGAAACAATTTGTACTTTCTGAATTAACAAACTTTAGTTTTAAATAAACATTGTGAAGGCCCTTTTCTAATATTTTCATAGCTACAGTAGCTTCATGGCTTCTTTGGTGCTGACAGTTCACAGCTGACAGCTGACAGTCAACATTTAGGTATATACCTAAATGTTGACTGTCAGAAGTGACAGCTGCTAAACACATGTTTTTTGCAGATCATATGGTTCGGCGTAGGGATACATAATTTGGTCTGGTAGCTTTTCAAAGCCGTCAGCTGTGAGCTGTCGGTCAGCACCAAAGAAGCCATGGGGCTACTGTATATACAATAACTACCATGTTAATTTTAATGAAGCTAAAATGGTTTACTAGTAGTTCTGTGAACAGTAGACCTCACTCCATTCAAAACAAGATACTAAGAATTATGTCATGTTCTTATCGTTACTACAATTTTAAGATTTCTCTTTGGATTTCAAGTTGAAATATATCCTATATTTTCTCCTTGGATTTGACGTAGATATTTTCCCTTGGTGATCAAATTAGACAGAAAATAGATTAACATTTTACTCGTATATTCAAAAATGCATTATAATTTATATGCAAAGGGAATATCCAATGTTCATGCCGTTTATAACGCCTCTCTAGCAAAATATGTCTAATTTTTTTAATTTTTTTTTTTTAGTAAATACTCATTAGGTACTCGATTGCTTGCTTATAATTTTAAATTCAATTCACACGAGATGAGTTATCAAACAAACAAATAAACCTTTTGATCGCCCGTCTTAGTGAAACAGGCAAACAGATTGATAAAACATGTAACACTTTGCTCGGCCTATGTCACAGACAAGGCATACACCAAACACTCAACCTTACGAGAGTTTCGTTGCGATCCTTGAGCCAGGTTCAGTTCTTGGGCACTAGGGAGGGCTAGTTGCAGTTCTCAGTGATACCAACACTTCCAAGCGCTCATACAACCCCCACTTACCCATTTTAGTGAACAAACCTTTTCAGACAAGTAACTAGTTGACGGTATTTGAAGACAGTTTACAACTAGAATATTTGCAAACATTTGCTTGAACAAAAAAAAGAAGAGGACAATTATTGTATCCTACGTTTACTTTGTAATTTTCAGTCTGAATAGCCTCGTTTGAGGTGTTAGTTTATGGGACGAGAGTGGGGCTGCTACCTAAACCTAGCTTTGTGAAAGACGGTTTATTGACATAAAAAGGAAATTTTTGTTATTCTTTAGTAAAACTATATTTAAAATGAACTGCTTTTTTTTTTAATCCCTGCTTGATAGCAAAGTTGTCACTTGGGATTAGGATCTCCCAATGAGCACAGTCTGGAGGATGTGGGTTTGGTGTGTATACCTTTTATGTGGCCTAGGTTCAAGGAATGTCCTTCCTAATAATTTTCGTTGAAATTGGTCCACTAATTTGGTAGTAATCGTGGAACAAACACCTAGACATAAATACAAACAAAATGCCAAATGGTCAAGTTAAAACAGGGCCTCGATACGCTCGGTCCGTTAGTAAAACCTTAATAAACATGTCATATTTGTTTTTATAATAATAACAATAAAACGTCAAGGACGTTCCCAAAAGTTTTTATTTTTAAAAAAAGGTTGTTAATCGGTAGCGCCACCAATGGTTTCCCGACCCAAAAAATAGCATTATAAAAAAATTCAAAACTCACTTGAACACCCTTAACAGATTCATTCGCCAATCATAAGGTTCTCAATTATTATCAACGCGTGTGAACCTCTACGCCCAAATTGTGGGCGCAAACCACAGATTGAAATGATTCAAATCTTAGACCACATAAAGTAATTTGGTCCGAATCGATAGAGATAGCACCAGGCACAGGCTTACCCATCAATCCATCATTCTCTTGCGCTGTGATTGTAGTTTGGGATAATCACTCCGAAACCACGTGGTAAGAGGTTTAGGTAACATGACCTTGAACGGCAACAAAGGGATCTACGTTGTAAGAAGCTCGAAACTATGATATAACTTGAAAGAAAATGCGTTCTATTGAACATATTGAGTAAAAGTGAGAGGAAGCTGAGCATTAAAAGTTCGTTAAACTTGAACTTATTTTTTAATATCTGTAACCTGACTTAAAAATAACAGTCGCTCGTCCCCATGGACGCATGCATACCTCTTGTACAAAGGGCCATGGGTTTGAATTCAGGAAGGACCTAAGAAGAATTAGTATTTGTGTGTGAGTTCTTACTAAAAGCTTAAATTGTGGAGATATTGGAGTATGAAAGCTTAAATTAAGTTTAAAATCCCTACTTAGCTTTATATTAGTCTAGAGAGGAGACGGTAAAAACCACAAAGATAAATCACACGTGGAAATAGACTTAATAGGTGAAGATGATATTATACGTCATGCATTTGACCTCAAACAATGTGTGCAAGTTTGAGTTGCAAATGAAACAACATACTATTCTCTGCCGCAGGGCAATATATATTCATTTTCCAATAATTGTAACTCCATACTTGTGGGAAACAAGATTCTCTGCAGTAGCCCTGATGGGAATAAAATACCACTCGAGGCTTATAGCTGAAAACAAGCAACTAGTTTTCATTTCACTTATGTCATCTCACGTATCTGCTGTAGAACGAGCACAGATATCTCACGGAACAGTGTAAGGAGATGAAAGGGTGTCTAAATAGACTGGCCTGCCGATGACGAAGAGATCGGGGTTCGAATCCCGGTCCAATGTACTGAGTGTGGTTTTTCCTCAGTTGTTATCTACTCTCCCTCTATGTAAAGAGGGTACAATTCGTCTAAATTCTACCTTCCTCATCAATAGCATACTAGTGCAAATAGTAGCCCTACGTATGCGTATGACCCGAGCGGGTAGTAAGAAGTGGTGATTTACAAAAAAGAAAAATAAAGGGTGTATAAAACAATTATTAATTTGTTTGTATGATTAGTACTACAGTATTAGAAAAATTAAAATAAAGTAATGAGAATAAAATAGTGAAGAGTGAAGAAGACTACACAATAATGGGTTACATATATTTTACTCATTACCAGGCATGGTAAGGGATATGCTGTAATGAGGTGGACTTGAAACAACTATTATTATTATTAGCACCGCGTCTTACTACCCGTTCGGGTTATACGCACTTACGCTAATGTGCAATGGTAGGGTGATTGCGAGATGAAAATGGAGGACCTACAGTTTAACGTGGAATCCGAACCACGGTGGAGGCCTGGCATTCCTCACATTCACAAGTTGGGATTAATACACGTCTTGTCAGAGGTGAAGGAAGGGCTTGATAATCAGATAAATCCGTGCCGGACCGAGGATTGAACCCCGGACCCTCAGCACAGAAGTCTGACACCTTACCCCTAGACCACCAGGTCACCGGTTTGAAACAACTAGCTCAACATAGTGATAAGTGTCTAATGAGGGGAGCTGGATTGAACTTGTTCAAAATAAAGAGTGGGTGGAATGAGGTGGACTGGATATAATTATCTCAAGATAATGGACTGGATATATATACATGTTTATATCTCAAGATAGGGATAGTGTGTAATGAGGTGGACTGAATAGAGCTATTTTAACTATTTCCAACATATTTATAGAATTTTTAATACCTATAAAAATGTATTTAGTTAAGACCACTTCTATCAAACTTATTTTCAAAACAAATATATTTCGTTTAACTTTGGTTGTAATTTGTAAAGACAATGAAATCGTTTTTAAATATGATAGTGTATAACAACTTAAATCACTTCTGCGCATGTGCATGTACTTTAGCATCTCTGAAAACTATCACTTGCACTATTACCAATTTACGCACAAGTTTCCATTATGTTTACTTGCTTTGCTATTAGTTATCATAATAGACGGTCTTACACACGGTTATTTGTACGGAAACATTGCTCTTATATACAGGGTGTAAAACAAAAGGAAAACCGCTTCCTTAAACAGGTCCCCCAGATCATTATTCACCAAAAACCGTATCAAAGTCAGCATGCATCATCCAAAGAACTCCGAAGGCTCTCATAGATGGAGTTTTTCAAACTGCACTCCACGGAGTCCTTGGGCTTCACCATGGTTATTTCAGACTCCATGAAGTAAGTTTAGGAAACATTTGATTTGTATTAACACTATAAAATTAGTATCATCAATAATTAGGATTACCGAATGTTTCAAATCTGAATAAAGGACATTTGGTGAAGATGAAGCTAGAACATGTGATGTTTTACTTTTTTTTTATGTACGTTTATGCTTGTAAAATCCAGCTCTCTTTATTGAATCTTCATAATATTAGTGTAAAATATGTTACATATGAGGGCTCCAGCATGTATTTTTTCTGGTGTTCCTTTGGCTTGGAAAGTTTTTGAAACCTCTTGTCATAGATCATCCAAATATTATATCTCAAAACTAAACAATCGCCTTGTATCGTTCACAAGGCCTGAAGTGGGAGAATTGTTACCAGTCACAATAGCAATCGCCACATCAACAACAACAATATAATTATATATTTTAAATGCTTCCCTTGATAGTCTATAAACGGACAATCCAAATGTTCTGTCACAAGCGGAGAATTTAGCCGCACCAGATTTCTATGATCCCCAGGACAGTATAAATGCCTGATGATATTCACACGACCGGCCGGCCATAGAAGATGAAATCATCCTAAATCCCTCCCTAACCTCATTGCAGCAAAACAACCTTTGCGGGAATAAAAGTCAAGCCGGGCAGTTCCTGGACGGGTGGCCACTGGAAGCCACGACCTATGAAGATGACGACGCGTGTGAACTGGAGTCTATCTCTCTCTCCCTCTCGTTGTCTTGGGGCACTCCTCTCAGGAGAGGAGACACTGTAATCAGATCACGTCCCAGACCCCCCCCTCCCACCTCCAGCCCCCCAAGGCCACGGCATTGTTCTGCTCAGGGAGGAGAGCACTCAGCATGCGACAGGTGTTGCTGCCGCTGTGAGTCGTGATCTCTCTTTCTTTCCTTTCGTTCTTTTTTTTTTTTTTTGGTACCCATCTTTCACCCTCTCTCGATCTAATTCGACCAAACTCAACTTTACCAAACTTTACCAAACCTAACCTAACCTGACAAATTCTTTGTGAAACAGGCGCTTGATATTTCCCGTTACAAGTCCCCACAAAAATTTGGCAGAGAAATTTGCGTGATTGGTAGTCGCATTCATCAATAAAGTTACTGTGGAGTCAAAATACAGTACAATTTGAATTGAAAGAGCCTTTTAGAAAATACAAACTTTTTGCAGACCACATTGAAAACTTTTTTTTTATATTATTAGTGTCATTTTACAGGTAACAATAAATGGTCAGTAAGTTGTTGAAATCATGTCTGCTGCAGAGAAATGAAAAACCTAGAATAAACGAAACAATCATTTTAACGGTTGTTATTTATAGATGCTAAACGCGGTCTCTTACCTTAAATAATAACCTGTCCCATGGCGAAGAGCTCAATGCAATTGGCTACGAGCCCAGCTGGTACCTTAGGTATTTTTCCATAAAAGGGAATAACCTCATCGTCATCAATCACCAGGGTTTGGTTAATTAGGCTTAAGTTAGGTTTAAGTGCTTCCATTGGTTCCACACCCTCATTCTCACTATCACCATCATCTCATCTCATCGGAACATGGAAAGAGCTTCCACGGAAAGGATGTACGATTAGTACATTCGGGCGTCCCCTGTTCAACGGCATAGTAGTATTGGCTAATCTTTACACAAACTGGACTACGACTGATGTAGCCCAGACGTGCAATATTATAGCTAGCTTACATGACAAAAACAAATTTAGGGTGTTCAAAAGACCAGGTGCTTAGGAAGATATTGGGTCAAAAGAGATGAGGCTACTGAGGAGTGGAGGAAGTTACATAATGATGAGTCACATACCCTGTACTCATCACATGACATTGTTAGGATAAACAAGTCTTGTCGATTACAGTGGACAAGACATTCAGCGCGAATGGGTGATTCTAGAACCTTGTTCAGGGTACTGACTGGCAAACCCAATGGGAAGAGACCATTGGGAATATCTAGAAGCAGATGGAAGAATAACATTAGAATGGACCTGAAAGAGATAGGGTGTAATGAGGTGGTCTGGATATAACTAGCTCAAGATAGGGATATGGTGTAATGAGGTGAACTGGATATAACTAGCTCAAGATAGGGATATGGTGTAATGAGGTGAACTGGATATAACTAGCTCAAGATAGGGATATGGTGTAATGAGGTGAACTGGATATAACTAGCTCAAGATAGGGATATGGTGTAATGAGGTGAACTGGATATAACTAGCTCAAGATAGGGATATGGTGTAATGAGGTGGACTGGTTAGAACTAGCTCAAGATAAGGATATGGTGTAATGAGGTGGACTGGTTAGAACTAGCTCAAGATAGGGATAGGGTGTAATGAGGTTGAATGGATAGAACTATCTCAGGATAGGGTGTAATGAGGTGAACTTTTTAGAACTAGCTCAAGATAGAGTTAGGTGGTGTACTTTTGTAAGTGCGGCAATAAATCTAGCTCCTAGTGACATAAAGTAAATAAGTAACAATGGTATATACTGACGTGCCTCTTGGTCTAGTACTCAGTGGCCCTAGTTACTGACCTAGAGTCCCGGTTTCGATACCTGGCGGTACCATAGGAAGTTTTCCCGAAAGGGGAACTGTTCCTACGATCACATACACGGTGACAGAACTATATACTGCATCTCTCACGGTCAAACATTGCATACGTTAAAAAAAAGATAAAAAAGTTATTATGGTATCTATAAAAAAACAACAGCTGCAAATCACATGACTTGACGTATGGATACGTGACAGACGACCTAGTAGCTTTTATATCTGTCAGATATGGAAGGACCTTCCTGTGAAAATTGGACTATAGATTAACATTCACTAGCCAGTCATCATCATGACAAATCAACTCGGCACACCTACGAGATCCACCTCCTTGAGCGCTGAGACGCGTTCACAGACGTACTATAGAGAGATCCCACGCTGTTTAAGAAACGATTGGTTATTTTAAAAATATGGTCCATAGCTGCCCTTAAATCAGTAGGCAGACGCACCCACTGAGCTAAAAAGTCTGTTCATCGTAGGAATTGTTTTCTGAAAGGTCCTTTTCCCTACCAGACATCTATTAGATAGTAGGATATTGGTAAGAAAAAAGGCCTTTTAGAGAGTAATTCCTACCGTGAATGGAGTATAAGTTGTCGAACTACTATATTCCACCCGTTTCAGTGGCCACATGATCTAAGGCGTCACTCTCGCAGTAGACTAGATTGCCGATGATGGGGAGCTCGAGGTTCGAATCTCGATCGGGTGTACTGAGGGTAGTTTTCCCAAAATGGTTTCCCCATTCTCCACCAAGCAAATGTGGGCACACTTCCTCTAAATACACCTAAGTTTACTAGCCCCTAAAACCGTTTGTGCAGTTAGTACATAAGCGTACAAACCGAACAGGTAGTAAGACGTGGTGCTAAAAAAAAACTATATTCCAACAAGACATCTAATCTGGGGTTCCTATTTGACTTTGATAATACAGCCTGGTACAAGTACCAGTGCACGTACACCGGGGTCTGTCACTTTTCCTTTCCCCAAAAATTTAACATAAATTAAAATACACCTTTTCAAGACATTAAAAGGAAAAAAGAAATATGTAAAAAAATTGCGTCATTACGTATCATAATGGTGTCTATTAGTTAGTGTAGTTGTAGCACATTCGTGTCAAAAAATCTAATGGCCTTTGACCTCACAGCAAATATATCCACCTACATGACCTCGCATTGGAATTTGACACAGCATATATCTTTGAGCATCGAAGTTAGCTTCATCCGGACACTCATCGAAACAATCAACTGTATTGTGTACGGCAAATTTAACAACATCATCACCATAGACAAGGACAGACACATTGTGGTTGATTTTGGGAGTTAATATAAGCGACGTCGCATCCCATTTCCCAGTCACTTAAATAATCGACTTCATTGTGGATTTCCAGAACTACATCGACGATGACAAAGAGTTTATCGTCAAGGAACTAATTTATTTATCTTTATGCTACACATTTCCCCAATACTCCATTAGGTGTTCAAAACACACTTACGAGTACCAGAAACTTTCCCTGCCTCTAAAAAGCAAATCAACTATAAAACTGACAAACTTCACGGCATTCCCTGGCATAATGGTGATGTGGATTACAACTTGCAGAAATTGGCAGAAAATATAAAAGATTCTAGCCAGGTACACACCTCGGCCGATCGTCGATCTGCACACAAAGGATGTTAGTCTTTGAAAACTCTCAAATTAAGTCGCACCACATGCATGACATAGTTCTGTATGCAATTTATGTTCGAACAGCAGATTTTGGACTTCGAGATTGGCTGATTGATGATAAACATGTTCACTATTAGAGATGCGCTGAAAAACAGTCCGTGCTTCCGCTTTGAGCGTTTGGGTGTTTTCCCTGCTGATTAACTGCCAACAAGAATATCGAAACCTACAGCCCTTTTCATCAACACTTATCCGCATCCTCCTCGGAAAATTTTTTTTTTTTCACGAAATCGATCGTAATTCTAAACCATTTTTGTGGGGGCAAGGGGGTGGCTTATATAATTCTTATACCACAGTGGGTCACGGGCAAAGCCGTGCGAGATTGTTAGTTTTAAAATGTATCTGATACGCATGTGCGGTAACCGTATGGTACTCATCGGCGAGAAACATGATAATGACCACATTTCCCTCAAATGGGTGGCCTAATTCGCCTTAAGATAGGCACGTCTCTGAGAGGTGTGGGACTTCATTGATGCTGCCGTCAACCAGAGGGATATGTGGTCGACACTCATATTACGACACACTCATCGTGGATGCATGCGACACGCTAACAGAGATCATGGATATCATCGATCACAAGCAGCCTACGTGGAAACGCACATAATATCAACACCATGTGACTCCCATAGGGATGGTGTCTTCCGAGTTGTGACATTCTGATGATGTCACTCGTGATCGACTTTAAAGCTATCTCAACATTTCGGGAACAAGGCTTGGTGGGACTTGCAGCCGTGGAACTTGTCGAGTCTGTGTACGCTCAGCTATTAATTAATTACTGACCATTTTATTTGAACGAGAGCAACGTATAGTCTAATTTATTTTGAGCTTTCACTTATTCTTGCATTAAAGTTTCCAAATACACGCTTGATTATAAATACGGGCAGTGGTGCAGGAACGTTTTAATTTGGAAGGGGGGCGGGGGGGTGGAAATAATCATGTGCTTTTATAGGGGATAACACTTTTTGAAATTAAAAAAAGACCAGAAAAATGTAATACAGCTGTCCCTCACAATACGCGAGTGATTGGTTCTGATAAAAAATCACATAACACGAAAACGCAAGTGAATTGAAAAACCTAATGCAATTTTTATTAATTTATCTAACTAGTACAATGCTATAGGGAGCTTACACCCATTATCAATCTTCAATCCCCTGAAATTTGTATACAAATACAATTTTTAATTAATTGATCTAATTAATACAATGCTACAGTTACACTTACTGTTAATCTTCAATCGCATGATAAATTAATTGGATAATTGATCTCTTGACAGCCCTTAGACGGTAAGCTTTTGATCTCATGAAGGTCCTGGGATGGTAAGCTATTGCTCTCTTGAAGGCCCTGGGACGGTAAGCTCTTGTTGGCATGAAGGCCCTAGGACGGTAGGCTTGATGCCTAGAATAGTAGGCTTTAGCTCTTTTGAAGACCTTTGGATGGTAAGCTCCTGCTCTATTGAAGGCCCTAAAATGGTAAGCTTTTGCTGTTGTGAAAGCCCTAGGTTTTTAGAATGACGATTTTAAACTTCTTTGATAAAATGGTCAGGACTCAACTGACGGGCAGCATTCTTCCTCTCTCTATGGAGTTCTTTTAGCAATCCAAATAACTCTCGATCTCTCTGGCAACTTTGGCACTTCTATCCTTGTTAGGGTCATTCCCCTCAATGATTCTAATTGCACTGTCAATGTGCTTAAATAAATCAGCAATTTGTTTTGTTGAAAGTTGTTTGATGGACTCAACAGCGTAGGGCTCTTCCTTTCATCATTTATGCCATTCTCCATTTCCAGAAGATAGTCATTGGTGATTTCTGTTGAGTGGGATTGGAGCAATTCATCCACATTTGCCTGGTCTACGTCCTAAAATCCAACATCTTGCTATGTCAACAATGTCATGTTTTGAATTGGAAAGCTCGTGTTCAGGATCAAAATCATGAAAATCAGAAACTTCAGGTCAAATATTTTTCCAAATTCCCTTCATACAAGACTGTTTAACATCTGCCCATGTATCTTCAATGTTGTCAATAGCACCCCCCTAACACCAAACTCTACAGTAAAGATCATTGCCTTCACTGGAATGTGCGTGCACAAGGTCACTCCACCACCGCACAGGGTGACTGCAAAATTACAGCTGAGCATGCATTATTTTTCTATTTTTTTGAATCGCGTTATAGCAAAAACGCGTAAAGTGAGATCACTTATAACGAGGGATACCTGTATTTCATGGTCCCATTGTGAATTTTTCTCATTTACTTTAGCCATTCCAAACTTTGGAATTAATACACAAAAACAAATTTAAAAAAAAATCTGATGCGGCTCAACTAAAAATTATGAAACACTGAAAATTAAAGTAGGTTTCCATATACCTTTGCCCTATATTTGTTACTAGCTATAAAACCATTAACCAGTTTTGCAATTTCAATTTTGTTGAGCCTCTCAGGGAATTTAGTCTACATTGCCTCATCGTGGAGCGAAGATAGTTTTTAATGCGTCCAAGAATTGAAAAACTTCTTTCTGCAGTAGCTGATGTAGCTGGTATCACTCACTATCAGAGCTTTCAAAATCTCTTCAGTGTGTGTGATCAAAGAACATTATAGTTTTTATTATGTTAACCTAGTGTGAACATTGTAACTAGCCTCAATAAGATGTTTACAGTATCTAAAAGTTTTACTATTTTTTTTTGAGGGGGGTAAAAATGATACTTTTACCTTCTTCAATTTATTGGGGGGGAGGAGGTAAAATTTTTCCCGTATCCCCCCCCCTCGTTCTTTCTCCACTGAATAAGGGCGTAGGCCTAACAATGAAACATGACAGACTTGGTGGCTGAGGGGGTGGGGAATAGGAGGAGAGGAGTTAAACTGGAGGTAATGAGTCAGGCCGAACCCTTCTCTAGTTGTGAACCACTTCAAATTTGGCCATAAAGACTGAGGGGGTACATAGATAATAAAGGTGTAGAAACTCTCTGTAGTATGACTAGAACAGGAATTTGAGCGCTAGGTGGATGTCAGATGAACTAATGCTATCAGCTTAGTGCAAAACTGTAATAAGTACTAAAGTGCAAACTGTACCAAGTATATTTGTAATTGGTTATATCTTGTATACATTATTATATTAGCTCTAATTTTAGATCTCGGAAACTAATGCTCAATAGCAAGAGAGAGAAACAAAAGTATGAGGATATATAAACTTCTTTGTAAAGTAAATGTAGGTTAATGTAGGTTGAGCCACTAAACATTCTGTTTCAAATGCTCTTATTTATATGGCTTGAGTAGGTAATAAATTCCAATTAACTAACAAGTCTACTAAATATTTTAATAGGTATTAAAATAATTACTACAAATGATTAGTTCATGCCATTATTATTACTTATGTGTGTTAAGAACATCCCAAACAGGCACGATACGTTCAAAGATAAATACAAATTTGTCAACCAAAGCTTAACCCAACTTATGCTTGTAGCGTTCTCCATTGGTGATTGTGACATAGGCTATGGACAAATTTATAAATACACATTTTAAAAGCGTTCAAACTTAATATTAAATAAAACAAAATCATAAAAGTAGTAATAGCGTATTTTAAATTTCAATTTTCACGGTTGTAAAGCAACTTACAGAAAAAAATGGCGAATGCAAATGCATTGAGATTTTAAATATCAAAAAATAAAGAAAACAACATCGTATTTCTTCTACAGTAGCGCTAATGCGTTTGGCAGAGAAGTTAACCCTGTTTCCCCTTGCCCCATAGAGATCCCACACCATGAGGGGGTGAGAGTAGAGGATTATATATCAGCTTTACTTAATTTGTTTTTATTTCATAAAAATAAAGAAAATGAAACATTATTACCAACACATACTTATTATTTATTAATAGTAGACCGTCTCTGTGGCCCAGTGGTCAGAACTCCTTACCAAAGATCCAGAGGTCCTGGGCTCGATTCCCGGCTCTTCCAGGATGTTTCTCTGAAGAAGTGGATCTGGAGTCAAACCTAGCCTTGTGAGGACAAATGAGGAGTTACTTGAATACACAAGTAGAAATTTCGGTCTAGAAAACTGATATTGACGGGCGAAGGGTTCATTATGATGGCCACATGACACCCTCTACTCGCAAAGGTTGACACTATTATCTCTAACATTGGCGGCCTCTCGGTAGGTATAGCTCGCTTGCAAGCTTACACTACGGAGTTAATATGACCCGTTTATCTTGGTAATATCCAAGACTTAAGCCAGGGAGTTATTACCTAATTATTTACAGTTTGAACAGTAACAAAATAAAGGTGTAAACAAAATCCCTCCAAACAGTAGCCGCCATTCTGATGTTTAAGTGCTCTTAATACATGCTAAGCCCTTTCTACACTTGGGAGCACACTTATTAAGAATTCAGAATACATCGTACCCCACGGTATTTCCACCACTTTAAGACTAAGTATCTTTGACCCGACCGAGATTCGAACTGACGAAGCTTAACGAGCTGTTTATTGCATTGAGGCATAGCTCCTAAGCGGTCTTGACCATAGTATGGAGCTGATAATGAAATAAGATACATTTCTAACAACTATAATCAATATATACTCATTAACCTATTTAATTTATGTGAAATTTAATATATCCTATTAGATTTAAAAGTTTTAATTGGCTAACTTATAGAGTACGAATGTCGTTAAAATATTTCTAAGTTTTTTTAAATTAAAATTCTTTTTAAACATTTCACTAGATAGGCCTATTCTCTTGCCTTTATTCATGAACCAAAGAAAAGGGTCACAATTTAGAACATTTGAGTGACTTTTTAATTTTAACACGCCAAAAATGTACATTTATAGCACTTATATTATTTAAAAACCTTTACTCCTAGTTACAACACTGAATAATTTCTAAGAGAATTCAATATTTTGCTCGCCTCCGGCGGTTGTGGTCTGCGACTCCCCCCCCCCCCCCTACTTCTCCCCTACCCAGCCATATACAATTAATTTATTTTACTTAATCACTGTCTTGCCACCTTTATAGTTTCTCGTATCATTAATATGTTAATATCTCTTAACGTGATATAGTTTATTATTAAATTCTTCAAACAAGTGCGTAAAACACAAATATTTTGTTTGATTTCGGGAAAGGGGTTGTATTCAATGAATATTTTTTGTTTAATAAAAAAAGCCATAAAGTAATATTTAAAAAAAACTTTGTTGTGGGTTTTATTCAGGTAAGAAGAGCTTGGTTGCGGTATCCCCCGCCAGGTGGCAGCAGTGCAGTGCTCGTTGCTCTTTTGTTTTGTGAGTTTGAGCTAGGGGAAGTGAGGGGAGGGGGCAGTCACACGCGGGTAACTCGAGTGATGGGAATGGAAATGTGTTCTTTGAGGACTTCCACGAAGAGACGGTTTTATTTGAAATGGCAATGAGAGCGCGATATTATTGCTGTTCATTAAATAGTGCGTGACATTGGTTTCAAACATGTTTGATAGTAATATTATTCAGTTTGTGTTTTATGAAAGTATAACAGAGTTATTCTTCTAAAGTAAACCGTTAGTGCTACAATACACACGAAAAATCGGGCGTATGGCAATCAAAATTACTACAATACGCTTGTGTTGCATCACATCTGGTCTATTTTCAGTTTTTCGCTCTTAAAATACCAATTAAACTTTTTTACCCAAGACATCTATTCAAATGTTGGTGGTTGAAGTCTTAACGACTCATGAGTAAGAGTTTTTAGAACTAAATTAAGGAAAACTTTTAAATTCAAATTATAGAATGTAAAGTGTACTACAAAACGTGTATTTTGTGTTTTATTTAAATAACATACTCATTATGATACTTTAATTAAACTACTAAACTGTGTTATATAAAGTAGGCTAGATTAGATGTGTTCCATAAATATGTGAAAGATTTATTTCATTGAAATTGATTTTGTATTCTCAATAAGGAAGTTAAAAGTGCAATGTGTTTGTCGGTGTTCGCACCTCAAAGTGTTACAACAATGCATACCGATAATCTGAGTTTTGAAGCGCGACATTCAGGATATTCTCAAAAAATAAAAATATGTACCATAGCAAGTCTTTTAACAGATCATGGAACAATGGAAGCCTATGAAGAATAATTGGTAAGTTGCCATGTTTTTAGTTCAATAGTTTTCGAAGTAATTGCCTGTTTTTAAGGCAAGAACAGTTGAAGATAGAGATAAGGATTTTCCAACAATGCCCCAATATAGTACCTATAGTTATTTTGTTCGTTTACCACAAGGGAGAAGTTTTTTAAAAAAAATTAATAAAATATTTTCCCAGTACTAAAAATGTGTTTAGTTTAATTTTCTACTTATAAGTTATAGTATTATCAACAGTTCTTGAATAGGTTATTTGTCATGGGAATTCTAGAATTTGATGAAAACTTTTTTTTCATTTTAAAAGGTTCTTATTAAATGTTAATATATTCATGACATTAAAAAACTTTAGGGCCTAGGTATTAACAGAAGTAGAAAATTAGGCTAAACGTATCTTCTATAGCAATATTTTATTTATTATGGCCTAAAAGGTTTTTTTTCGTAAATTTTTTAAAAATAGTGCTCTTAACTCGTGTCCCCTGTCATCTCAGTTTGTATAAACCAGTCGCATCGTAGTACATTTTTCTGTAGTCTTTATAAAAAAAAAAAACCAATGGAATTGAGCCCAGTAAAACCGTTTTATTAGGTAGGCCTATATTTAAAAAAAAGATACAACATTGAAAAGTGATTTTAAAATAGAAAAATACTCTAAACCCACTTTAACTGTTTTCATCCGAATAATGGAGGAAACTGCCCTTTGTTGCTATTTACGGTTCGAACGTAATCTCGTACCCTATTTAACTTTCAGTTTAATCGCTAATGAGATGGTATATTAAGCAATGTTAGAAGTTCTTAGATTAGGATGAGAATAATAGAAATTTAGCGAGAATCTCAGTAAGAAGGTAGGCTTGGAACATTTATTTAATTTGCTCTCAATATTGATGAATTGCAACTATTCTCCCCCACCCCTTCGTCTTGCCACCCATCTGAGTTAAGCGCAATATAATTACGTTAATTGGGTAGGAACGAAAAAGTTAGAGCTTAAAGTAAATTCACACAAATTTGCGTTGAGGGAGAGTGGAAATCCATTTAGGGAAAACCATTCTTTTAATTTAGCAGCAGAAATTCAAGCCCCTAATTTTATATGCAGTGAAAAATTGTTAAAAGGAAAAAGTCAACTGATTTGACGTATAATACTAAGTATATTTAAGGAACTTGAAGTAACTTAGGCCTATGTTTCTGTCCTACAGATATTTCACTGTAGATTTAATCTACTTAAATAAATACATTCATGTGGTCACCACAAAAAGCTCTAATTTATTTGAGGTTATCTTTCGTAGCATTGAAGCGGGAGAGCCGCCATTATTATAACGAAATATTGCAGTTTGGAGATATTCCCCCTTCCGAGTAGTTGATTCCCTTTATAAATGCGGGTACAATACCTGTTATTTACTCTCACTGTCATTTTTACCTAAAATTAAGTAGATCGTAATCTTTTGTTTTGAACACACTCTTACAAAACAATATTTTTATAAATATCGTATCTAACATTTCGCTACCTTTTGTAGAACCTGTAAACAGAACAGGCTCATTTAAATGTTAACTGAAACTATTTCCTTTCCCTTGCACATAGAGCCCCCGCCTTTCATATTCCGTGTTCGCCACTGTGTGTATTTCTGCAACAGGAAGTTCTGTTTCTACCACAGGAAAGGTTTGTCATGTTCCTGTTGTGGGGGTAACCCCCCCTTCCCCCCCCCCCTCATTCCGATCCCCTACCTGAAAATGTCAAAGACTAAGAAATTACCATTTCTATAGAGAGAAGATCGCTACTAAAAGGCTCCCAGGCCGTCACAATGCAGTGTGTGTGTAGAATACGAGAGCAAAAAGGGACTAACGACGGAATCTTTGAGAAATCTCTCTATTGAGGCCTATTCCGGCTCCATGACACGGGAAATCAACCTCCTACCCCCTCCTTATCCTTCCCAAGCATACAAGTTACCATCTTTAAAAAATTGCAATAGAAAGGTTTTTGAATTGTTAACTGGTATAGATAATAATATGCCTATAAAAAGGTAGGTAAATGCATAGTGAGGACATATCTCCCTCTTGTTTTCGGGGGTACTGTAAAATGTAACCAAACCACTCTAAAATCCCTGATGGGCGCTAGAGAAGGTAGTTTCCATTTAAATGTTCTTAATACACCTATAGCCGTTTTTTTTATTCGTTTGTTTAGACATTGTCAATAAATTGGGTCTATGAAAGGTGCGATATAGGCCTATATATCACTCCTATATATTTATTATTTCTGTTGTCAACATCCCTTTTTCTCAACTAATACAAAGTCTATAGCGATGAATAAGGTATCAGTGGATAGGATTTTTTACCAACTTCTGACATAGCATACTAAGTTTACGTTAAAACACGTTGTTTGTTTAAAATTTAAGTTAAAAGAAAAATCTATAGTGTTTTAATTTTTTTTCTGTTGCTTAGTATCTGATAAATTGTAAATACATTCACATTAATAAACTCTCTTTGCTATTTTGTGTATACACTTCGCTGAGTATTTAATTTCAACAACCCAACAAAAGACTAAATCTTTTTTTTTTTGGGGGGGGGGGGGTTAGTTTGAATTTGCGAAAGTTTCCCTCGGGTTTACTGGTTTTATATATATTTAACCAAAAGTTATGAAAACAAGTCAGAATGACTGAACACTCATCGCTGGCAATGATATGTGCATCGTTAACAAAATTTAACATTTAAACTTTTTGACCAACAGTCTTGATTGAAACATTATTGTCTGCTCTGGCAAATATCACTCTTTTAAACTCAGGAACACATATTCATTACACACAACTAAGACAACCGGCTCAGAAAACATTATTTCCGGCGCGGTAACACGCTACCAACAGTTGATCCCGTCATTTCCTACATCGTTACCATGGAAACGCGACAATAGCTTCAATGAGTAAAGCTTTGAATTCATCCTACGAAGATTCGGTTGCGTTGCGAGTTGAGTCAGCGGTCCTGTAGGAGCATTTGTTTACGAGGCTTGTTTCATCTTATTCTGAAAATTGAAATATGACACCTGGACACGGGAATCGAACCCGGGACTTTTGAGACTTAGTACGCCAATGCTCTAACCACTGAGCTATCCAGGAATCGTCCCGTGCTCAGGGTCATTCTTCACTCATACTTTAAGGCAGAGTCTATGATGGACGTGCGGAAATCGTCAGCTTTATTCACGAGCCATCATATAACGCCATCTTCGACTCGGTAGTTGGCTTGTTACTGCCACTCGTACAATTATTATGTGAAGAATGACCTTGAACACGGGACGACTCCTGGATAACTCAGTGGTAGAGCATTGGCGTACTAAGCCAAATGTCCCGGGTTAGATTCCCGTGTCCAGGTGTTATTTTTTAATTTTCAGAATATGATATCTAGATGGTGAATTCCTCTCTAAAATTAATAACAGCTTCGGCTATTTGATTGTTTCATCTTAGTTGAAGCGAATTAATTAGGTAATACACGTTTCTTAATTTTATTTAAAATGAACTTATCTAGTTTCCTAAGCTTCACAGCAAGCCTATCTTGCCTGAGATGTACACCCCTGAAAGGACTATGTTTACCAAGAGTCTTCACTTGTACTAATCGCAATGTACTATGTTATATAAAACATGCCACTAATGAAATTAGTACACTTGCTAATTATATGGTCAGTGTCCCCGCGGGCAAAATGTAACTTAGTTTTATGTTCACCGCATCTTACTACATGTCAGTACATCTACACTAAAGGGGTAGAATTTGGGAATATATAATTTTGAGTAAATGTACTTGAATTTGCGCGGTGATTGAAACTATTTAGAGAGAGAGAGAAAACCTCTGTACACCCGACTGGTGTTCAAACCCCGATCTATCCACTCGCCACCGGTAAATCAGGCATGACGAGACTAACGCCTTTTTACATGTGACCACTGATATGAGCTAGATGTTATTAAAGTTTAGTGAAATGTTTGTAAAATTGGACATCTGTGAGATTATTCAAAATAAAATAGTTAAAATGTTGGTTTTATCTTAAGGTGGGGTTGAAGAAACGCGAGTTAAAGCTAATATTTTGGCACTTTTTATATACAAAAATATGTTGCGAAAAAAAATAGTACTTCAGTATTAAGTTTCTACATATTATATTTATCTCAAATGTTCTTGAATTTGTCATAAATATCCTGGAGTTTGATTAAAGCCTTTTTTCTTCATTTATAAAGCTTCTCATTAAATTCCAGACTGTACATGACAAATACATGCAAAAACAGTTGAGATTACCATGTGTGGAAAATCAAACTAAATATATCTAGTTAAACAATATTTTATTTATTGTGGCCAAAACATTTTTCTTAGGTATAAAAACTGCAAAATATATAGCCAACTATACTAGCCTTAACTCAAGTTCCCTTTCATCTCACCCACCTTAAAATAAGTTAATAAATGATCCACTTCTACAATTAAAATACCTTTTCTATTTTATAAACCTAGGTAATGTTCCTAATCTAGTTATCTCTCATCAGAAACAAATGTGACAGATAGTCCTCGACCATGCTAGACTGGTCTAAGGGTCGAATGAAGACTCGAGCGACCCGAAAGATATACGGTAACTATTTATCTACGAAAACAAAATAGTGATAAAATTACCAGAGTAAAAAAAAATATATTTTTGAAGAATGTACAATTTCTATAAAACACACCGATAAACATTTAAAAGCGGTTTTTAAGAATTTCAAAGTTTGAATTTACACCTAATATTAAAGAAATTATGAAAGATATGAAAAATTCATTCATTCATTCAAAAATTCATCTCATTAAGTTATCTTTTATTGGATAGCCACTAACTTATTTTTTATATATTGTCTTCCTTTTTTATGCTGTACATAGATTTAATTTTGTTTTATAATAAAGTGCGTCCACCTAAAAAATTGTGTTTTACCTGGCGGCCCATTTACATCAAATTTCCAATGCGGCCCTTCGACTCAAAAATGTGTACGGGCCTGATCTAGTAGGTATATTCATGAAACCTGATCAGACACTGTTACACCGGAACTTAGTGACGTGGAGAAAAACTGTTCCGGTCAGTTGGACAACCTGTAATTTGAAACAAAATATAACAACCCTTCCTTTTTTTATCCACAGCACGACAAGGGGAGCGGGCGGAGGAGGGGGAATGAGGACTAGAGATTCTGGGAAGCTACTCGAGGCGAGTCCACTTGATTTCCTTCAGGTCAGAAATTACAGGACACATGTTATCCTTTTTTTGTCTGAATAATACACTGAGATGTATTCATTTATACAAGTGGGTGACACGAAGGTGTATAATTATGAAAAGCGTACTGTTATGGATTGATTAAACCTATTTGATTGGCCAATTATACCTTTGTCACTGAGAGCAAAACAGTTTTAATAGACATTGATATTCCGAGAAAGTTTCCTTTTTTTTCCATAACTATTTAATTGCTTTTCTATAGAAATCCGCAGAAACGGCAGATGGAACCAAGAGGAAGTAGACAAGTGATGCGTGCTGGCAAGTCCTCGGACTGTATGACGATGGTGACCTGGTGGTCTAGGGCAGTGGTCGGCAAACTTATTTGCCAAAGAGCCAAATATGAACATTACAACAATTTAAAAAAAAATTGGGAGCCAAATCTGCTTGTTTAGTAAACTTTTATTACACTAAATAAAACTAAATTTCATACTTAATAAATATTTATTAATGCGAACAATGTGCTTGCATCTCCTTGGAAAGTTTGAGTAAGTCAGGTTTGTACGTTCTTGTTTTTAATTTTAGGCATGATTCCAAGTTCTCATCAATAAGACGACTTCTCAGTTTACTCTTGATAATGTTCATGCTTGAAAAAGATTGTTCACATATATATGTAGAACCGAAAAAGGAAAGAACAGCAAACGCAAGCTTTTTCAGCTGATCGTAAGAGTCAGGAATACTATTCCAAGCGTTGAAAATGATCATGTCTTCCTTCTCCAGGTCATTCAAAGCAGACCACTTGTGCTGTGAACTAAGATCACATTTTTTCTTCTCCAATATTTCCAATTCAACACAAAGACGTTCGAATTTAGAGCGCCATATCTCCTTGTTTTTTAAATCCAGCAATTGTATTTCAAAGCTACCAATGTCAATATCAAAAGGTGAAAATTTCAACTCGGTTATCGTAGCATTAAGAGGATTTTTGACAAATGCTAAAGTTGCTCTGCTGTTTTTAAATTCCTGAAACCTGCTGAGAAATGCTTCTCTCATATTTAAAATTATTGTTTTAAAATGGTGTTTATCAATAGAGGAATTATTTTCGCCAAGATACTTCAGCAGGCTCGGAAAGTGAAACAATGTTTCCCTTTCCAAATCCTGAGCAAAAATGGATATTTTGTTTTCGAATGCTATTACTTCTTCTAACATCGAGAAAATTAAGTTTCCTTTCCCTTGTAGTTTACGATTAAGCTGATTTAGATGAGACGTAACGTCTACCATGAAATAAAAGTTTTGGATCCACTGATCGTCTGTTAGTTCTGGATAGTGAACGCCTTTCTCAAGGAGAAATGCTTTAATTTCCGGAAAAAGGGACGCGAAACGTTTTAAAACGTTCCCTCTTGATAACCAACGTACCTTGTTATGAAGCAGAAGATCAGCGTACTCACTCTCCATTTCAAATAAAAATTCTTTGAATTGGCGATGATTAAGAGCTTTAGCTAAAATGGAGTTGATAATGGTAATCACTAATTCCATAACTTTACGAATTTCATCCGGAAATGTTTGCGCACAAAGCGCTTCTTGGTGAATGATACAATGGTAAACAAGTATCTCGTGATTAATTTTTTCTTTCAAAATAGCAACAAATCCTTTTCTTACGCCGGTCATACTTTTGGCCCCATCTGTTGAAATCGACACAATTTTATCGAGGGGAATATGATGTTTATCCATACACTCAATTACAGCATTTGCGATATCTTCTCCACGCGTCTGACCTTTGAGTGGCAATAATCCTAAAAGTTCTTCTTTAGGGCCTGAATGAGACATAAATCTTACAAAAAGTGAAACTTGCGCTGTATCATTTATGTCACAAGACTCGTCAACTGCTATTGATAAAGCCGAAACCAATTTTAGATCTTCGATATGCTGGGTGGTTATATTCGAACAAATTTTAATTGTTCTATCTTTAATGGTTTTGGCAGACAATGGTAACTCTTTAATTCTTTTCAGAATATCTGCTTTGTTCTTAAAATCCCGAAATAGCTCTTCGGATGCATTAATAAAACAACTTTTTATGTATTCACCGTCTGTGTACGGTTTTCCTCTCTTAGCAATCTCCTGGCTAAAAACAAAACTTGCCATATTAATATTGCTGGAAGATTGCATCCAGTTATTAAACACAGAAGTTGACGACTCTTGACTCTTCTGAAGTTCCTCAACTGCTTTCTTCCTTGCATCACCGGTAGGATATTTAGTGCTAAATGACGCGTGCTTTCTTGTAAAGTGTCTCTCTAAATTTGACTTCTTGTTATGCGCGAATTTCTCCTTACAAATAAGACATGTCGGAAGTCCATCCAAGTTTTGAATGAACGCAAAATTCTCGGTCCACTCAACTTTAAATTCGCGGTTTTCATCTTCCGTTTTTCTTTGCTTTTTTTTGGTAGCCATCTTAATTGGGGTACCTATAAAAATATTTAAAATATATTTTTTTCTAAAGCCATCAGTACAAAATTATAATCAAAATTTAAAAAAAATCTTTTTAAAAAATACAATTTTATTAATATATGTCACTGCACTAAAAAGAAAAAATATATTTTTTCAATCATCAAAATAACAAAACTTTTAGAATGACCAAAAATGGAAGAAAACTTCCAACATTTGGACAAATAGAAGTTATCGAAAAATCGATTACAAATTTTGAACCTGAACCACAAACATACATAGCAGGTGTAATAAAATCGTATAAAAATACCTGTAAGATGTGCAGCTAGATTGAAAAATACAACAACTTTTAAATAAGACGTCTGACAACGGCAGACAAAGTAGAAAAGACAAAACTGTTCACACTGCAACTGCTGATCTGTGATGCCAATTTGTACCCCCACTACTTTAGAAAAAGTATGCGCGCGCATGCTTGTGGTACCTTTGTATCACACCGGAGTACGCCGAAAACATACGAACAATTTCAGTCGGTAGTTTGTACATGGTTTGTGTTTACGTTTACGAAAACTAATAAAATTAAACTCGATGTTCGTTACGTATTTTTACAACAATATAAAATTTTAATTACCTATCTATCTTTTAGCTTAAACAAAAAATTATACATGTTCTCGATTTATAGAAGAATTTTAATTTATCAAAATAAGATGTAATTTTTCTTTTACCTAGTTATTTAAATGAAAATATTATTGCGCCTTCCGTGGATATTTGTGTCAGAGCCGCACTTAAGGTGTCAAAGAGCCACATGCGGCTCTGGAGCCGCACTTTGCCGACCACTGGTCTAGGGGTAAGGTGTCAGACTTCTGTGTTGAGGGTCCGGGGTTCAATCCTAGGTCCCGGCACAGATTTATCTGATTGCCAAACCCTTCCTTCACCTCTAACAAGACGTGTATTAATCACAACTTGTGAATGTGAGGAATGCCAGGCCTCCACCGTGGTTCGGATTCCACGTTAAATTGTAAGTCCTTCATTTCATCTCACAATTACCCTACCATTACACATTAGCGTAAATGCGTATTTACCCAAACGGGTAGTAAGACGCGGTGCTAATAATAATAATACTAATAATATATGACGATAACATTTGGAGGGGGAAACAGGGTGTACGGCCTTCGTGTCTTCACTTTCATGTGCATTCCCCATCAGGGAGCTTTTATTGCAGTAGTCACGTTGCGCTGACGGAAATGAAAGTCAGAGATAACGAACTGGCTTCATGTTTTCTACAATGTTAGGGGTCAACGTTTAACATGTTTATTAACCAATATATCTAATTGGTAGATATGAGGACGCTATAGCTGTCTTAAGGATATGCACCCGCATGAGGGTAGACAAGGGCTTATATAACCGCACTGAAAAACCACATTTAGTTTTACACCTGGACTAGATTCGAACCTTGACCTCCAAGTCACCGGGAATACAGTCTACTGTGAGACTGACGCCTTAGGCCATGTGGTTGCAGGTGCTTGTTACAAACTTTTTTGTTTTCATATTCTGATATTTCTAGTTGAAGCGTGATAGTTTTGATTAAGGTGAGGATGTAGGGGACTCGAGAAAAGGTCAGTGTTTTTCTCGGTTTTTAAAGCAAAACATGCTGACCAGGCGGCCAAGGAGGCAGCACGCCTGCCTCCGGAGGCGAGTCTGGGTGTCATGTTTTTAGATCTAAAGGGTTATGTTCGGCGTGGGGTCTTGCGCACCTGGCACGAGCAGTGGGTCTCGACCCCTGCTCAGAACAAGCTGCGGTCCATCAGGGACGGTGTGTCGCGATGGCCCTCTTCTATACGAAAGTCTAGAAGAGAGGAGGTCATCGTGACGAGACTCCGCGTCGGGCATACATTACTAACCCACGGATTTTTATTGAGAGGGGATCCACCTCCAGTGTGTGAATTTTGCGATGCTCCCCTTAGTGTGTACCACATTTTGGTGGAGTGTCGCAAATATGCCCCTATCCGCCTGGCTCTTGATTTTAAAGGTGACCTACGTTTTTTATTACGTGATAGCACGGAGGGAGTTATTTGTTTACTCCGTTTTATACGCCAGGCGGATCTTTTTAATGCCATTTGAGTCACTTTTATAAAGTGACTCATCTGGATTTATCTCATATTGAGAACTTTTTAACATTTTAGTACATTTTAATATGTTTGTTCTGTCTTTTGAACGTATTATTTTAACATGTTTTAAGATTTAAATGTGTTATATTTTAATATGTTTGTTTTGTAATTTTAACGTAGTGTATACACCTGTGGTTTTATTTTAGCAGGTGTATCACTTCTTTTAATCTAATTGCCCATTTGAGCGCTCCTAAGGAGTGTCTCAAATGGGCTTTTTCTCATATTGAGAATATCTGTTTTTAATTGATATACAAATTTTAATATTGTATATTGTTTTATATTTTATGTTTCCACCTGTTTATTCTAACAGGTGGACTATGTGATGTGTCTTTCCCTAATGGAGATTTTACTGTGTGTGTAAATGTCAAGGCCCTAATGACCTCATTGTGTCGATGGGCCTCTAAAACACTAATAATAATAATAATAATAATAATAATAAAGCAAAACATTATTTTAGGTCAAAATAAATCAAATATTTCTTCAGTACAGACATAGAGTTTAATTTAATTCACATGCTGATATCAAGAGTTCTTGAATATTTGTCATGGGCATAGCGGTATTAGATGACAAACTTTTTAAATGAAGAGAAAAGGTAGTCATTTAATTCCAGGACATTCTTGACAGATATTAAAGAAACTGTTGAGATCACCATTTGATGAAAATCAAACTCTCTGTTTGAACTGAAGCAATTTTTTTTATTTATTTTGACTACAAAAATGTTTTGATACAAAAACTGCAAAAACACTGCCATTTACTTGCGCTCCCTACATCCCAACCTTAATTATGCCAATGTGTAAAGCTAAGTCTAATTTTCATATGAAGAACCTTTTAGAAAATACAAACTTATTTTATTGGAGCCAAATTTGATAACATTTTACCACATTATTAGTATTATTTTACAGATATTGATAATATTTATCAAGAAACAAAAAATATCCATTAGCAAATAATATTTTGTAACAAATATAAATTTATCTAGTATTTTTTTCTCTCTTCAATACCTTACCATAACTGCAATCTATAGGGCCGAAAGAGAAATATTTTTAAAATTGCAAGTTCAGTTGGTGGAGGCTCTGGGGATTTAGCCCCTTTCCTGTCACCTTCCCTGGTAACCGTTGAGAGAGGTCGTTGCAAAATTGATAGCATGATGCGTCAACGGACCATCTAGAATCTAGTAACTATTTTTCTGTAAAAGGTCAAATTTACCTTGAGCGGACTATAGCAAACCTTAGATACAGGAAAGGGGAGGGGAGGGGGAAGTTGACTTTCATATGAAATAACTGTCTCTGGTAAAATAATTCTATAAGGAGCCGCTATAAACTTGTGTGAACTTCTGGTGGCTTGTTCACGCCTTTAGATAAGTGCTACTTTCCGACCCTTCTATCTTATTCTCCAAGGTGTTTTTACGACTACAATATTTTCACTTTTATACTAGAAACTGTCAGGCGACAGAAATAAACTTGTGGAATGTTAAGGGTTTGCTTGGTATTTATTTAGGGCCCCGCTTTGTCGTTGAATGCACATAGAAAACTTTCGCCATCGATATTGTAACATCGACGTGGAAAAAAAAAAAATCGTCGGTAAAAAATCTCAGCTGGACAAAAAATCGATTCAATGATTTTGTTTAAATCGATTAAATAACTTTAACTGAAATGCACTTTTAACTAATTTATTTTTTAGCACCGCGTCTGACATTTAGGGTTATTATACTCTTATGTACTAATTACGTAATGTGTCAGGGATGAGGGAAGGTTGAATTTAGAAGAAGAGTACCAGCATTTAGTGGGGGGAGGGGGAGTAGAAAGCCGTTTAGGGAAAACCACCTTCAGTACACCTTATTGGGATTCGAACCCCGATCTCTCAGAATTGGCAGTCCAGTATATTGCTAGAGTAACGCCTTTAACCTCTTGGTCACCCATTTTATTATTATATTATTATTATTATATTAGCACCGCGTCTTACTACCCGTTCGGGTTATACGCACTTACGCTAATGTGCAATGGTAGGGTGGTTATGAATGAAATGGAGGACCTACAGTTTAACGTGGGATCCGAACCACGGTGGAGGCCTTGGCATTCCTCACATTAACAAGTTTAATACACATCTTGTCAGAGGGGAAGGAAGGGTTTGGCAATCAGGTAAATTTGTGCCGGGACCAAGGATTGAACCCCGGACCCTCAGCACAGAAGTCTGACAACTTACCCCTAGACCACCAGGTCACCCATTTTTAATTAATTAATCTGAAACGTTAGTAGCAATTCAAACAAATTGAATTTATAACAATTTCATTAATACATATTAAAAACAATACTTCTGTATTTATAAAAATAAACATAGTAATTCATTATTTTCAGTTCAATAATTATTATAACCACCCCACAATCTGATGCGAAGTGTTTATGTGTGCTAGTACCGTAGTATAAATACTAATAAAATGGATCCTCGGATATCAGTACAAAAAGATTGATGGTTGAAAATTATCGATCAACAAAATATATCGGTAGCAGTTACTTAGAACATCTATGTCTTGAAAATATCTAGGTTCTGTCTCCATGCGTGGTTCAAACACCAGAATCATGATTGTTTTACGACAGGCGTATCCGTCGTTTTCCGTCCGTCCTTGGTCACGTCGACGAATATTTGTATTCCGTTAAAGTAGAACTTACTATGCATAACGGAATCATTCAATGTGCTCCAAAGATGTCTTATCTTGTTTCACATTTCAACAAGTAGGTGTCGAACAGGAAACGAACGTAAAGAATACGTTTTAATGATCCAAACAGAACGACGGAGAGTATTTCTCTGACTACTCATGCATTATTACTACTGGTACAGTCAAATTTTTATAGGAAGAGTTTATCCTATGACTAAAGAACTACTAGATTTACTGTCACCTATTCATACGTTACCTGTAGATGTCATTTTTGTAGATAAGTTATTATCAAATCCAATAAAATCCGCTTCGGTGGTAGAATGGTCTAGACCAGGCCTGAGCAACTTTTCATGTCGAAGGACCGCAATGAGAATTTAAATATAATAACGGTCCGCCAAATAAAATATGATTTTTCAGCAGACGCACTTTATTATATATAAAAATTTACGGACAAAATAAAAAGGCTAGATAATAATAATAGGTTAGTGCTCCTCTAATAAAACACAAATTAATGAGATAAATGCAATTTTTTCGTATATTTCATAATTTATTTTAATGTCAGGTGTAATTGAATAGTTGAGATTTTTAAAAGTAAAACTGCCTCTAACTGTTCATCGGTAATGTTTGATCGTAAGTAATTTTTATTAAGATTATATAGAAAAGGTTTGTTCACACAAAAATAACCAGTATTTTAAAGAGATATGACACCGCGATGGGTGCCAATTATTATGATATGAAGATTAATGCTCCAAGTTGGGCGCCAATCAAAAATATATGGGCCCGTGATTGGGAGCCATTTATTATGCTATGGTTCCGCGATGGGCGCCAATTAAAATGCTACGGAGTTTTAGTGCCCAGTGATTGTGCACTGATTATTATGATATGGATTATACTGTGCTATTTATTGAGATATTGCCCTGTGATTGAGCACCAATTATAACGATATCGGGTTTTACGATGACGACACGAGCATGCCTTACTGCGCACTTGCACGCGGCTATGCGATCTGATTACTTCTGATTTTTATTTTAATGAAATAAATAAGACTTTCAATGTTGCACACGATTTATTAAGATGATTTCATCTTCGGCACTGAAGATATGATATTAGGTGATACAAGTTTTTATTAAACTTGTAATGATATAGAATTACACATCTCAATAATTTATTATTCACATCTATATTCAAAATTACGATATTATAAATGCGAGCGGGTAGTAAGATTTGTTTGTGTTAAGTTGTTAAGTTGCAAGGTATGGCGACATCTTTCTACGTCTCTGTTTGAAAAGCCAACTCAGTTTTGTGAACATAAACGCACCTGGATGACTACACCTTTTTTCTTTTGGGAAGTTTCGAGAAGGAAATATCGATAGATATAACTCTTCAAGGTACGCATCACTTCACTTGCCTTCCTGACGAGGAGCCGTGTAGGTTGAGTCTATGACATATTAAGGGGATGGATCACCATGAGAGATGAGCGCGGCCGGTTTCTAAGACGATTTCTCTGTACATGATTACTAAGAAAACTATTATACATATTTTAATCAGATTTTTACTACTGTAAAGATCAATTCATTTACATGGTTTATAGTTTATTCCTATCCACCCAGCCAATTCAAATTTAAGTTTTAAAAAATAATTTAAAGATCACTGCATGAAACAAACTGGGCTTGTCATTTAAATGTGGGAAGACTTAGGCTAAAACGGTTTTCATTTTATTACAATAAACACATTTCTCTATCATTTAGTATAATTTAACGCCAGTTAAAAGTTAAATATTTGTAAGCAGCTTTGTTTAAATAATTTTTGCATGATCGTATTTTCTTGGTTTAGTGTTGTTTTTAAAAAAATCTACAGACAAAGTATAAACCGAGTAAATATGATTGAGAATAATTATCATTTCATTTTTCAGCATACATATTGTTCTAAACTAAAATAAAGTGGTACAGTTTTATTTTGATTCAAAAAAGTGTTGTGGTGCAGTAGCCTGTGACCTAGCGGTGTAAGGTTGAACAAAATGAACCTCTTGAGAAAACTCATGGCAGTAATGCCAAGCGTTGCACGGTGACTAGCAGATGTTCTCAGGAAAGATATCAACTCGACTGCGTTCATTTATTAAATCAGTTGTGTGAATACCACGTGTTTTGCAATGGAAGCCGTTTCTGTAAAAAGAGATCGAAGAAAATAAAATAAAAAACTACTTTATCTCTCAACCAGACGAAAGAAAAATAAATGTTTTACTCTTGTGAATTGGATAAAAAAAGTATCATGAATTTATCATTTCTGCTTGAAAAATACAATTTTAATACTGTAGTTTAAAATTCATCCATTAATTTCAAATCATGTGTGTGGAATACTTAATTAATATAATTACAGGACCCGCTTTGGTGACCTCATGATTTAAGGCACTACTCTTGCAAAAAACTGGACTGCTGAGGACGGGGATTGGTGTTCGATCCCAGTTTGGTGCTATGAGGTTATTATTCCTAAAATGTTTTCCACTTACCCTCCACGCAAATGTGAGTGCAAGTCATCTAAAAGCAACCTTACCCTTCTCTGACACATTAGCTTAATTATTACATCAGCGTAAAACCCACATGGGCTCGGTTCACTTTGGTGTACCAATCAAACACTTTGGCCCTACCTTTGGTAATCTGATCTGTAAACAGAGTCAATAATTTGGTATTGATAATACGGGGCTAACTAAATCATTTTGGGCTATTGGTAATTTGAACAAGAAATACACTTGTCACAATAGATAAATGTCTTGAAACTATTTTGCTATTGGGACTATTGAACATGCCTTGACCACCACTCTTTTAAAATTAATAACATTAACACAGATCCATATTTAATTTTGACAATTATTATTTAACAAAATAGTTTCATCACAAATATCATTTTTACTTTCTCGCACCCCTCGCGTGCCATAGTCAAAGATTTGGAAATAACATAAGATTTAGAGAGGAAGGGAAGAGGGGAACACAAATGCTAAGAGGAGGATGTTACTCAACACATATAAGAGTGTGCAGTGTAAAGATTATTTCAATGTCTTTTTTTTTTGTTCTTGTGATATTAGAAATGCTTCACTTCTTAATATTCTTCGATGTTATCCGTAAATTTACAATAATAAAGTAGGGTAGATAATAAATACGTTAATTAAGAGAAAGTGTTCCCACATTTGCGTGGAGGAAATGAGCAATCACGAGGAAAAACACCTCAATTCACGTGGTAGGGATTCAACCAAAAATTGTAGCACAGGTCCCTAATAAAATTAAAATTAAAAACGTAATATTAAGTGTGTTCATTGCAGAAGTTTTGATGAAGGACTTTGAATGTATAAAGTTGTAGAATGGATGTATTATTATATACTGTGTGTAGCTAAAATTATAAAATAGCTAGTGATGTGTATATATATTATGAACGTCCCTGACACAAAAGTGATTGATAAGGGAGAAATAGATTATAAAATGATCATGCTTCAATGTAAAACTTGTGTTTAAGCCTATCAAATTTGGTCAAAATCGATAGATAGATATTTTCTATACAATTGGGTGAAAAAACTTTTCTTGCAGCATATTTATTTATGTTTATCGTAATTTCAAATACTTATTTTTAGAGTTAGTGTTTATAATTTTTGAAGTAGAGGCAATAAGTGTAATATTTATTCTATAAAAAATATACATTTTTAAAAATAAAATATTTCTTTTTGCAGAAAATTGTTCTATATGCTATCTTCAAATTTGAATATATATATTTATATACATAAAAATATATATAATATTTATATTATATTATATTTTTATTTACATTATAATATAATATTATATTATATTTTGATTTACATTATATTATATATAAATATATATGTACAGCCCGAACGGGTAGTAAGACACGGCGATATAAATAAATAATAGTAGCGTGTTTGAAACCGTTTTAAAAAACACCCTCAGTATACACTACTGGGATGTGAACCCCAAAATATTTTCTTTCAGTTCCTGAAGTAAATGGTCAGATTAATTTTTTTTTCCAAATAAACAGAGAATTTTTTGAATAGATTTTGTTTTTCAAAAATTGCTTTAGTGGTTTTAGGGATCAGGAAGGTTATATTCATAGAAAGTGTACCCGCATTTACGTGGAGGGAGCGTGGAATACCAGTTTGGAGAAACTAACTTTAGTACACCTGACCGAGATTAGAACCTTGATCTCCCCATCATTGGCAGTCTAGTCTACTGCAAGATTAGCGCGTTAGACCATGAGGCCACCATGTTAAAATATGTATAAACGTATAAAGCTATATTTTACTATCGAATATAATTAATAAAAAATAGGTTAATAGAGTTTGAAATTCTTGATAGTTACAAGTTTATTGGTGTAACTATAGGGTGGTGGCAAATTCCACAGGGCCACGCCCAAAATAGGGCCCACCACGCAGGTCCACCCACCCAAAATTAATTTGGTAATAGATGAAAGCGTTGTCTTTCAGGCCTATCATTGTTTCGTAAAGATCTCACAATCAATCAAAAATTACTCAATAGTCATTTTATTGCGCATAATTTATGCTGTACAAAAATGTATGTACATATTTTTCTGTAAAATCAATAGAAACAGCTGACAGATCATTTTCAAAACTTTATTAAAAATTATTTAAGAAGCACATGAATCAGTAAAGGCTAAAGGGATTAGCTATGTTGTCTGTTGAGCTACTACCCGTAGCTTGTCCTTGGAGGAAATTGTAGACAATTTCACAGAGACTTATGTTTGTTTAGCCTCTATAGGTGTTAATATTGATGATTGACTATTGATTTGTTTATAATATTTATTAATATTGTTTTATTCAATTCAGATTAAGTTTTTTACATTATATTGAAATTTTTCAGCAACAATTTTATCAAATATTATGGCTGTATGGTAATGCACTTAGAGTGGTTTTTCCTCAATGGGTTTACACTCTTATCTTTCCACGCAAATGTGAGTACACTTCGTCTAAATTTAACCTACCTACTCTATATTAATACGTATTATAAAATAATTCCAATAATAAATGTCTAAATATTTTTTTATAATCTACAATTATTCATAAGATTTGGGGACGGTGGTGTATTTTTCCCTTGGGGTCACACACCGTGGGTCCATTACTGCATAGTTATGTCTTTGTACATGTTACAAGCTTATGTAGGTCAAGCTAGTTTTACAATAGGAGATTTTAGTGCATCTTTAAGTTTATATTAAAATAATAATAATTATTTGTATCTGGGTGATGTAATATAAGAAACCCCTCATAACTTGGGTTATGTCAGATGCTGAGGAAATGATCTACATTCTACGATGTGTCTGTCGATAGTTGTATATCCAATGTTACTCATTGAGGGTGGACTGGTAAGGGGGGAGGTTTGATAGGGCGGGGTATTACCACCAATGTCTTCTCCACCCTTCCCCCCATCAAAATGTGTCTTCCTCCAGTTTGTTTGGTTCCCTCTGATATACTCTAGTTTGAAGATGAAAGATGGTTTGCATCAAATTTCAAATAGGTTATATAACAATCTATTATTATTTTTAAATGCTTAAGGGCCACCCCTAATAGCTTTTAGTGGCATTCCATTTTCAAACATTTCTCATTGGCTTGGAGTCATTCCCCTAAAAACTCTTCAAAAATATTTTTTTTTTTCATTGCGACTTACTTCCAGTTTGAGTTATACACATGCATGAACTAGGAACGAAGAAGGTAACATTTTAGATTTAATGTACCCACATTTGCGTAGAGTGAGAGTGGGGAACCATTTTAGGGAAAATGCCCTTATTGCACACAACTGGGATTTTAATTTCAATCTCCCCACCACCAGCAATCCAGTCCAATAGTGTGTGCTACCCACCGTGTTCAACTGACATGCTGAAGACGGGGAGTTCACGGTTCAATTCCGGTTGGGTGCACTTAGGTGGATTTTCCTAAATAGTTTTCTGCTCTCACTCCACGAAAATATTGATGCATCTCCTCTTAATTTAACCTTCCTGATGCCTAACACATTAGAGTAATTAAAACATAAGTGTACAGCCCGAACGGGTAGTAAGACGCGGTGATATAAATAAATAATAGTAGCGTGTTTGAAACCGTTTTAAAAAACATCCTCAATATACACTACTGGGATGTGAACCCCAATCTCGTCACCAGCAAACCAGTCTAATACGAGAACGTCAAATGAAAAATGTTTTCTTCCTCAAGGTAAGAAATATTAAGAAAACCATACTACTGATTATATTAGTTCAAGCTAAAAATAAAGCAGCAGATTTCTGCATAGTGTGGTCTTTGATAAAAGCCGCACTCTAGCCTTTCCCTTCCAAGAAACTTGACCCATGTAAACAACAGATTAGCTCGCTCCCCCTTCACTCTTTCAGACCAAACTTGAGAGATATATGACAACATCGCAGCTCTAGTTCGGTGTCGGCTAGACAGTCCAAATAGTTCAATATATGGACGTTTCTTAGGAGTTGCGCTGATAGCGCTTCTCAAATTTTACAAGGTAGTCCTTCCACTTATTCTATATTCTAAATTTCACGTGTCGGGAATTATCATGCATATAATGCAATAGTCGGGCTCTTATTAAAATCTACAACGTGTGAGATATCTATCAAAAAACTGTTTATCTAATAAAAATAAAAACTATAAAACACCAAAATTTTTGTTTTCTAAAATAAGACATTATCCCTTTTTAATTATTATAATACAGATTAACAAACTTGAAACCAATTCAATAATTATATAAAATATCACACTAATTGTGGCGAACAAACAAATAATATATCAGGCTATATCTTTTATACGTTACAAACTACAGACTATTTTTCTGTGATTCTACTCTCTAACATTTACTGTGTACTCTATGGATTTAAGTTAGTGGCACTGTATTAATATATTACTCTAGATTTATGCTACTGGCACTGTGTGTATTCATACGCACAAGCGGCTTATATATGACCTACCCCTTGGACCCCTTGTCGCCAGTGTCAAAACTAATAGAAAGACTCCTCGCGATCTGATGTTATGAAGTCTGGCTTCCTGTTGGATAGAGGAGGGTGCCAGCGTCATAATATCCTTATAATACAACGGAGTTGAAAGAAAAAAAGTTTTTGAAACGTTGTGTATTGAAATTAATTATAAAAGTGCTCGATTTTCCATGGATGAAATATTAAAAGGAAACTTTACATACAGTACTTTTAAGAAAAATACACTTCATCAATGACTTTTTGAATATATGAAGGGGTCCAAAACAGTATCATTACAATTTTTAGAGTAACATCTTGAGTGTTTGCGAATTTTTCAGAATCATGAGAAAATGTAAAATGTACATATTTCTTCATGGCGCTCTTAGACTAGTCTGATCTGCTGAGCTTTGAACCGGAAAAATAATTTAGGCTAAAAATAGGAAAAGGGGCGAAAAGCGTAAAAAGGGAATCCAACAAAAAATTACTAAAAAAGGGTAAAAAGTGTAGAAAATAAGAGTTAAAAGTGCACAAAAAAGGAAAAATATATAATATTATGGTAAAAGAGTCAAAAGTAAATACAACCAATTTTTTTACCGCCTAAAGGCTACAACTTTTACCCCGTTAACCTCTTTTACCCTTTTTGCACTATCTACGCTTTTTAATCCTCTTTGCCCTTTTGGCACTTTCACACTTTTACTCCTTTTACCCTTTTTGCCCTCGAAGCACATTTGGCCCTTTTTACCGTTTTGGCACTTCTGACATTATTTCTCTCGTTTACCCTTTTTTCCTTATACCCCTTTTCGCCTGTTTAATCCCTTTTACACTTGTTACTGTGTTTACTTACCCTTTTTATCTTTTAAAAAAAATTGAATTAAGTTTACTTTTTACTTTTTTAAAACTTTTTTTACACCTTTTTACATGAAGTACCCGTTTTTGTCCGGAAGAAATATCTTGGGGTAAAACGGTCAAAAAAGTTAAGTTAAAAATTAAATCTTATAATAATTGTGTAAAAGGGGGTTAGTAACTAATAAGAGAAAAAAGGATTACGAGGGTAACTAGGTAAAAAAGAAAGTATGATAAAATGGACAAAAAGCAAATCTAATAAATGTTAAAAGAGGTAAAAACCTCACAGAAAATTAGTGTTCGATAATAGGAAATAAGAATCTGTTCTATAAGCGGGAAAAGAGAACGAAACTAAGAGTGGAATGAAGGACCTATGGCATTCAGAATGAACGTGGTGAGTTGACCTGGGATGGAAAACAGTATAAGAGAGCGATGTAGGGAGTATTTTGAGAAATTATATGGAGAAAATTTAGAGAAAGTAAAATAAAATAGGAACAATGTTATTATGAGTGAAATAATGAATGAGAATGAGGTGTTAATAGAGTTGAAAGTGTTGAAGAATGGCAAATCTGAGGGTGTAGGTGGGATCATAAGTGAAATGCTAAAGTGTGGGGGCATGGTACTACTTGCCAGATTGTGGGATTTGTTCACTATGTGTGCTGGGATTTCGAATCTTCCTATTGACTGTAAGAATGCTGTCTGTCATTGTTCCTTTGTACAAAGGAAAAGGCAGTAAGAGTAAGTGTAAGAATTAAAGTACAATTAGTTTGTTGAGTATTCTAGGCAAAATTTTGAGGGAATCTTAATTGGAAGGGGTCGTGGAAAAACTGCGGATAAGATTTGGAATGTGCAATGTGGTTTCATGCCAGGTAGAGGTTGCTTGTACGAGATATATGCATTGCTACGAGTGATTGAGAAATGTATGGCACTAAAGAAGAAAGTTTATTGTGCACTCGTTAATCTGGAGAAAGCGTACGATAGGGTGAATAGGAGTATGTTAGGAAATGTTCTGAAAGAGTATGGTGTGGATGCATGGTTAGTAAATGAAATTATGGCTGTTTATGATGGAATTAAAGCGTGCATTAGGGGGTATGGAGCTTTGAGAGAATAGTTTGACATTGAACAGTGTGCTATACAAGGGTGTGTGCATCCATATTGTATAGTTAAGTGTATGAGGGATGCTTGTGAGGACGCGGTTGGTGTATGAATGAAACACTGTGAGTGTGAGAGTGTTTTTATATGAAGATGATGCCGTATTAATGTCTGAGAGTAAATGTAGCGACAGACAGAATAGATCCTCGTATAAATGTCTCTAAAACTAAGGTAATAGTTTTTATAAGGCCGGATCAGGAAATGATTGTCAACTTATTATAAATGGAGAATCGAATGATTTTATATATCTAAGCAGAATGTTCTATAAAATTGGAAGGATGGATGGTGAAATCAAAAGACAGGTGAATGCATTTCAGAGAGTAGTTGGATGTATGTGGACTATTGCAAACAATGAAGTAGAATAGAAAGAGGCGAACATGGCAGGATATAAAAGTGACTTGAGACCAACCTTATTATAAGAATGTGAAGCGTGAGTTTGTTAGGAAAAACACAAGAGCAAAGGAATGCGATATCCAAGAAAATCCAAAAGGTCACTGTGACAGAAGCGTCTCACGTTGGTTTGGGCATGTTGAGGGGATGAGTGTGTATCGAGGGACGAAGCAAATATATGAAGGTAGAGTGTGTGGATCAAAAGGGAGGGTTAGGCCATGTAAGACGTGACTAAATGTTGTATACCAATGTGTGAAAAAGAGAAACATTAAGAGTTTTAAGAATAAAAGAGCATGTATGACACCCCCAAATTTCCTCACCTTTTTCAGGTTTTCTTGGTTTTCCATGTAGGTACGTACCCTACTGTACTAAGGCCTATCAACCCTGTCAAGTCTCATATTGTGGAGGGCAACTTATGGGCTTTTAAACTACACACAGCACAGTCAAATAATTATAATTTAACAATAATCTTTAAAAGAGGCTTAGACAAATTCAAATTTTTATTGAAACCACAACAAGAGAGCATTTCATGAGATTTTCAGCATTTAAATTTTATTAATGTTAGCCAAAAATAAAATTTTAAAATGTGGTTTGATAACAACCTTTTCTTCATGTCTAAATCACATTTTCAATCAAACTGTAAAATTTTATTAAATTAAGCTAATCCGTTTAATTAATTATACCTATTACCCCTTGGGCCATACTATTCTGGTAATTTGATGAAAAATTAAAGAGTAAAATATATATTGTTAAATAAGAATATTCAGTATTTTATCTAACTTAGGGGTATATTATTATATGAGCTAGATTGTTTCAAAGAAAGTAAGATACTTGGTGATACTAGATTAACACAGTTCACTGCGAAGATTTGTTACTGTAATACACATTTAAGAGCAAGAGTGTTTTTAAATAATTCATCATATCCTGAAAACGTTATCAACACAGGAAGCAAGTTTTTAATAACTTTAGAGCTTTTTTTGGGAAAAACAATTAAAACTTTTAAAACTTTTTATTCAAAAATTAATAGCCAATTTAAATATTTAAAAAACACTCATTATGTTAACAATCGTGTCTATATAAATAATGTAAATGGACTACCTATTATATAAAAACATGTTTGAGTACAAAGTAAAACCATTCAAAATCATTCGTATAATTTAAGGCAAATACATACAATAATATTTACCCTAACCCGCTTCGGTGGCCGCGTGGTCTAACGCGCTACTTTTGCAGTAGGTTATATGGGGAGATCGAGGTTCGAATCTCGGTCGGGTCTACTGAGGGTGTTTTTTCAAAAAATTTGTTTTCACTCTCCTTCCACGCAAATTCGTGTACACTTCCTACATGAATATAGCCTTCCTAGTCCCTAAAACCATTAGCGTAATTAGTACTTAACCGTATAACCTGAACGGGTAGTAAGACGTGATGCTAATTTTCATCCTCACACCCTTTCTCCATTAAAAATGACTGAATAGAAGATAAAAAATTCACGTAAATTCTGAAAAATTCAACCATTGAGCGTTGCTAATTTAGATCATATTTTATTGGAGTCGCTAGTTATAACAAACCTGTCCCGGCACAGATTTATCTGATTGCCAAACCCTTCCTTCACCTCTGACAAGATGTGTATTAATCACAACTTGTGAATGTGAGGAATGCCAGGCCTCCACCGTGGTTCGGATTCCACGTTAAACTGTAGGTCCTCCATTTCATCTCACAATCACCCTACCATCGCACATTAGCGTAAGTGCGTATAACCCGAACGGGTAGTAAGACGCGGTGCTAATAATAATAATAATAATATAACAAACCTACACACAAGAATGGAAATGCTGTAAGCAATATGAAGAGTGTCTTAGCGTGGGATATACTCAACATTACGGTAAAGAAATAAAGTATAGTTCATCTACCTGTCAGAGGGAGTACAGTTTAATTCTTTGTCAAGTTTAAAAAACTCTCAGGGAATGTAAGAATAAGAACATGCACATTTCTGACCCTCTTCGAATACAATTTTGTAACATGAATTATTATAAAGTATGTCTTCACTACTTAAAATTGTCAAGCTGGTGGTGACAGGTTATACCACAAGTATTTAGGATATGCGTGGGAAATATTGTAAGGGGGGGGGGGTTAATGTAGTCCCAGCCTCCGCAATATAGTAACAGAGGGGGCTCATTCCCCCTGTAACTCCCTGTTTCGGAGCCCCTGATTATACTGGTGACATGATCCTTAGACTACAGACAAAATTCTCTATGCTTAAATCTAGTCGTAAATGAAATATTTTTATTTTACTTTGTTGGACCGATACTGTCATAGATGCGGCGTGTTAATTCTTTTTTAGTATTCACAAGGCATGCGCACAGTACAGGAATTTCCCCAGTTTCCTGTCACGCATCAAGGCTGGCTCGCGACCGTATCTTCAGCACATGATGCTAGCCGCGCATATAGTTGCTTTCCGCCTGGTAGTGGCCCCAGCTGGGATAGGGCCCTCCTAGATCTCTCAGTGGGGGTGAATATAGTTGCTTAGCCCCTGGTTATTAGCCCCAGCCGCGATAGAGCCCTCCTAGGTCTCTAAGTGGGGGTGAATATAGTTGCTTAGCCCCTGGTTAGTAGCCCCAGCCGGGATAGAGCCCTCCTAGGTCTCTAAGTGGGGGTGAATATAGCTGCTTAACCCCTGGTTATTAGCCCCAGCCGGGATAGAGCCCTCCTAGGTCTCTAAGTGGGGGTGAATATAGCTGCTTAGCCCCTGGTGGTAGCCCCAGCCGGGATAGAGCCCTCCTAGGTCTCTAAGTGAGGGTGAATATAGTTGCTTAGCCCCTGGTTAGTAGCCCCAGCCGGGATAGAGCCCTCCTAGGTCTCTAAGTGGGGGTGAATATAGTTGCTTAACCCCTGGTTAGTAGCCCCAGCCGGGATAGAGCCCTCCTAGGTCTCTAAGTGGGGGTGATTATAGCTGCTTAGCCCCTGGTGGTAGCCCCAGCCGGGATAGAGCCCTCCTAGGTCTCTAAGTGGGGGTGAATATAGCTGCTTAGCCCCTGGTGGTAGCCCCAGCCGGGATAGAGCCCTCCAAGGTCTCTAAGTGGGGGTGAATATAGTTGCTTAGCCCCTGGTGGTAGCCCCAGCCGGGATAGAGCCCTCCTAGGTCTCTAAGTGGGGGTGAATATAGCTGCTTAGCCCCTGGTTAGTAGCCCCAGCCGGGATAGAGCCCTCCTAGGTCTCTAAGTGGGGGTGAATATAGTTGCTTAGCCCCTGGTGGTAGCCCCAGCCGGGATAGAGCCCTCCTAGGTCTCTAAGTGGGGGTGAATATAGCTGCTTAGCCCCTGGTAGTAGCCCCAGCCGGGATAGAGCCCTCCTAGGTCTCTAAGTGGGGGTGAATATAGCTGCTTAGCCCCTGGTGGTAGCCCCAGCCGGGATAGAGCCCTCCTAGGTCTCTAAGTGGGGGTGAATATAGTTGCTTAGCCCCTGGTGGTAGCCCCAGCCGGGATAGAGCCCTCCTAGGTCTCTAAGTGGGGGTGAATATAGCTGCTTAGCCCCTGGTTAGTAGCCCCAGCCGGGATAGAGCCCTCCTAAGTCTCTCGTTGGGGAGAAGAAGGGTCAGGGGGGCTGCCTTTTCTTTCAAACCCTCAGTGGGTTATATTATAAATACAGAGGAACATATTTAATAAATAATAATGGCTGGCAAAGCTTCGAAATTTTCAAGTCAAGTCTCTTTCGATTCAACTTCATTGTCCACAACAGCCTTCCTATCTTCGAATCATTTCGAAGGAAGAAGAGAGAGCTTAACGCAGATTTCGGCGGGATGTAGAATTATATACAATATATTACAATTGTAAGCTTAACTTTTCAATTTCCAGAAAAGGCCAAACTTACCGCTAATGGACTATCGTAAAAAAAAAAAAGCCGCCAATTCCGTAAACGGGCGCTAGTTGTCAGATAACATATCGTTTAGTAATTCTTTTGATTAGAACGGTGGCAGAAGCGAGGGGTATCTAATCCGTTAGTTGCTTCCACTTATTAACGTTTTAAGGATGTCCAAGATCCGCCCGGTTCCCACGCAGCTGACTATGACAGCCACAACATAATTAGATACACTTTGTACGTGCTTTTTAAGATATCAAATCTGTCCACACGTAATTGGCTCACTTGGAGCTAACGTCGACTTAAGTTTGTCTAATTATGGTATTGTAGTCGTGATGTAGCTAATTGTTCAATCAAGACATAGGAGATGCCTCGTTGCTCTGCTGGTTAGAAAACAAGTGTTACATGAGAATAAAAAGAGGAGTGGTTAAGGTAAAGTGGGTCAACTTACCTATATATTTCTTTGCGCATGCGCTGTTTCCTTAATGCGGTCGAGAGCACCAAGGAATCGGGCTGTGAGAGGGACATCTATCCTAATTCATCCCCTGAAATTAATTGAAACGGACCCGCATCGGTGGTCGCGTGGTCTAACGCGTTACACTCGTGTTGGACTGGATTGACGGTGACGGGGAGATCAGGGGCTTGAATCCCGGTTAGGTGTACTGAGGGTGTTTTTTTTCCTAAATGGATTTCCAGTCTCTCACCAAACAAATTCGGATACATTTACTCTAAAATTCTACCGTTGTTCATGCGTATTAATGCATGCGCATAGCCCAAACGGGAACTAAGAAGTGGCGAAGTTTTTATAAATATCTAATGGAGTGGATTTCTTCCCCCACCCCCTTTAAAATGATTAGGCCTAATATATCAACAACAATTAGCGCTGAACAGACAGAATGCTCCTGACTGATTCAAACATTGTGAGTTTCCATCCTTCCAGGAGAATGCAGGCGCATTTCCTCTTACCCTCATCCATTTCCTACCTCAAGTTATTTTTAGCACCACGTCTTACTACCCGTTTGGGTTGTACGCTTATGTACTAATTACGCTAATAGTTTTAGGGATGAAGGTTATATTAAGAGAAAGTGTATCCGCATTTGCGTGGATGGAGAATAGAAAAACATTTTGTATTTTCAATCTCCCCGTCATCGGCAGTATTGTCTACTGCGAGAGTGACCCCATTAGACCATGCAGCCACAGAAGCGGTCACCTTAAATTAATTCGATAATAAACTAACGGCAAAGTTAAACTTCCCCTTGTATTGACGACGTTTGTACTCCCCCGATCGACTGCACTCTTTGCGACGTCCTATGTCCTGGCGATTTATGGCGTTTGTCCTTAAAAAATAATACGCTTCATTCTGTTCAGGACTTTAGGTTAGACTAGCGCGCAATGAATTGCGTGGCTACCCCGCTTTTCTTTGCTTTAAACAGACAGAAAAAGATCTCATTTTAGTTTTTCCGGACCAGTTTTTAATAAATTTAAATTTAATTTTAAAGAGTGACCTGGTGGTCTAGGGTAAGGTGTCGGACTTCTGTGCTGGGGTCCGGGATTCAATCCTCGGTCCCGGCACAGATTTATCGATTGCCAAACCCTTCCTTCACCTCTGGCAAGACGTGTATTAATCACAACTTGTGAATGTGAGGAATGCCAGGCCTCCACCGTGGTTCGGATTCCATGTTAAACTGTAGGTCCTCCATTTCATCTCACAATAACCCTACCATTACACATTAGCGTAAGTGCGTACAACCCGAACGGTAGTAAGACGCGGTGCTAATAATAATAAATTTTAAAATCTAATCAAAAATGTAAAATGCCGGCTTCAAGGGCAATTGTTGGTGCACAGAGGCTACCAATATTTAAATTTCAGCTCTCTATGTCCGGTAGATATCTCGCAACGCTTATGACAGAAAAACTCTTAATTTTATTAATACAGGTTAAACAGCTGCCCTGGACACTCACCTTGTAATATAGTGCCCGTGTACACTAACAGCTATTTGGCCTGAGTTAGATTAGAACCCGTCTCATTCTCTGAAAACATTGCTGACAAATTTTACGTTATAGCCATTAACTTATCTTCTATGTATTTCCCTCTCTTACTTTCTTCTAGTCTTGGTTTTACTTTCTCTTTATTATAGTTCTCACGGCTCGTTGTTTCAGTGAGACGTGTGAAGATTTAGTTCTGGTCTGTGATATTTGTGGTTTTATTACCAATGGACATTTGGAGCAGGTGTTAGAAAATACAAACATATTTTTTTGCGGTCAACGTTGATAATGTTTTACAATATTATTAATAATATTTTATAGTTGGTTATAATATCTAACAAGAGTGACAGCTGAATATCATATGACGTGACGTATGAATACGTGAAAGTAGCTCAAGTTGTTTTGTATATCTGTAAGATAATTATGTGAGAAGATCAGGTACACAGACAAGGTGATAAATGAAGACGTCCTAAGAAGAGTGGGTGAGAAGAGAACCATGGATGTGATTCTTTGGTGCAAGGCATAGTGGTTCGGACACATCCTTAGGAGAAACTGTCTTCTGCACGACGCCATGGAAGGAAAGAGGAAATTAGGAAGGAGGAGGATTCAAATATTAGATGACATGAAGGAAAGAAGAAAATTCTGGGAGCTGAAGGAGGAGGCAGAGGATAGGGTGAATTGCAGGTCTAAGTTTATCTTACAAAAGGAATGGACCTGTCGTAAGACAGAACACCTAATAATAATAATAATAATAAGAAGAAGATATGCCCATTCGTAAGACAATTGATATATATATACCTCTCCTCTTCCGTAGTAATCTGAATACTTGAATGTAGAGAGTTAAATCTTAACTACGCCACAGAAAATAAAGACATATGTTATTATTATTATTATTATTATTATATAGTAGTAGTAGTAGTAGTAGTAGTAGTAGAAGTAGTAGTAATAGTGTAGTAATATTAGTTTGTCTGCCCCCCCTTAAATGTCGTACATACATGTAACAGTATAAAGATATGATGAATATTTTACATTCCTTTATGTCTATTCTTACAACATAATGTAAATTTAATTATTAATTTAAGTTACTTATATTTATTGCATTACTTTTTAGATAACATTCAAAAACCAATCTAACTAACTAAAATAAAGTGAGTTCATAGGAATTCCTATTATTATTATTATTATTATTATTAGCACCGCGTCTTTACTACCCGTTCGGGTTATACGCACTTACGCTAATGTGTAATGGTAGGGTGATTGTGAGACGAAATGGAGACCACAGTTTAACGTGAATCCGAACCACGGTGGAGGCCTGGCATTCCTCACATTCACAAGTTATGATTAATACACGTCTTGTCAGAGGTGAAGGAAGGGTTTGGTATTCAGATAAATCTGTGCCGGGACCGAGGATTGAACCCCGGACCCTCAGCACAGAAGTCTGACACCTTACCCCTAGACCACCAGGTCAAAGAATTCCTAAATGCAATCTCACACCTGAGCATTCATTTTTGTTGTTAACGTGTTGGTAAATTGGCAGTTATACACATATTTATTATTTATCTATATATTTTAAAGATTGTTTGTGTATGTGCTATTACATCAACTTCCGATCATAGGGTATTTTAAATAATTTATATATTTCCTGTTAAATCTCAACTTTAAGCCCTCCATTAGGTTTCGAACTCGAACCTCATAAAGTGCCCTCAGGGATTGTACGCCAGTCTTGGGACACGATAAAATGTCAAATTTGTATGACGATACGACTGACAGTGGGGTGCGGGGGGGGGGGGGCAGATTCAGGGACGGACCCCAGGTTGGGAGACAGTCTTATTCACCCTCTGGGTGATATGGGATCTTTACCATGCCACTTGAAGGGTGGTGGTGGGTGGGGTGCTCGTTGGAGACATGTGAACTCTGCTGTGCGTGCTTAGATTACGACAAGTGCTCTCGTTACACACACACACACACACACACACACACACCCTTTTCCCATAGTTGTATCATTATTCATCCATTTCAAGGATAATCTTCCTAGGGCTAGTTGCATGTATTACTCCCAGGGCGATCACCCCGGGATACGACGTACGGTCACACGCAACACCTCATTCCCGATTGTAGAGTGGTAATACACTCGGCTTTGAGCCACGTTTCTTAACCCCGACTGATTAAATCAGTACACGACTTATAAACTAACGTAAATCTAGAACAGACACAATATCTAGCTCCTAGCAGTTAATTTATAAATGTGAAAGGTGTAAATCTACATTTCACCAAAGATACATTTTTTGGCCATGTCGGGAATTGAACCCGGGACCCTCATCTCAGTAAGAATTCACGCTACCAACTTAGCCAAGGTGTCTAATTGACCCGAGGTTCGATCCCAAGATAGGTGTAGCGGGGATTATTTAAAAAAAATTATATGATTGTCTTATGGCTCGCCATTTATGCTTCATATTAAAACTGGTGGAGTCCCTTATAAGTATCTTTATTCTTTTCGCTTATGCTAGATAATTTAAGTCGCTATTAATTAGTAACGACCCACATCGGTGGTTGTATGTTCTAACGCGTCATTCTTTTGTTGGACTGGATTTCCATTGACGGGTAGTATATAGGGGTTCGAATCCCGGTCGGGTGTACTGAGGGTGTTTTACTTTAAATGATTTTTCACTTTCCCTCCGAGAAAATGCGTGTACATTTCCTTCAAAATTCTACTTCCCTCATCACTATTCCATTAGTGTAATTAATGTAAACGTATTATATACAACCCGAACGTGTAGCCTGATCAGACGCGGTGAAATGAAGCTCAAGTAGGCCTATCGGTTCTAGATTCTAGTAATTAAAATAATTAATTTTAGCTAATATTGATTACGGCAAATATGTTAATTTATAAGCTAATCCTATTACTAATACATGGTGGCTACAGACAGGGAAAACCTGGAAAATTCAGGGAATTTTAGGATGATAGGGAAAACAGGGAATTGTCAGGGAATTTAACTAAAAATAAGGAAAAGTCAGGGAATTAAAAATAGGTCTAAAATATCCCATTAATTTCACAACTAAACACTAAAACAAAAGTTAATAATACCTAAATAAAATAACTGATAAAACTTTATGTTTAGTAGATACAAACTTTTTTTAATATGTGATCAATAATAAATAAAACAAAAGTCATCATCCACCATTAAAACTGGAAAAAAGTAGTCAGGGAAAATTGAAAAATGTTGCCTGGAAAACCTGGAAAAGTCAGGGAATTTTGTAAAATATGTTTTGTAGCCAGCCTGTAATACAGTTCCTTTAACATTGCATGCCCAAAAATGCAAAATATTATCTATACGCATTGGTTCTCACTACTACACACTAATGTAACTGCAGCCTCATTTGTGTTGAGATAAAACTACCCGACTAAAATTAGAGTCCCGACGGATCACTCGTGGGTCAAACAAATCCACATTTGTGGGAGAATCACACTAAATCTATGCCCAATATCATCGCTGAAGGAAGTGCAGGTCGGAGAAAAGCTTTAGCTTCGCTCCTTCTCGGTTAACTGTTCCTAAATCTTCTCGCTTTCATTTATGTCTGAAGGTAATGTGCTTTGGTAAGAAGGATCTACTGGAAATCTCGACGAGCCAGTGTTGAGAAACTTGTCTTATATTTAAGGGGAGATTGACCAAACGAAAACCAGAGAATGGCAAAGCTGTTTCCAAATAGAAGGCATGCAGTTTCTTCAGAGATGATATCCAGTGTATATACCTACACCTTGAATAGGAATTTTTTGTGAAATAAAGCCTAGTATCTAGATTTAACTCAAACCAGGCCTGCTATGGAAAAATCTTTGCTTGTTCCCCAATCCTTGTCGGTCCTTCATTCGGAACAATAAAAAAAATTTGCTCGATCGTCATATTTATTTAGAAAAGTTTGGGAGTCACTGTAAAAGATTACTTTATGGCTCGCATTAATAATACAGTTATTAAATAGGCTGTTTGTTATCCAGGTCGGTCCAAAACTCTAGTAATTAAATATTATTTATCAACCAGTACTCTACGTTTGAACATATTCTACTGCTTTTAATTATCCCCATCCTATGGGCCTATTTCTTAGACACTAATTAAAACCATTAAAATTCCATTCCTATACTCCTAACAGACGTGGAACACAACCGGAAGTCCCCTACTGTGCGTTATTGTGTGCTATCAAGTGTTTATCACGATTTGCACCTGTGGAAGCTCATGAATACCGCACCGGCCCGCGATGTACTACCGCCTCTACAACTTAATTACAGGCCAATAACCGTCTTGAAACGCGCCTACCTCCTTAGTTCTCACTCGCTTGTTACCGTTCGGACCCACTGTACACTCCGATTTACACCGAAGGGCCTATCTCACAAAATGAAAGTTATTATAGGCCTACGTTATATATTATTTAGACGTCAAGTCATCTTACATGCAGCTGTCACTTTGGAATAGTTTTGTGAATACTAGGCATCACTTCCGTTATGTTTTTGTCATAACTACAGTCTTACTAGTAGCTCTGTGAACAGTAGACCTCGCTACCTCCATGTTACTATCGTTACTACAGTCTTACTAGTAGTTCTGTGAACAGTAGACCTCGCTACCTCCATGTTACTATCGTCACTACAGTCTTACTAGTAGTTCTGTGAACAGTAGACCTCACTCCCTCCATGTTATTATCGTTACTACAGTCTTAATAGTAGTTCTGTGAACAGTAGACCTTGCTTCCTCCATGCTATTATCGTTACTACAGTCTTACTAATAGTTCTGTGAACAGTAGACCTCGCTCCCTCCATGTTATTATCGTTACTACAGTCTTACTAGTAGTTCTGTGAACAGTAGACCTCGCTACCTCCATGTTACTATCGTTACTACAGTCTTACTAGTAGTTCTGTGGACAGTAGACCTTTCTTCCTCCATGCTATTATCGTTACTACAGTCTTACTAATAGTTCTGTGAACAGTAGACCTCACTCCCTCCATGTTATTACCGTTACTATAGTCTTACTAGTAGTTCTGTGAACAGTAGACCTTTCTTCCTCCATGCTATTATCGTTACTACAGTCTTACTAATAGTTCTGTGAACAGTAGACCTCACTCCCTCCATGTTATTACCGTTACTATAGTCTTACTAGTAGTTCTGTGAACAGTAGACCTCACTCCCTCCATGTTATTACCGTTACTATAGTCTTACTAGTAGTTCTGTGAACAGTAGACCTCGCTCCCTCCATGTTATTATCGTTACTACAGTCTTACTAGTAGTTCTGTGAACAGTAGACCTTGCTTCCTCCATGTTATTATCGTTACTACAGTCTTACTAATAGTTCTTGAAGAGTAGACCCCGCTTCCTCCATGTTATTATCGTTACCACAGTCTTACTAGTAGTTCTGTGAACAGTAGACCTTGCTACCTCCATGTTATTATCGTTACTACAGTCTTACTAATAGTTCTTGAAGAGTAGACCCCGCTTCCTCCATGTTATTATCGTTACCACAGTCTTACTAGTAGTTCTGTGAACAGTAGACCTCGCTCCCTCCATGTTCTTATCGTTACTACAGTCTTACTAGTAGTTCTGTGAACAGTAGACCTCGCTACATCCATGTTATTATCGTTACTACAGTCTTACTAGTAGTTCTGTGAACAGTAGACCTCGCTTCCTCCATGTTATTATCGTTACCACAGTCTTACTAGTAGTTCTGTGAACAGTAGACCTTGCTTCCTCCATGCTATTACCGTTACCACAGTCTTACTAGTAGTTCTGTAAACAGTAGACCTCGCTACCTCCATGTTATTATCGTTACTACAGTCTTACTAGTAGTTCTGTGAACAGTAGACCTCGCTTCCTCCATGTTCTTTGCTACAATATTTACAATTTTATGTTGATTTCAAGTTGAAATATCTCTTATAATTTCTCATTGGATTTGAAGTTGATATTTTACCTTCGTGATTAAGTTAGAAAGAAAACAAATGAATAGGTACTTTATTCAATAGTAAATTATATCCATAGAGAGTAACCGTTGAGGCTCATAGAATGTGTGTGCCAAATTTTGTTAAAATTGGTCCACACATTTGATAGTTATCGTGGAACAAGCATTCGGAAACTGACAGACGAAATGCCAAATGCTCAAGTTAAAACAGAACCTTGCTATGCCCATACATTAAAATAATAAATGTTATCAAGTTTAGCTCCCCACTAACTGTGTTTGTATATTCTAAGAGGCTCTTCCTTATGAAAATTGGACTGTATGTATTGTTCTCTTCTGCAGATTAACTTCATTTTCAATATCAATTTTACTAAAAATTTATTTGAAATGGATGTTGGACACTAGCAACGTACATAAGTTCAATACTACAAAGTTTACAAAGTGACTTTTAAATTTTATATTATCAGTATATCATAAAAATTACAGAGATTAAATTAATTACTTTACTGTAAAACACAATTCTCAATATTTTTTGTAAAATTGAACTATTTAATTTGTTTTTTTTTTGGCCCGAATTTTTCTTATTTTATTATAAGCCTTGATTTTCTTCAAATTAAACAATTCTATTTGTTTTATTTTGTATAGAGGTTTTATTATTTTTCTTATGTTTTATAGATTAAGATTTTTTATATTTTCTTTAAATTGAACAAATTCTACTTAGAGATTTTTTTTTGTAGAATTTTACTTATTTTCAATTATTTTATCATAAATAACGTATTATCTAACGAAATGATGAAAATGCCACGTTGGCGCTCACACAAGACAATACTCCACAGGCTGGTGTTTTCTCAAATCTTTTGTTTTCTCGTGATCCACAGGCTGGGTTCATCTTGTTTTAACAGTTCACGGAACAGCCGCCAGGCGGTGGTATAGTATATTTGTTTACTTCTAGATGGCGCAGGTGCGCTAAATATAATGGTATGCGACTAAATAAAGTAACATTCAGACACTGACGAGTAGGCACTTTTTAACGCGTTTATAACTTTTTTAATGACATGATTATAAAATATCAACTGCTACTATCAGGGAGTCGAACAGGAACCGGAATCGATAATAGAAATTGACATTTATTTTTAAGGAACCGGAATCATAACCGGAACCCTAAAAACACTATTCTGAAGCACCGGAATTGGAACCGTTAAATAATTTTAGGTTCTTAAAGGTTCCTAGTTTTACACAATTGTATACAATTTTGACATATTGCACACTTTTTTTTTATTTCCTAAGCTTAGTTTAATTTTGAAATGTTGTGTTTCCCCCTTTCTCAGTAGGTTCTGAAAGGGCTTGATATATTTTAGTACTACTTTGTTTGAAACCTCTTTTCTAGGGTGATTAGAAAAGAGTTAATGAGCCCTTATACTCCATTCACGGTAGGAATTACTCTCTGAAAGGTCTTTTTTCCTACCAATATCCTACTATATAATAGCTTTCTGGTAAGGAAAAAGGCCTTTCAGAAAACAATTCCTACGGTGAACAGACTTTATCAATACACACTAATGTTAGATTCCAGAGGGATGTCGTGACTGTCACATTCGCTGTTTTCTCACTTTAATGTTTAAACTAGAGGTTTAAAAAGATGTATTTAGCTTTGATAGACAGCAGATAATACCACACAGGGACAACCAGTCTAAGCCTATTTTACTTAGTACTTCCTAGAAGTGAAAACTGATCATCTTAAGGTTGGTTGAACAACTTATAATAGCGAGGAAAGGGAGATGGAGTCTGGCAAAATGCAAACTTTAAATTCTTTCACTCAAGTTTAAATTAGGAAGTAGCTCAGTGAATGTGTTCCTTGTGTACAGTGCAGAGGTTATTATTTTGTTTGTTAGTAAGTGGTTTAAATAATATTATTGATGGGGTACGTTAAATAAAACTTAGTTCGGAAGTTTTTTGACTATGAAATTGACGGTGACAGATCAAGATGAAAATTAGAAAGGATGCACTATTGTTATTAAGGTACGTTATAAGTAATTTTTTTAAATCTAGCAATACTTTTGATCCAGAGAGTTATTTCTAAAGTGGTTCTCCGCTCTCCTTCCACGCAAATTCGGATACACTTCCTCTAAACATAAAAATATAACCTTCATCATTAATTAAAAAACCATTATCGAATCTAGTACATTGAAGTAGCCCGAATTGATTGAAAGACGCTGTGCTATAAAAAATATTTTAAAATTTAAATAACTTAAACACTATTAGGAACCGAAAAGAACCTGAACCTTTACTGTGCTCTAACCGGAATCAGAACCGGAACCTTTAAATGTTTGTTTAGAGAATAGGAACCAGAACCGATACAAATTTCTGTTCGACTCCCTGGCTACTATTGCCATTTGATGAGTACTTCGGCACCTAGTGTTCCAAATAAATTGCGTTTTCATCAAGATGACTCACGAGTAGGGCAATAAAATAACAACCTATCATTGTAAAATTAAAAATTAAGGTTTTTTCGAGCTGAAAGATTTTCTCTAGAATTGTAAGCGCATATTTAAACCCGTCCGCATTTAACTTTGCTTTAGTGGGAGAGAGATTATAAACTTATAAAAGTATATTTATGGAAATATGTTCCCGCATTTACGTGGGAAATTATTCAAAATATCTTTATAAGAACCACGTGATTAATTGTAATATATAAATGCTGTTTATTAAGTATGTTTTAAGGTGACATAAATACAACTAAAAAAATATTCTTACCTTTAAGGATTAGCTTGGATTTGCCCACATAATAGAAGCAAGGCCGTTTGGTTTAAGAAGGGCATACAATGTATGTGTGAAATGAATAAAGTCTCGTAAGCAAATAATTTAATTATATTATTCAATTTAATTTATAGTGACGGGTGCTTTCCCACTCTGTGATCCCGCCAGGGACACCAATGCTTTGTAAAAAATCATTAAATGACTTTCTGTTTATAAAATAACGTGTATAATGTTTTTTTAATAAGTAAATTCAACCATGTGAGCAGAACGGGCATTAACTCTTTTCCTCAATGTATTTAAACTTGATAATTTGCCAAGCAAGACCACTGAATATATTTCATGGAACACAAAAAACCGTGCACGTGATTAAAATTGTATGATTTAAATTCATAAAATGTAATTGATCGCGCCTTGTTCCATCTTGTTAAGTTTATACGTGTCATATTTGGCTGTCAGGATGCCAAGTGCATCCATCTTTGATCACGAACCGGATATTGTAGAAAACACCCCAATTAAAAAATATCATCAGCTAGTAAACAAGCCATTTCCTTATTGGAGAGTTAAGTAGTTGGTCATTGGAGTGGAGTATCTTGAGGCGTGATAGACGTGGATACCACAGCAAGATGTTTCAGTGACCAGTAAGCATCAAGTATCTTGAGGCGCAATAGACGTGGATACCGCAGTAAGATGTTTCAGTGACCAGTACGTTATCTAAGGTCAAGTATCTTCAGGCGCGATACAAGTGGATACCGCACTAAGATGTTTCAGTGACCAGTACGTTATCTAGGGTCAAGTATCTTCAGGCGCGATACAAGTGGATACCGCACTAAGATGTTTCAGTGACCAGTACGTTATCTAGGGTCAAGTATCTTCAGGCGCGATACAAGTGGATACCGCACTAAGATGTTTCAGTGACCAGTACGTTATCTAGGGTCAAGTATCTTCAGGCGCGATACAAGTGGATACCGCACTAAGATGTTTCAGTGACCAGTACGTTATCTAGGGTCAAGTATCTTCAGGCGCGATACAAGTGGATACCGCACTAAGATGTTTCAGTGACCAGTACGTTATCTAGGGTCAAGTATCTTCAGGCGCGATACAAGTGGATACCGCACTAAGATGTTTCAGTGACCAGTACGTTATCTAGGGTCAAGTATCTTCAGGCGCGATACAAGTGGATACCGCACTAAGATGTTTCAGTGACCAGTACGTTATCTAGGGTCAAGTATCTTCAGGCGCGATACAAGTGGATACCGCACTAAGATGTTTCAGTGACCAGTACGTTATCTAGGGTCAAGTATCTTCAGGCGCAATACAAGTGGATACCGCAGTAAGATGATTCAGTGACCAGTACGTGATCTAGGGTCAAGTATCTTCAGGCGCAATACAAGTGGATACCGCAGTAAGATGATTCAGTGACCAGTACGTGATCTAAGGTCAAGTATCTTCAGGCGCGATACAAGTGAATTCCACAGTAAGATGTTTCAGTGACCAGTTCGTGATCTAGGGTCAAAAGGGTGACCTGGCGGTCTAGGGGTAAGGTGTCAGATTGCTGTGCTGAGGGTTCTGGTACAAATTTATCTGATGGACAAACCCTTCCTTCATCTCTGACAAGACGTGTATTAAACACAACTTGGGAATGCGTGGTGCGGATCCCACGTTAAACTGTAGGTCCTCAATTTCATCTCACAATCACCCTACCATTATAGACTAGCGTAAGTGCGTATGTATATAAATTATTATTATTATTTAACACCGTGTCTTACTACCCGTTCGGGTTATACGCTTAAGGGCCAGTTTCATAGTCAGATTTAGTACGCCTCAAGTGCGGCGCTATACTAAATACAAGACGTTACCTACCTGAAATTGAATGGAATGGGCCAGTTTCATATGCGAAACTGGCCCATTCCATTTTGGTCTAGGTAGGTGTCGTCCTGTATTTAGTATCGACTCGCACTTTAGCGTACTAAATCTGACTATGAAACTGGCCTTAAGTACTAATTACGCTAATGAATTGGGAAGGTTGAATTTAGAGTAAGTGAACCCGCATTTGCGTGGAAAGAAAGTGTAAAACCATTTAGGAAAAACCACCCCCAGTTCACCCGACCGAGATTCGAACCTCGATCTCCCCGTCCTCGGCAGTCGAGCTCAACACGACTAGCGCGTTAGCCAACTACGTCACCGAGGCGGGTATGTATATAAATCATATTGTGGTAGTTTACTGATGACTTTTTTTTTTAAGAATTTCTAATTTTTTTGAAAATAGCTCGAACAATGTTATATGTTAGTAGTCAACGCCAACGTTCTAACCAATCCAGGAGTTGTCCCGTACCCAGGGTAATGCTTCTCTCCTATTTTAGGGCAGAGTCTGTGGTGGACGTGCGGAAATCGTCAGCTACATATGTGCAATCAATTAAGTCCACGAACTATCAGATAACGCAGCCATTTTCAATTCGGGAGGGCTTTATACTGCCAAAAGTACAATTACAATTTTATGAAAAATGATAAATTAAATACTTAAAAGCTGTTATATTTGTTAGTTTCGGGTACAACCGCATCTAAATATATTCTTTAAATTGGAAAATAACGCCTGGACACGGGAACAGAACCCGGGAACTTTGGCTTAGTACGTCAATGCTCTAACCACCGAGCTAAATGAGTGAAGAATGACCCTGGTCACGGGACAACTCCTGGATGGCTCAGTGGCGTTAGACGATAGCAGCACTGCTGTTCGTGGAGTCAGATTCGGAGGTGGTGGACTAGTCGGGATTCGAATACCGTCCGAGAATACTGGGGCTAGTTTTTATTTTAGATTGTTTCCCACAGTTTTCGCGCAAATTGGCGTACATTTCCTCAAATTCCAAATTATTTACCATTACAACATTGGCGTGAATACTATAATAATATGCGTATAGCCCGAAGGATACTAAGACGCGTGAAATAAAGAATATTGGATTCTACGAAAGAGCGTAACTGTTTCAAACGCTTACAGCTGTTGTTTTTTTGCACCAGTCATCTTTGTTTTGTGTTTTAGATCAATGTTCTCCTTAGATTGAAGTGTTGCTCAATTGTTTCAGAGGAGGTGCGTAACGTCACCATGCAGACGAAGAACGTGAACTTGGATGTTAGCCACAACAACAACAACAACAACAGATGAACAATAGCAGTGGACATGAGGTCAGTCAGTGGACCTCACTGTTTAGTAGAGTTCTGGTAGGAAGACACTTTTAGGAAATACAAACGATTTTTCGAGGTCAACAATGTTAACATTAGTCTTATTAGTATTATTTTATAGATATTGATAATATCTCAGCAACTACAGCTGCAGATCACTTGACTTGGCGTATGAATACGTGAAAGTAGATCTTGTAACTTTTCTAGCTGTAAGATAAGCAAGCTCCCTCCTATTAAAAGTGTAGCTCCGAGATGAAAGTCTCCACGCGGCAATAACAGAAAACCAATAGATTGCGCTCCTGACTATGACTCTAAGAAACGGAGTTCAAACTCGATCGGGTACCTTAGGAATGTTTTTTCACCACTACTAGAGGCGAATGCATGCTGATGTATTTCTATAACATTCCTCGTTGCCCTTGCCCTCATATTTGTTAGTGCAGGTTGCAGATAGATCAAACGAGCAGTAACCACCAAGCACTTTAGAAAAACAAAAACAATGTGTTTCACAATGCCATATAACAGTTAGTTAATATATTGAATTTTCTTCACTATTTTGAAAAGTCATTCATGTCTTGCAGTTTGAACGAATGTCTCAGGAAGGCCATCCTTGTTTGAGTTTAACAAATATGCTAGGAAAGCACCCTTCTTGTCTTTCAGTTTAAACGAAACATGTGCTAGGAAAGCCATCCTTGTCTTACAGTTTGAACGAATGTGCAGGAGAACCATTCCTTGTCTTGCAGTTTGAACAAGTCCTAGGAAAGCCATCCTTGTCTTGCAGTTTGAAACGAAATTGTGCAGGATGAAGGGAAACAGCCCGATAACATCTGGAAATCTGTCTGCAGTTTGAATGAATGTCCTAGGAAATACATCTTTGGCTTGCATTTTGAATATATGATATATAAATGATGTATCCCAACTTTTGGCCAGATTAGCCGGTACTTAGTACCTTTATGTGCAGCAGCCTAGAATTATGTCACTTAACCACTAATTCGTGTGAGATTGTTGCAACGTGGAGAATAAATTTCATCTTGGCGGTAATAGAAATTTAAAAAATACCACTTTCATTACACTTTTTAACATTGCGCCCTGACATGTTGGGCTGGAATCGCGGCAAGGGTTTACTAGCTCAGAGTCGGGAGGTCGAAATTTGAGTCCCGGCTGTTTGCTATCAAGTGACTCCTCACTTGGATTCTCGTGTTTTGTTTTTGCACCTCACCTTGTTACCCGTTCTAACTATCTGTATTTATTTACACTAATGGTGTAAGTATAAGGAAGGTAGCATTTGTATGAAATGAACCACATTTGCGTGAGGAAGAGCGGTAAATAATTAATGAAAAACTTACCTCACTATACACGACCAGGATTTTAACTCCGATATCCCTGTCACTGGAAAACCCGACTAGATGAGCACGACTTTAGTCAGTGTACTCGCCGATTTGGGTTGAGTGATCTTAAAAAAACTACCATTAGATAAGAATGATTGTGTGGCAAAAGGAATAATTTCAATAATGGTAGGAATATCTCAGGTAAGACTTAAAAGAATGTATATTATGTACGTTTTAGTTCTGTCATCAAGGCGGGGCCGGAATAATAACTTGTAATGTGGTTTATTATTTACAAATTACATAATTGTATCTATGCTCTTTAGGGTACCAAAACACCTGCAGTCAACTTTAGGTACATACCATTATTAATTACAGAACTTACACCTAACACCAGGTTTTCAGTTTGGTCCGTAGGATACATAATTTGGTCTGGTAACTTTTCAAAGCTGTGAGCTGTGAGCTGTGAGCTGTCAGTCAGCACCAAAGAAGCCACGGGGCTACTGTATCTACACTTAAGGGTACCAACACCAGTAAAACTATGGACATCCATCTATTATACACGTAACTTACACATAACACCAGGTTTCAGTGTCCACAGCTTTAGTCTAACACAGAGGTCGTCAAAGTCATTGAGTATTGGAGCTTCTTTCAAAATACCAAATTGTTTCGCGAGCTACCCAGATAAAAAATTTGCAGTATCGCGTATTGGTTATTACTGTAACCTGCACAGAGGCTTTGCTATCACACTTTGTTCATTCGGGGGTGGGCTTTGTGACCTGTTTCGTAATTTCAATAAAGATAAACTAAATATTTGGTACCTACTGAAAGGTACTTTTTAATACTAGAAAACACAAGGAGTACTAATTTTTCTAAACTTATATTTTTTTCAATCTTCTTTAAAGATGGTTTTTAACCTCCAGAAAAGAATGGCATTTACTTTCTACAATAATCTTTTTAAAAATTTGGCAAGTAGGCCTAGCTTAAACTTTGTTATTTGATTGCAGTTAATAAGATGTTCATCTTTTGAGCCTATTTCCTTATTTGATTTTAATAACCTAACAGTAAGATGAAAAAGATGACGCCATCACGGACCAGAAATTGATCATTTTCCTTCGAGACAAGAGGTCATACATGTCCTTAACTTGGGGCAACACTCTTCAACGATAAGTACATTTGTAAAAAGAAAAATACATTTTCCGTGTGAGCTACTGAGAATGTCACCGCGGGCTACTATCGGTAGCTCGCGAACGACAGTTTGGCTATCCCTGGTTTAGCAAAACTCGTACCAAACGCACTCGTAAGACAACTGTACTATGTTGCTACCTGTCTGACCCTTGCACCTGAATGATCCCCCTTTTCACATTCAAGTTACAGGGGTGGGTAAGATCGCTATACCCGCCAAATGCGTCACTAACGCTATTAGTCACACTATTCCCTCCCATTTTTTTTAGGGACTCTGCTGAGCCACTGTGAGACATCACATTGAGAGTTAATTAATTTTCACTGCACAGGTAATCCATTATGGTTATTTAAAGTAAAACATATTTACTAAACGTTTGAATTCGCTGATTATCGAAATAGTGTTCCAAAGGAAGATAATGATATTAATAGAAAACGTTCCACTATGGGCAGGATTGAGATCAGAATTTGGTCAAAATTCAGCATATTAGTTGAAAATAAAATGAATTTAATAAATAAAAGTAACATCTTTAAAATGGCGGTAATTCAAATAGCCATACCACCCTCGGTCATTCTCCTAGGAACTCGATAATCGAGGTAAGGCGAGTTAACAACATACAATTGTGTCTAAAATGTGTAAAGAAGGTCTGTAATTACTAATTTTGTCCTTAATCAATTTATTACTATAGCTCTACAGTCCGCCAGCTCAGTGTTCATAGAAAGATTTTTTTTTTCACCATGTCTTACTACCTGTTCAGGTTGTACGTACTAGAAAAGTTACCACATCCACTTTCATGTACTCATAAGACAGGACATGCGATCAAGGCTGTAGCCAGCCAATGATCGCGGGGGGGGGTTAGATTGGTGGGCACTTCCCCCAATTACCGGAAGCTAGGAAAAATAGGGGTGTCCAGCGACTTGGAAAACATAGAAAAGTCAGGGAATTAATTTGCTTGGTCAGGGAAATGTCAGGAAATTTGATCAAATTTCTGGAATTTTCACATAGTCACTAAAATAATAGGCCTACGCTACTTTTATTTACAATAATCAACTGTCAAAAACATTTTTCTTCACTGTGAATTTATTTTAGTACAGTAGTCCATCTTGAATATACTAATCTCAACTCTCGAAGTCCACATGGGATTTTCAGCTAATCTTTCCACTCCTCTATCGTATCTTCGCCCAAAGTTGAGTCATTAGTTCATTAGCCGTGTAAGACGGTCGTTTAATGTCTCAATAGGATCTAACTCAAATCTAACTTGGAACGCACGACCCAACGGCCCATTGCTTTAGACTGATATCCTTTAACCCCTTCATAGAGTGTTACAATTTCAAAATGTTTAAGTAGAGATCTATAATACAATAATGTTTATAATATAGTGACTGGAAAAGTTGGAAATTGGCTCTGGAAAAGTCAGGGAATTTAAAAATATAGTTTGGCTGGACTTCCTGAAAATTCTAAACACTAAACACCTCTAGAAGTTATCTGAAATGCTTTTTTATGGTAGCACAGCCCCGGAATTTGTACTTTTATCTTAATTTTGATATTTTGTGAACCATAAATAAAGCTATATATATTTTGTTCATAAAATTTCGGGGTGGTGGGTTTGACCCCCCCCGGCTACCACCCTGCATGTGATTTTCAGCGGTCACTTTTGATAGATATCATCAATACCAAAAAACCCTAACAATATTATTATATTGCTATCAATGTTTAGCGTAAAAAAATAATCTATATTTTCTAAATGGCCCTTCCTATGAAAATGGCAGTGCAGTACCGCGTGGCTAGGATGAGCGCGCGCCGGTCCAAGTAAGTTGCGTTGAGCGGGGAGCGTGCATCTGATGTGTTGTGTTCCAGATACCCCCCTCCCCAGTGGGCTGCCAAAGGACGGACTGTACCTGCTGCCCCGCACCACCTCTCCCGCCCCGGACACCCCAACATCATACCAGGATGTTCATAGGTGAGTACCAACCTTGCCTTAAACTTACTAGCAACTCTTGAGGTCGAGGTGAACATCTCACAGGATATGTTACATGACAGCGTGCATCGTCTTTGTTAAACTGGTTGGGGGGGGGGGGGATTATCGTGTGTATGTAGGGGGTAGATCTATGGCTGGTCAAACGTTTGTTGTGCTTGACCCTCATGTTGAAATGTTGAGGTTGTAGAGGGTCAAAGCTATGTTTGGTAAAACTTTTATGTGCTTTGTATTGAGGATATCCGCTTCCTTTTTTAATTAGTTTGTGTTTAATTTTTGTTAACGTATTGCTAAATGATGATAACATACTAAACCATATGAATAAATGATCCAATATTGCTCTTATAAAGGCTTCAAATGAATCAGCAAGGAAGAGTAAAAAGAGGAAAAGTGAAATGGAGGAAAGAAACAGTAATACTTAGCTCTAAAAGGGTATGTGAAAACTTAGTTAGGATCTAGAGTTTGAAAATTAATTTCCTTGACAAATTTACTTATAATATAATACATGTTTTATCTTTGGAAAAAGTTTGCGTTTACAAAATCTATTTAACTTTAAAACTATAGGATACATTTTAATTGAGAATATTTTATTTAACAAAACACACTTTTCAATTTAATGACTCCTTATAAATATATTTGTTATGTGGTTTAATTAGTTGAACGTTAAGAAGAAACAAAATGATTGCAGGTCTACCCCTGTTTTATGTTTAGTACCGTCAATAATGTGATTTATACTCGCTTTGTTAATTTAAAAATCTGACACATAATAAGGTCAAGCGTTTCCACAAATGAGACACAATAGTGAATACAAGACCAGTTTGGAACTCTGGCCTGCGCATGCGTAACACTTTGTAACTTCCACCGAGACAATGTTTCCTCTTGGTGTTAGTCTACACTGCACGGGTATGCATAGCTGAGCCACCTCCTACAGTAAAACCATTTCCTCCAAAGGTGTAGAAAATTAGGAATTTGATGGGTCCATCCATATAAGTTGTAAATATAAACATTTTGATTGGCCAAATGTATAGTAAAATTGTCTAACTAACCCCTAGAAAAATTCGCTTCTATGCCCTTTTCCTCTAGTGCTGCATGTAATGTGTGTATTGTGAGAGGGGAGAAGGAGACTAGAATAGTTTCTCCCGCCGGATATTAATCTCGTTTTTATTGTTAATTTGTTTTTGAATTTATTGACGAACAATTATGATTTTTTTTTAAATTCGTTGTTTGAGTAAATGTTTGACCGTTTTTAGATTTACAAAGGAAAGTAAAACAGTTTTAGAAATAAAAATTGGGATATATGTTAATAATTTGAAGGTAAAGGGGTTATTTATGTTGTATGCGTCTAGTTAACACATCCTCACGTTACGCTGCTTCTCTTATCACCTGTATTTGAAACGAACCATCCCTAAATCGAGGAGTAACGTCATCTGGAAGAGTTTTTAACATTCAAATATTTATAACTAGACAACATTTAAGTGCACAATCAGCCACATGGTCTAACGCAGTGATTCCCCCCCCAAAAAAAAAAACCTTGAGTCACCGCCTCCTTGATTCCATAAATTCATACCTAGTGCCCCTACCCTAATTTATAAAAATCATTAGTCAGAATGGCAGCTTGCACAACCCACCAAGGAAAATAATAACACTACAGTTCAAAACAATTACACTTATTGACACATTCAATCAAAGTCCAATTAAACTGTGTTAACTTAATCCAGTGATACCATATTTTCAAAGCTTGATTGTCATTTAGAAATATTTTAGATAGGCTACCACCTTTTTATTTGTTCAGTAAATTATTAATGCGATGGATGGGCTTGATAAAATGATACCAGTTTTCAATGTTTGGCTTAAAGTCGCTTAGCGTTAAGTCTTAAATCACCATGTTTAGTAATCTGGAGTCAATTTCATTGCTTGGAGAGAAGTTGTATAACCACGTTCTACCAAATTGATGTTGAAATGCAATCAGTAGCTTCTTAGTGCATGATAGCGATAAGAAATCTATTTCTGTAACAAAAACTCTTGGTACTATTTATTAAACTTTGGCTTCAACTCATAGATATTTTGTGGTTCAATTAGCTCTTCTTCCACTTTCCAACTTCCTCAGTATCTGAAAATGTATTTATTACCCAGTCTGGAATTTACATCAAAGAAAATTCTCACATCACTAAGATATAATCTTTCTATGTAGTATATTCAAATGGTCACAAAATGCTTGCAGATTATCATCTTCTATCCTAACTTTCTCTTCAGACAAGCTTGGAAATTGGTGTAGCTCGTGATGGCCTATATTGCACTTGAATTGAGTTAATTTGGATATAAACGTAGCTCGTCCGATTTGGCTTTAATAAGCTTGATCTCATTTCCTTGCAACTTCAAATTCATTTCATTGAAATTTTGAAATCGTTCTGACTAATATGCCTAGTTTCTTTGAGCTCATCAATCGTAAAAGCATGCGTGCCTCAAAAACTCCACAAAAATGTTAAACAAGTTGTAAGTATTCACACAGTGGTCTTTGACAGTCAAAACTTTCAGTATGAAGCATCAAACGTTATAAGTCTTCATCATTCTCAACACAGAGCTACTAGAATATGAGATGGCGATGAATGACATTAATGGTAAAAATACTCGGCACCGCTTTTTGTCACGTAAGAAACACACACGGTATCGACCAGTCATTGATAGTGAACCATCAGTTGCACAACACGTATGTTAATAAGCGGAATTTTCTTTTATTTGAAGAACTCAACAACGCGAAATATTTACTCTTCTTTAGTATAGGGTTTTAGTTGCCTTGCAAACAACAACTATTGAGTCAAACTTTATTTTATAAAGTGCACATAGTCAAGAAGTAAAGATTCATTACCTGACAAAGTTGACTCATCCAGCTGTAATGCAAATTCTGTTATCCTTAGTGTACTGTACTGTATCTCCCACATTCCCAGGCATTTCATCTATGCGTATTTGCACTGAATTGTTGCCGATTGGAATCGTCTTAATTATATAGTGTGCTGACATTTGCAAAACAGTACTCAGATCCTCACTATCTACTGATAGGATGAGTTCTTCACCAATTGTATGTGCCTTTCCAGACTTTTCAATCAATAATAAAATGTTGCATGATGCACGCAAACCATCAGTGTTTTGTTATGAAGCATTGCAAATCATGCTTAAGGATGTTGGATACTTTTAAAATTTGTCATGAAGTGATTGAAAAAAGTTAAGTTTGTATATGCCTTATTAAGATGTGCCTTCTTTTAGTGATCAATCAGTCAGGAAGGCTTCATTGCTTCATTATAAAATAACCTTTCCCATAATAGGCATGTTGGCAGCTGCTAGTTTGTTGGTGCTGGTATAAAGCCATACTTAAGATATTCCTAACTATATTGTCTACATTTCTTCTTTGGTTTTCCTGCTTCTGTCATTTCTTTTATAAAACCAAGAGTATAATAATTAGCCTAAGTGTTATTGGAATAATGTCAAAATAAGTGCATATGCACAGCCAACCTCACCAAAACTTAAAATAAATAGAGGATGAGGTGGTGTTATCGCACCTTGTTTTGATTTTATCTCCTTTTAAGAGTTTTAATTGCATTAAAAGTGACACATCCTATTAGAGATTGATTCTCAAATATTTTTTAATGAGTCACAGAGCGATTTTAAATCTTAATAACTATATAAAACTCAGAACTATCAACAATGAATGGATGCGGTTGAAAAAGTACACGTGTATAGTTGCAAATCTCACTTAATAGCCAACAGGTTCAGTGAGAACTTATGACTTACCAGCAAGAACGTTTAAAAAAGAGAAAGAAACAAAAACCTATGTTGAGACAAAAGTTTCGCTAAACACGGCGTACTGGTCTGAATAGAGCTCTGGTGGCGTGTTTGCTAAATACAGTATTCCGATAGTTTACAAAATATTTCAGCACCATGCAGACAGTGGTGGATTTAAAAAAAATTCGCTCCTAGGCACAGTTGTAATATGAGCCCCCCTTCCCCCCAAATATATTTGTTTTTGTAAGAGCTTTAGAACGTTTCATGGTAAATAGATGTTGAGGAGGGGGGGAGACTGAAATTTTAGTATTCGAGAAAAGATTTTTATGAAAGATAATCAGGCATGTACAGTAAATGCTCTACAGTAGCTTGAGAACATTATAAATAATAATATTTAGCACCGCGTCTTACTACCCGTTTGGGTTATACGCTTAAGTACTAATTACACTAATGGATTAGGAATTGGGAGGGTAGAGTTTAGAGGAAGTGAACCCGCATTTGCGTGGAGGGAGAGTGGAAAACCATTTAGGAAAAACCACTCCCAGTTCACCCGACCGAGATTCGAACCTCGATCTCCCCGTCCTCGGCGGTAGAGCTCAACAAGACTAGCGCGTTAGCCAACTACGCCACCGAGGCGGGTAACATTATAAAGAAGTGGAGAGTGACGTCAGTTACAAAGCTATTGTAAAGTACAGTTATTTAAAAATAAATATTGTCGTTCTTACTTTAACTTGAACTATTTCAATAATGTTAGTCAATAATTTTTAAACGTAATTATTAAAAACAAAAATATAATAAAAATAAAGATAGTGTAATTCAAAATGTGCCTCCCCCTAAAGTTGCAGCCCCTAGGCCCGTTCCTAGTGGGCCTATAGTGTAAATCCGCTTCTGCATGCAGAGGCAGAAGCGAAAAATGATTTCGCTGATTAATCGTAAATAATCGAACCATGCACTTGGAGGGACACACCTCGAGCAACCCTCTTGACTCTTGACACCCTAAATAGATAATCCCTTCGCCTTGGGCTTCGAATCCTGGTCGGGTGTAGTGAGGGTGGTATTTCCTAATGGTTCTTCACTCTCACTCCACACCGATGTGGGTACATTTCCTCTAAAATTCTACCTTCTTCATCCTCATTCCTTTAGTGTAATTAATATATGCGTTTCACCCAAACCGGGATTAAGACGCGACGTGAAACATACTACTGTAGGATCAAATTAATACTTACCCTACGCTACTTGCGTAACAATTCTTTTTGAAACGAGAAAGCAAATAATTTTATGAAAAGCTAAACTGGTTTGTTTAGTACATAAATGTTAAAATATCTTGCACATTTCACGAAACAAAGTAACATTTTGCTCTCCACATAACAATAGCACTAGAACAAACATTTTGATGGACCAGTGATTCGCAAACTGTGGTACGCGTACACCCAGGGGATCGTGAAGGATTTTAGGAGGGTACGACATTTAACCACTAAGCTTTATTATTATTATTATTATTATTATTATTGTTATTGTTGTTGTTATTATTATTATTATTATTATTATTATTATTATTATTATTATTATTATTATTATTATTATTATTATTACCATTCCTTTTATAATTCAGCTATTCCTGTTTTACCTGCCCCGTTATTGAAACTAGCGCGCCCTTGTATCCATGCCACACTACACCCTTGGATGTTGCTAATGCTATAAAAAAATCGAGTTCTTCTAGATGTGCCGGGACAGATGGAATTCCAAGTTTTATTGTTAAAGGCTGTGCCAGCATTTTCAACCCTTTGTTAGCCTATATCTATAAAATTGGCCTGTCAAATGAAACTTTTCCTCTTACATGGAAACAATCTGTTGTCATACCTATTTATAAAAAAGGGGCAAAAACAAATGTTTGTAATTATAGACCAATTTCTCTCTCAAACACTTTCTCCAAAGTATTCGAGAAAATCATACATGAGCATACTTTCCACCACCTTAAAAATAAACTTTCAGATAATCAACATGGCTTTATAAAAAATAAATCTACTGTCACTAACCCGCTTCGGTGGCGTAGTTGGCTAACGCGCTAGTCGCGTTGAGCTCGACCACCGAGGACGGGAAGATCGAGGTTCGAATCTCGGTCGGGTGAACTGGGTGTGGTTTTTCCTAAATGGTTTTCCACTCTCCCTCCACGCAAATGCGGGTTCACTTCCTCTAAATTCAAACCCTCCCAATTCCTAATCCATTAGCGTAATTAGTACTTAAGCGTATAACCCGAACGGGTAGTAAGACGCGGTGCTAAGTATTATTATTATTATTACTGTCACTAATTTAGTAGAATTTCTTGGGCATGTTGCCCCTCAAGTCTCTGCCCAAGGTCAGGTTGATGCTATTTATTTTGACCAAAGTAAGGCATTTGACTTATGTCAGCATTGTATTATTCTCTCTAAACTTGGTAATTTTTGCCTTTCTCACTCATTTGTAAGGTGGTTCAGCAGTTATTTGCATTACTATTAAAATTGATTCACATACCTCAAATACATTTTAGTCCCCTGTGGCATTTCACAGGGTTCTAATTTATGTCCTCTTCTCTTGAATGTGTTTATTGATGACATCGGTAAATATTTTAACTAATCTAGCTATTTACTCTTTGATGATGATGTAAATATATTTAAAATTATCAAATCAATTGCAGATTGTATAGATTTACAAATTGATGTAAATGGTATTCTACAATGGTCTTTTGAAAATGGAATGTCTATTAATAAATCTAAGGCCAAATCTATATATTTTACTAGGAAAAGTAATCCTTTCTTTTTTACTTATAAATTGGGCAATGAAAACATAGTTCGCACACTTTATATTAATGATCTTGGTGTTCTCCTGGATAACAAACTTTATTTCCACTATCATGTTGACCAGGTAATTTCCCAATCATTGAAATTACATGAACTTATTAAATCTATTACTTCATCATTTAAGAAAGTTGACTGTTTTTTATGTCTGTACTACGCCCTGATTATATCTAAGTTAGAATACGCAAGTGTTGCTTGGAATTCCATTACTTTAACTGACACTCTTAGGTTAGAAATCGTTCAAAGAAAATTGGTCGCTGCGTGCTATGATAAATTCTTTAGTAACCGGATTTATTATGATTATGACAGAATTTGAAACCTCTTAGAGCTCCAAACTCTCTTCTCGCGTAGACTTTAATGTGATGCCCTTTTTGTTTTTAATATTTTCACTAGCAAAATTTCTTGCAAATTTGCCCTTGATCATGTAGGCGTTCATATCCCTTCTCGGGCTTCTCGTAATCCAAAATTATTTTTCTCAATAGCTCTTATAAGATGAGTCCTATAGGTCGTTGTAGCCATAGCGCCAATTCTAGATTTGTCGAATTCGACCTCTATCATAAAAGAAAAGCTAAGCTCAGAGAGTTATTTAAGGAAATCCCATATCAATAATTTATTATGTAGAGGTTCTGCCTATAATATTTAAATTTACAATATTCTGATTTATTTTTTGCATTCAACGGTTGTACTACGGAGTTAAAATAAATACCCTTCGACCCCGACTAAGTGTGAACCCACAATCATCGGGTCTTGAAGCCAAGACCACTGAGGTCGACTCCTCCTTACTAATGATCATGAAAACTTGTCGGTAATTTTAAGATAGCGAAGAATTTATTTCTCAACCAAAGTATGTATGTGTATAAGCTGCTCATAGGAGATGCAATAAGATTCAGGCAAGAAACTTTTAGAAAATTAAAACCTATAATTTTTTTTAATAAATTGAAAAATGACACCTGGACATGGGAATCGAAACCAGAGACCTTTGGCTCAACGCGCCACTGAGCTAGTCTGGGATTGTCCCGTGCCCAGGGGCATTCTTCACTCATATTTTAAGGCAGAGTCTGTGATGGACGTGTGAATATGATCGGCTACTAAGAGCTATAATTGATATCACAGTCACCGATGACTTGGTTGTAGTGGTCCCGGGTTCGATTCCCATATCCAGGTGTCATTTTTCAATTCATTCTAATATGTCTCAACTACGGCTGATCTCTGTAATTATAATCTTTCATCCCCCAAACTTCACCTTTCATGTACTTAATTGTATAACATTGCTTTCTTCCATATAGTTTTTTGTTATCAATATCGTTAGCATTTTATTATATTATTAGCGTTATTTTATAGATATTGATAAAAGCTATCGAAAGTGACACCTGAAGATAATATTAATTGACGTATGAAAATATGACAGTAGATATAGTAACCTTCTTACCTCTCAGATAAGGCCCTTCCTATGAAAATTGAAGTGTACAAGTATTATAACATTAGCACATTGAGAAATGCTTATTTATTTCAACATTTCTGTTCCGAGAAAGCGTTTGAGGAAAGTGAATTTAATATCACGTTTCGTTTTATTCTATTCATAATTTGAAAGTCCAGCACTTCAGCTCATTCGGTAGCACTTCCGACAATTGAGTTAATAGTCACGGGTTTGGTTCCTGACATTTATAGAAATTGAAATTGGGATTAATAGGAGCTTACCCTTCCATAGTGATGGCCGGAAGACTTAGTGCTTTTTTTGTTTTACAGTTACTTTAGTTTGTAAGTCGTTTGGTGATATACTCGTTTGGGTCAAAACGTTCACTTTAATTATGACGACATAAATATTAAATAGTTTATTTTTATTTTATTTTAGCACCGCATTTTAACACCCGTTTGGTTAATGCGCATGTGTACTAATTACGTTAGCACGTTAGGGATGAAGAATGTTGAATTAAGTGTAAGTGTACCCGTATTTGCGTGAAGGGAGAGCGTAATATCATGTAGGCAAAACCACCCTCAGTACGCTCGACCAAAGATTTGAACCACAATTCCTCCGTCATCGACAGTCTAATCTATTTCGAGAATGACACGTTAGACCAGGGGTGGCCAATCTTTTTTCCTAGCGTGCCACTATTTGCGCTAAGAATCCTTGGCGTGCCACTCCACACCCAAAACCAAAAACCTAACTTTACCTCAGTACCCACAACACCTTTAGAAAAATATAGCCAACAATAAATAAATCCCATTTAAAAATTGATAATGTAATATTGTAATATAACTTATATAATTGATTGCTAATTGTATTGTGTTTCTCAGCAAAACCCTATATAAAATATTTAACTTTTAATTAAAAATTGGATGTTTCAAGAATTTTCATTACAAACATAATCCACAGCTATTGTACACCGTTCACACACTGTAATTCTGTGACTTTGTTCTATTAATGATAGTTAATAAAAACAGCAATAATAAGACAACCAAACACTAGTAGAAATCACAACAATTTTTAATAATAAAAAATAAATATTTCAGCTTTCAGTGAGGTTTCTGGATTTCTTTAACGTTAACGAGTTCATTAATATTTGGATTTGTTTTGGAAGAAGCAAGAAGAATCAGGTTTTTTTAGATGCTGATCAGTGAGAACTGAACGGTATTTATTTTTGAGCAAGTTCATAAGTGAAAATGTTTGCTCATAGCTGTACGTATAACTAAACCTGCAACAATATCTCAAGGCCAGGTCTCTTAATGTAGGATACTGGCACGAGGGAAGGAATTTCCAGAAGATGGAAAATTCTTGGCTGAATGGATTCCCAAGTACTTCCTTGCACTTGCTGTGAATTGCAGCGTTGTTCTGAATATCAAGAATTTCCATTTGTCCGTCAGAAGGGTAGAGAACCATTTCCTCCGTATAGGTTTAAAAAGGGTTCGTGAAAAGTTGAACATTTTTATTTTCATCCTAAAAGTCTGAAAACCTAGTTTCATCCTGAAAGTCTAAAAACCTAGTTTCAAAAGAGTTTTTCAAATCGGAAATAGCATGTTTGTATTTATCAAAGCCTGGAAGCCCACTACATTCGGTGTTGGAAAATGTTTTCATTCGAGGAAATTGGGAGAGCTCATTCTGAGTCAGATTATGTTCCAGCAGAGTGAGCTTTGCTTTAAAAGCCTGAATGGAACTGAAAAGGGTTGGAAACATGTTATTTTTACCTTTCAAATGCTGGTTCAAGTTAAGGTGACCCATAATGTCCGTCAGAAAAGCTAAATCCCATAGCCAGTCTTCATTCTTTAAAAGCATACACTCATCTGGTAGTTCCCTATTTTCTTCCAAAAACTTCAGAACATTACCCTTTAAATTCCAAAATATCTCAAGCGCCTTTCCCTGCGACAACCAACGGACACTACAATGAAGCAGAATCTCACCAAGGTGTTTGTCTTCTGATTCCGCTTCAAGGAGTTCACGGATTTCCCTTCTGTTTAGCGCCCTAGCTCGGATTTTGTTGATACATCGCACCACTGGATCGAGCACAGAAGATAATTTCATGTCTTTGGCACAAAGGGCTTCTTGATGGATAATGCAGTGCTATTTAAAAACTTTGCGCTTCAAATAACCTTCCAACAAAGCTACAAAACCTTTTACTTTACCATTCATTGCCAGACACTGTCTAATTTATCCCAATCTAAACTGTTGTTTTTAATAACTAATTTTATTTCTTTCAAAATATCTTCTTCTTTACATAAAACTAACTGACGCAAGTCTAGAAACTCTTCAGTAACATCAAATTACTCGTTGATACAACGCTCATAAACACAAAGCTGAGCAGTGTCACTTATATCGCAGCTCTTGTCCAAGGCGATGGAAAAGTATTTACAAGTATTGATGCACTAAACTACTTCTTTGCTAACGTCACCAGGCATCTCATCGATCCGCCGCATAGCTGTATATCTTGAAAGTGTAACGTCATCTACCATTTTAATTACATTAGGATCTTCAGTGGCTTTTGCAAAGGCCATTAGATTTGGCTTTATTATCTCTTCTCCTTCGGAGTATGGCTTTTTTTTTTCGAGCAATGATAAGGCGATTTCATAAGAAACTTTGACCATTGTCATCAGCTGGTCACTTTTTGTTTTAAAAAGCATTTGGTGCCCAGTCAGTGAATGTTACTTTTTATTTCTGAAAATTGAAAAATGACACCTGGATACGGGAATCGAACCCGGGACCTCCCGTGTCCAGGTGTCATTTTTCAATTTTCAGAATATGATATCTATTGGAGTAATTCCCTACTAACAAGCATAAATAATAGCTCCGGCTATTAATTCTTAATACTTTTTATTTACAAATTCTGTTCTTAATGCTGAGCCAATTGGATATTTTATGTTAATATCGGGATGCATCTGTTTAAAGTGCCGATTTAAATTAAACTTTTTGGTAACTGCAATACTATCCTCACAAATAAGACACACAAGCTTAGAAGAGTTTCCCTTTGTAAATAAAAACTGTTCTTCCCATTCACTATTAAACTTCCAAAGAGCAATATCGTCCTCGTACTTCCTTTTGGAAGTAGATGGCTTACTTAAGGCCATTACAAAAGATACTAACAGCAAGTGAATCACTATAGAAACTTAAATATTTTACAGCGGAGGATACACAGTACACACCAGTCAGTACGGCGCCAAAAAACACATTGAGCAGAAAAATGTGCAGACTGAGGAATGTGTCCTTGACTGCTGGACTAGTCAGGGTGCCACTTGAAAGGGTGAGAAGGGGTTTGGGGTTGTAGTAGAAAGGGAAGAGAAAGCTTGAGTAGCGGGAAACAATATAGCAGAGACGGCCAACTTAGTAGAGCTAACATTTAGAATTATTTTGGCCCAATTTAGTGATTTATTTGTTCGTCAAATTTGTTATTGTTATATTTAATGACTTTAGGCGTGCCACTTAAAATGCTTCCGCGTCCCACAGTGCACGCGTATCGCGGGTTGGTCACCCCTGCGTTAGACCACTCGACCACTGAAGTGGTCAGTTATATTCATTTACAAAATATAGAGGATGAAAGTTTTAATAACATACTCTACCACCAAAGATATTTTTTTTAACGTTAATCATTCCATAACACGGAAAAGAGAAGAATTAACGGATGATTGCTCGTCGAAGTTTTCGTATCTATTTCGAGATGTTTTTCATTATATTTTCAGTTCAGGTGTCTATACGTAATTAAGAACTAAATTGGGCTGTGATAATCTTAAGTGTCAACGAACCAAGAAAGACAAAAACTCACTAATTTATACTTTATAGTTTATGTAAACAAAATGCCACTGGGTTTCTAGTATGTGTAGATAAACTTGGTGACTTTTTGTCTTCGTTGGCTATTCCACATATATTTTTTATTTTGAGCGTTGGTTAACTCAAATCATGGCACTATATATTTATTGTGTGTATTGTGTGCGCAAGTGGTGGTTTCAAACTGTCAATAACTCACAAATGTTGAGTACTCCTAAATTCCTCACTGAAATAAACACAAGACGTTTAGTTCAGTGAACAGCAGATATGTTAGCTTGTTTCCAGTTCAACAGTTGGAAGCACTGGCCGACCGCGCGATGGACTCTTGTCTGCGATGATCTGTGGTAGTGTCTGGTACGCTCGGCGTTCTGTCCCGAACGAACCACACGCAAAACGCATCATGCGTTCCGTGATTGTCGGTGCGTTACCCCCGCGATAATTAACTTTTGCATCGCTAAAGATATTACCATAATAATGAAGTGTCCTTTTTTTACTGTTAAAATACCGTGGAATGTTACTATAGTGTGACCGAGGGTGAAAAAAACTAGAAAAATTTTTGGTAGCTATTTTTTACAGCTCAAATAAAAAGTGTTTCGTACAACGAATTGTGTTGTTTTTTTAAACATTTAAGTGTGACTCAAATTATTTGTGTGAAAGCGGATTAAAAGCTGGATTCTAGGAGTTTTGGATTATTAGGTGAGTACTTTAAGACACAAAGATATGATAGTTTGTAGAATTGTTTGTGTTGTTATGTATGCCATTTATTACTCGCCAATTCTGGCTGTTTCCTTTTTGTTTGTGAACATAAGGTTGTTCCCGTGTATTCTGGTAAGGTGAAAACGTTTTTTTGCTTTCTCTTATATCTACCGCCTCATCTCTACGAAGGATCAATGTACTTTACTCACGCTAAAAGTTAATCTCACAACAATCTGCTGCAAGAAATATGATGTAGCGAACGTTACACCTTGGACACGACACTACTTTGAGAGTAGCAATGTCGATATTGTGAGGCTGAATTTATACACTTATAAAAATAAGACTCGAAACATAAAAACTGTGAAAAGGCAAAAGATATGTTTGTAAAAAGTTTGTTCCGTGTTTTCACAGTGACTAAATTAATTCTTAAGGTGGAATGGGAGATTTCACGAATTAAGAAGTCTTTTTACAGTTTTATAGCTAAGAAAAAAACTCCGCTTCGGTGGTTGCATGATCTAAGGTGTCACACTCGCAATAGATTATGCTTCCAATGACGGAGAGATCAGGGTTCGGATCCCGGTCGGGCGGGTGGTTTTCCCTCGACGATTTTACACTCTTCACGCTAATGCAAATACACTTCCTTTCAATTCAACCTTCATCATCCCTAACATATTAGCACATATATGTATAATCCTAACGGGTAGTAAAACGCGGTGATGATGATAATAATAATAATAATAATAAAGCGAAAAAGCTTATTTTGTTCAAAATAATAAAATAATGTTTCAATAGATGTACAATAAGTTTAATTTTCTACACATATAAACCTTGACGGTCCTTGAATATTTGCCATGAGTATCGCGGCATTTAACCAAACACTTTTCAACTGAAGAGAGGAATACATGTTCAAATTCCACTTTGTTCAGGACAGATTTTTAAAAACTGTTCATATTGCTATTTGCAGACTGTCTTGTTCCTTTTCTAAAAATGAAAATATTTACTCGAAACTAGTAAAATATCTTAAAACTATATGATATACATTGTTGCAGAAACATATTGAGGGTGAAGTTACCAAAGATCATAATCAATTTCCCAAACTTCCATTTTTAAAATAATCGTATTTGCCAATATCTTAGAAACTATTGGTTTTATAAAAAATATATTGCAAATAAAGTTCTATTTTTATTTTTAATACTAGTACATTTCTGTAACGATAAGTCATTTCGTATCTCAAACAGTTCCAGAGATATTATCAAAATTAGAAATTTCCGCTTAAATGTAAAATACCTTCAAAGTCATTTTTCATTGGAAAACGGGAATCACCACTTTGTTTGTAATGTTGAACAACGCCAGGATACGACATTTAATCAAAATCGATTTGTTCTCTTTTTACCGTTAAATAAACTACCCTAATGTCAGGGTTAGATATGTAATTCCAAAACCAAAATACCCTTTAAAAGCCTTATGGAAACCCTAGATGTCAAGTTCTTATCAGATCAATAAAATGGTTTCGACTCTATTCCCTGTAACAGGCAGACAAAAAGATGGGATTTCAAAAAAAAAAAAATACGTTCTCGGTTCCAGGGGGACATTAAACGTCGACAGCCATAAAAAATCTCGAGTTCGATTATTTTTTACTACCTATCACAATACTTTCTCTAACCGAGGGGTGCGAGAGAGTACAAGATTAAACTAAACTCATAACTCTACTGAAGCAACATTATATTTATTTTGATCAATTTTTTTATATAAAATCTTAAACAATATTTACGTTATTTAATATAACTCACGTTACCCCCCATCCCTCCTTAAACTCACGACCATCAGCAAGTTAATAACAGTTATACTTATGTGAATGATTCATTGAGCCTGAACTAAGATTACGTTTTGATTTTCACAATGCATTGTGGTATAACTGGGCAGAGTTAGCGGTACAAATATTCCGCATGGATTATTGTAATTAAATCGTAGGCTGGTTGTAAGTTAGTTACTATTGTATTATTTATTTTGGCACCGGGTCTTACTACCCTTCTGGGTTAGACGCTTATATACTAATTACGGTAATGGTTTTTAGGGATTAGGAAGGTTTAATTTAGAGGAAGTGTACCTGCATTTGCGTGGAGGGAGAGTTAAAAAACCATTTTGGAAAAACCACCCTCATTAAACCGATCTCCCCGTCATCGGCAGTCTGGTCTGTTGCGAGAGTAGTGCCTTACACCATGCGGCCACCGAAGGAGGCTACTATTGTATTAAACTTTAACATTTTATTAGGTACCTAAATTGAAAATATCTACCCAAAGTGACAGGTGCAGGCAGATCACATAATTTGACATAAAAATAAGTGAAAATACATATATCACAGGCCTAACTTTTTAGTTGACGGATAAAACCCTTCCTAAGAAAACTGCACTGTATGTTGTTTTGTCAGTTTGTACCCTAAGCTTATGCCAATTAACTGAAAAATCTTTTGAATTGACACCGTCACATTATATCTTCTTTTTTTTCATATTAGTGTTGTGCATACACTTCTTTATAATATTTGAACACATACCATGTTGTGATTGCCACTAACAACATTGGTGGATGTTACGCGATGTCAGACCGTAACGAGACATTCAGCCTTTGCTTACTGACAAGTTTGTGTCACTCGTTAATGGCACATCAATATACCTATTATTTTGTCGCACTGCCTTCTCTAATTATCCCTCGTTAATGGCACAAGTTCGTGGCTCAATTACTCGTTAATGGCACAGCAAGCTCGTGGCTTACTCGTTATTGCACAGCATGCTCGTGGCTTACTCACTCGTTAAGGTCACCACAATTTAGTGTCTTTAATCACTCGGCAATGGCACAGCAATTTCGTGGCTTAATCACTCTTTATTGGCACAGCAAGCTCGTGGCTTAATCACTGGTTAGTGGCACAGCAAGTTTGTGTCTTAATCACTCGTTAAGGTCACATAAATATTCCTATTAGTTTGTCGCACTTCCCTCTATAATTATCTGAAACGCACACTAATAGAAGCTAACAGAACAAGGGAGGATATTTCTAATTAAATGCACAAGCATTCACCTGAGAAAAAGATAGAAAATTAAGAATGAACTCCCACCCTTCAGTGCAGCCCGACGGAATTGAACCCTGACCTTCCGAGCTTAAAGTTTGGAATGTAACCCATTGCACGAACCCTGCCGAATTAATTCTTTTCACATTTTAATTTGTATCGTTTGTTTTTATATTTTACACACAATGTATAACTAATCTGACAATTTAATTTGACAAATTTGAGATATCATACTAACTTTTTTTTCATCCTGTAAATATAATTTTGTTATAGAAAAAAATAGCATAAAATTCTAACGTAACAAAAAACAAGATCGAAAAGCATATGCATAATAGACTTGTATTGTAAATAAAATCCCGAGGCTCTAAGTAATAATTATTATCCTATGAAACAGTCGAGTGGCTTTCAATGGAAATGGTATGACGTGCAGAAAAGTTGGGAGATTATCGCCTTCTTTCATCGAAAGCTTGTATTTCTAAGAAATATAAAGAGAACAAGAAAATATTAATAAGTTTCGAGTGTTGTAAAGTATGTTTTTGTTCACTTGCTTCTCAAGCATGTAATGGATGCCACAGATCACTTTAAAAATATTTATTATACCTTCAACCGTCCAATAAGGGTGTTTTTATTTTATTTTATAATTTAGAATGGTAATATATTTATTTCTCTCCTATCTCCAGTTCTGACCACAGTGTATGGACATAAAAAGTCCCCCATCGCAGGACACGTGGATTTAACTTTATTCTAGTCTAGTCTGGTTTGCTGGTTACAGAGAGGTCGGGGTTCCAATCCCGGACGGGTGAACAGAGGGTGGGTTTCTCTAAAAGGTTTCTTTCTCTCTGTCTCTCTCTCTCCCCACGCAAATACGGTTTTATTTCCTCTAAATTCTTCCTTTCTCATCCTTATCCTGCCCGTGTGAATATTATACGCATAAAGCCCGCACGGGCAGAAGGAGCTAAACAACACTTAGAGTTTTAACTCGCGCTTTCTGAAAACAGAATCATATTATAAATACACGACCTACAAACAAACTAATATTCTAATCTCGGCCGCGTACTTTGAGGGGGGAATTATCACTTTGGTTTATCATATCCTCTCTGCGCTAATGTTGGTGCACTTACTCTAACTTTCCTCCTCATTCTAACCCTATAGCTAAACACGTTAAATAGCCCTTGTATTAAAATGTACCAATTGAAACAAATAACTTATCTGCTTCTAACTACTCCAGGGGAACAGGATAAGGAGGGTGTATTTTAAAGTAAATGCTCTCTCTCCCAAAGCGTATTCAAGAGCACTAATTGGGAGACCTGGTGGTCTAGGGGTAAGGTGTCAGACTTCTATGCTAGGGGTCCGGGGTTCAATACTCGGTCCCGGCACAAATTTACCTGATTGCCAAACCCTTCCTTCACCTCTGACAAGATGTGTATTAATCACAACTTGTGAATGTGAGGAATGCCAGGCCTCTACCGTGGTTCGGATCCCACGTTAAACTGTAGGTCTTCCATTTCATCTCACAATCACCCTACCATTACACATTAGCGTAAGTGCGTATAACCAGAACGGGTAGTAAGACGCGGTGCTGCTAATAATAATAATAATAATAATAATAATAATAATAATAATAATAAGAGCACTAATTCACCCCCAACTCTGGTATTGTAAAGTAGTTTTATCATCTATTCAGCAGAACAACTATACCCAGATTTTTATAGGAAACTCACTTTCGGTCACCAACATTGATGGAAATTCACTAAAAAAATGTCCATTGTATAAATATGTTTTATTTGATCTATTAATTAAAAAGTTCCTTCAAAAGTTATCAGATACTTCCTTAAGAATTCCAGGACAACTTATCTTTACATTATTAATTAAAAGACTAAGAATAGGCTATATAAAATTGTAATATTTTAATTTCCGCAATTGTGGCAACGTGAGTTTATAGTTTCCAAATAACGAGGCGTCCTATGTCAAATCATTCTCCCCTAGACCTAAAGTCAACCTTACTCACCACTCAGCCACGAGAGAAGGGCCGTGGGAATGGTGGCGGGCCTGGATTATAATATCGCCGTGCCGGCTAAAAACGTTGTAAAGGTACGAGCAACGGAAACGGAAAGGAAAGGCGGCTGTGATGTTTCCACCGTCGCGTCGTTACTTCCGAGCGCGTGGAGCCTCGCTTGTCCCATATGTGTGATAATGTTCGCTGGATGTTTGCTTTCTAAAACACACCCTTGATTGTGAGGTACAGGGGGCCCCTAACCTCACATCCAATAAAACATTATGTGGTATAGAAGGTTTTTATTTAGCGGAACATCCGTGTTGCCGGGTCTAGGACACAGACAAGGATACACCACATCCTCAGCCTTACGGAAATTTGGTTGCGCTCCTTGAGACAGGTTGAGTCCATCAACACTGGGGTTCGCTGTGTCAGTACTCACTGATAATAGCACTTCCAAATGGGCAGGGTTTTTTAAGCACCGCGTCTTACTACCCGTTCGGGCCATACGCCTATGTACTAATTACGCTTATGGCTTTAGGGATGAGGAAGGTTATATTAATAGATAGTGTACCCGCATTTGCGTGGAGGGAGAGTGGAAAAACCACCCACATTACACCCGACCGAGATTCGAACCTCGATACTCCCGTCATCGGCAGTCTAGCTTACTGCAAGAGTAGCGCGTTAGACCACGCGATCACCGAAGTGGGTGTACAGTTATTAAACAACTCACTTTTAACATTCTCGTCATAAAGGGACCATTGTCATTGTAATGGACAGTCTGCGTAAGCTCTTTGTGAGTTAGGACTATGTGAAGAGGGGTTGGGTCGCTGCCTGAACCTATATTTGTGGAAGCTGGTTGATTGACTCGAGAAGGATATTTGTTCTCTAGTGAAATCAAAATTAGTTTTTTTAATGTCCCTTGATGGCACCTAGCGATAGAACCCGTGATAAAGGACCCAAGATCTTCAACGGAGCGCAGCCATTTTAACCTGGAGGCTGAGGGTCTGGTGTAGGCCTATATCTTACCTCTGGTCTGGGTGGACACAAAGGTCCAATACAACAGGGTTGCTACGCGTAGGGAAAACTTTTTTTTGTCTGTATAAAAACAAGAAAAACATTTTTTTAAATCTCTCATTAAAACACTTTAACATTAGATAACTTGGGATATTTAACAACAAGTCTAGCCGCATCGTTTGTCGCAAGGTCAAACTTCTCAGAAATTACTTGGTTGCCGGTGACGGGGAGATCGGGGTCTGAACTTTGGTTGGGTGTGCTTAGTTCAGTGTTTCCTAAATGGCTTCCCACTCTACCTTCAAGCAAATACGGGTCCATTTATTAAAAAAATATTACCTTACGCATCCCCATTCTATTAGCATTATTAATATTATGCGTACAACCCGAGCGGCTACAAAAACGCGGTTAGTAAATAACTACAAAAAATAAGCTTCTCTCATTCTTGAAAATTGGGCTGCTTAAGAACGTCATGGTTATGAAAAAATAAATAATATTTCTCTAAACTCAAAAGTGTTTTTAGAAATAGGAATATATTTTGGAAAAATAAAATAGTGACAACCCTGTACTAATAGGTATTTTTTAGCATAGAAACTAACTATCCGTTTGGGCTACTCGCATATTATATACTAATAATACGCTTATGTGTTGGGGATGGGGAAGGTTTAATTTTAAAGAAATATACCCACATTTGTATGGAGGAAGTGTAAATCCATTTAGGAAAAACCACTCAGAACACCCGACCGAGATTCGAATCCCTCTCTCTTCGTCATCGGCAGTCTAGTTTCTTGCGAAAATGACGCCTTAAAATAGTAATTTTTTAACATTTCTCAACTCACGGCACACTGAACAAGGCGCTTAAACTGTCAGGGCACACCATCAGAGAAACGTTATCATAAAAACGAGTATATAGATTGTGTTCAAAAGTTCAATAGATAAAATTATAATAATATTATTGTGTTATCTTAAAAAAAAAAGTTGATCATGGATTTTAAAAGATTTAATTTTACACTTCAAATTTTTTCATGCTTATTTTTGACTTTCTTTCTCGAACTCTATCAGCCATTCGTGGCACACCGGCTAAAAAAAATTGCCTTAGACCAGGGTTTCCCAAACCTTTTGCCTTTTGCGTCTGCCCGCCACTTTTTGACCACAGCTGAAAAGTTATTGACTAATAATTTTAATCTGTCACTTTTCCGACAAAAATCAAGTTAATGCTTATCTCCAGGTATGCTGTTCTCAAGAAGTTGGTGATTGAATGAAAGCCCCTCTCTTTCCAATACCTCCCTTTCATTCTTCTTTCTTTGCCGACTCATTTTCTCAAAGTGTACTTTATTACTCGGAACTATCATTACACTCACTAATACCATGCTAATACTTCCTATCTCCTTTGTAAATATCTTGACATGAGTCTACCCAGCTTTGTTGTCTGAATAAACACAGAATAAACAAATATTTTAAAAATGTATCTAAGCACCAAATTGGTGGTGGGTAGTTAAATATTTCCTGTGTATTTATTTTGGTCTTGTTAAAATCATAAATGAAGCAGTATTTTTTTTATTTACTGACATTAACTTTTGGTTTGGTGAAAATTGTTTCAATTGTTTAAACTGTTTTTGGACTAACTTTGCGTGTGTACCATTTGCGTTATTTTATATGCGAATTTAAAAAATATTTTTTTAAATTTTAAACTCACATTTTAAAAAAATAATATGTTTTCTTTGTGTGTGTGTTATTTGCATAAATAATTATGTTCGGCTATAAATTTAGTTGAAAAAGTGATTGGTGCCCGCCGCACTACCGTTAGTTTTGAATGTGCTCTAAGGTACAAAAAGGTTGGGTACCTCTGCCTTAGACCATGCGGCTACCGAAGCGGGCTATGATTAATTGACACTAGCTCGATTCTGGACACGAACTGCTATAATGCTTTATTATATGTGCATGCTTTCACCTCATCCCAGCTATTTTAATGCTTAGGAGACCGGGCTATATTTTTGTTTTATCTAAACCGTTGTTTTCACCCTCTTCCACTCCCCTTACAGATCTCACCCTTCCCAAAGTGACATGCGAGACTATTTTATTATAATTCTTAGCATTCACTTTTGTCCCCCACGACTATCCAAGTTCCTATATTATAAAGCTGTAATGATATTACCGCTACCAAATTATTCCGAGAAGAAAAGTTTTGTTATAACAATGTATACACATTAGCCTACCTACAGTAGCCCCATGGCTTCTTTGGTGCTGACTGACTGCTCACAGCTGACGGCTGACGGTTTTGAAAAGCTACCAGACCAAATTATGTATCCCTACGCCGAACCATATGATCTGCAAAAAACATGTGTTTAGCAGCTGTCACTTCTGACAGTCAAAATTTAGGTATATACCTAAATGTTGACTGTCAGAAGTCAGCTGGGAACTGTCAGTCAGCACCAAAGAATACTGTTAATATATATATATATATATTTATTTATTTATTGAGGTATTTAACGTGCACTTTCTGAAATGATTTATAATATCAGCACAAGATAATTTCTATGAGCGGGATTGAAAGAGTATACCAATTTCGCCGGGCTCGTGGCTCAATCGACATGGGACAGACGGCTTCACTTCCCTTTCAAAGGAAGTTGTGCTACGCATTTTTATCGCTCAAGAAAAATCCGTTGACCCCGGATGGGTTTGAACCCACGAACATTGGGCCCTGAGGCGAGCACTATATTTAAAGACTACCAAGGTGGACACCTAAATATAGTTCCTAAGAATGCTTTCAATTATTCTGTCAGCACTCGCCCAAATGGGTAATAAGACCCATGCACGTAAAAAAAAAAATTGTTCTCAATTTCTGAAATATTTTAAAAATAGCTTAATAATTAATTAATAATGATGGCGAAAGACTAATATTTCATTTTGATTCCCAAGGTCGCGTGAAAAAACTTCTCTGTAATTTGTCGACAACCTGGACACGCACTTTAAAAAATGCTTGCCAGCTCTGGACTAGATAGCCATTTAATTAAACCAAGTCTAAAGGATACTTTTTCTTTCTTTTTAGCACCGCGTCTTACTACCCGTGCAGATTATACGCTTATGTACGAATCACGCTTGTGGTTTTTAGGAATTAGGAAGGTTATATTTATCGGAAGCGTACCCGCATTTACGTGGAGGAAGAGTGTAAAACCACTTTGGAAAACCCACCTTTAGTACACCCGACCAAGACTTGAACCTGGATCTCCCCGTCATAAGCAGTCTATTCTACTGCTAGAGTAGCGCGTTAGACTATGCGGCCAACGAAGCAGGTTTCTAGAGGATACTAATTCGATTCTGAGTCAAATGTTGTCCCAAAAACTATTTTATAAAAAAAGTACCATTTGTTGGCAAGCTCGACTTCCTATCGAATTAATAAATTTCAAGGAAGCTCGTGGATGTGTGGCGATGATGAAACAAAACCAGTAATCTTTCTTTATTGGTGCACTTAACCTGCAGCAGCTCTGATCGCCTCGCCACTGCGATGATGACAAACTAGTTTGTTTTCTGAGCCTAACCAATTTTTCTTTTATCTAGTCACTAGTAATCGTGCTATGTTCACAATTTCTGGTTCAATAAGGTTGAAAATATACGGAAAGGTCGGTTGTGACATCCTTAAGTGTCTGAAAACCTTCTCTGGATAGTTCTTGAGCTCTTTATATAACTAATGAAAGTAACCTTGGCGGGGTTTTTCTTGATTCATAGGATGCACTTCGTACCTTCTCTTCTTTTTCCTTGTCACAAAACAGTAGGGCTAAGATTTTTTATGATTTTGAATATATTTTTTGGCAAACCTAGAATGTTGTTCAAGTGTATACAAATGTGTTTCATAATAAACTAAGGTGATTTAAGTAGCTTTGTTAGGGCATATTTTAGCATGTTTCCGTGTTTTTACGTGATATGACATATTTTCAGGTTTTTCTTTAATTTTAAGGCATTTTTTTGGTTATTTTTGAGTAATCATTTGGCATATTTTGTTATTTTCAATATAAAATACATTTTTGTATAATTTTCTCTGAAAGACATAAGCAAGCCTGAGAAAAAAGGGGGGTAGGGGGGATTTCTTGTGTTTAGGACATCTGTACACGCATCATAGCAAACGGTGGTGCCACCATGGCGGTAAGAGTACTCCCCCTCCCTGTTTTCTTTCATACGGCATATTTTTTGTTTAAAGGTTTTCAGTGTGGCACAGAAATTGTAAAATGTTACATTGTATTTTAAGAGTTTTTTTTAATATCGTATAGCACATGTTTTTGGGCAATACATTTTTAATTTGACACTGAAACTGTAAAAAAAATTAAGTGGACTCTCTTGTTTATTCTTTGTTTTGTTTTTATAGGTAAAGTTAGTCACATTGGTTAGTAGAATAAAGAATTTCTGTTGACACAGAAATAATCAAACAACTAAATTATATTTTTTAGATTATTTTAGTGTTGTTTCATGCACCTATTATTTACTTAATAAATTTTGCAAGGAAATAAAAAATTAATGTAAATTTTAATAGTAATTTTTTCGTTTTTAAGGGCATTTTTTATAAAGCCTTTTCTAACAAATTTTAGGGCATAGTAATTCTACAAATCACTATCACTGTCACCAGATGACACAAAGCACGTTCCAATGACACTAAAAACCTAAGATTGGACTGAAAGATAACCCAGCCTCTCATGCCAGCACCTTACAGCACTGTGAACAGCTGCAGGGTGAAAGCTCCAGTAGCCCTATGACTTCACTGGTGCTGACTGGCAGCTATGAAAAGTTACCAGACCAAATTATGTATCCCTACGCCGAACCATATGATCTGCAAAAACATGTTTTTAGCAGCTGTCACTTTTGACAGTCAAAATTTAGGTCTATTCAAGAAACATATAATATGAAAGTTTTATTTATTTATTGTTGACCTTAATATGTTGATGTTAGGCCTAGTATTGATTATTAAATTTTTCTACAATATTCAACATTTTAAAAATTTTAGCATTTAATCCCACATTAATTATTATTATTATTATTAAATTATTTTTAATAATTAATTTTTTAAATTTATAAATAATTATTTGTTGATATTATTACTACTAACATTATAAATGTGAAAAATCTGAACGTGTAGTATTATACAGAGAAAAAAACAGTTATAAACCTTTTTAACACTATTACATCAAATAGGTCATATTCATTATGAATTAGCTTGTACCTTTTAAATGTTTTCCAACGGGGTCGCAAGAACTTCTTCTACATCATCCTATTCGTCGTCGTCCTCTTAATCATCTTCGGCCAGATTAATGATGATAGGCGGGTAGAGTAAAATAAAAAATACACTGTAGGGCCTACTGACAAATCAAAAGCTATCCTAATTCAAAAAATCTATTTCAGAGTCACTACTCTTAAACAGTTATAAAGTCCCTGGTAAAACTACAATAACTTATAACTCTAAGTCTAAGCCTGGTATTATTTAATCAACACTGGTGAAAGACTCGCTAGTATTTTTTTATTACACTTCACAGATTTTTTTGGAATACTATAAAAATTCTAAAACTTGAGGTTTACCCTAGAATGCAACACAACACAATCTTGGGGTTAAAAGATATTTTTTATAGTCTTGATACACAGATTTGAATTTTTGAATAATGTATATTGATCACTGAGAAACACTCGCTATTTTTACTTTCTCTCTATCTTACAGGTAGAGAAAGTATGGTGATCGTCAAAAAAATCGAACTCGAGATTTTGATGAATTTTGACGTTTCATGACTTCCTGAATCCGAAAAAGTGGTTTTTGAATTTCCGTCTGTCTGTCTGTCTGTACCTCCAACTAGAGCCTAAACTATTTTACCGATTGAGCTGAAACTTGATATCTAGGGTTTTCATAGGGTTTCCCCGAGGGGTTTTTGGAATTGGATATCTACCCCTAAAATTAAGGGTAGTTTACTGAAGGGAAAAAACAGAAAAAGTCGATTTTCTCAAAATCGGCTCTAACGATTTTGATTAAATTTCATTTATGAACATTAATAAATATTCCAAACAAAATGGCTACTCTCAATATTTCGGCAAAATCGCTTTAAGGGCTCCGGTCTGATGCGTAAATTAACATTTTTTATAATAGCTCCGAAACTATTTGAGATATGAAATTACTTAGCATTACAAATATGTATATATATTTTATAATACAGATATTTTATTCGAAACATATTTTTATAAAATCAATAATTTTCATTCTATACGCAATTATATATATATTTTTAGCTTTTTGGACATTAAAGCTTAAGTATTGCGATCGTAAAAAAAATTAACCTGAAATGTTGATGGATTTCGACGTCTCATGACCCCCCGAACCATAAAAAATAGTCTTTGCAATGCCGTCTGTCTGTGTGTCTATTAAAACTTAAAATTAAGGGTAGTTTACTGAAGGGCAAAAAGAGAAAAATTTGGTTTTCTCAAAATCGGCTCTAACGATTTTGATTAAATTTCATTTATAAACATTAATAAATATTCCAAACAAAATGGCTACCCTCAATATTTCGGCAAAATGGCTTTAAGGGCTCCGGTCTGATGCATCAATTAACATTTTTTTAAATAGCTCCGAAACTATTTAAGATATGAAACTACTTAGCATTACAAATATGTATATATTTTTATAATACAGATATTTTATCCGAAACATATTATTATAAAATCAATAACTTTCAATCTATACGCAATTATATGAATTTTTTTAACTTTTTGGACATTAAAGTTTAAGTATTGCGACCGTAAAAAAAAAACTAACCTGAAATGTTGATGGATGTCGACGTCTCATGACCCCCCGAACCCTAAAAAATAGTCTTTGTAATGCCGTCTGTCTGTGTGCCTATAAAAACTTAAAATTAAGGGTAGTTTACTGAAGGGCGAAAAGAGAAAAATTTGGTTTTCTCAAAATCTGCTCAAACGATTTTGATTAAAATTCGTATCTAGGCGTTGATTAAGATTATAAATAAACTGGCTATTTTCATTTTTCTATGAAAATGATTTTTAGGGTACATTACAGAAGCGTTAATTTCCGTATCTCCACAACTATTGGAGAAACTAAACAACTTATCATTGCAAAATTGTAGGACTATTAGAAATAAAAAAACTTTTATTTGACATATATTTTTATAAAAGCAGCAGTTTCTGATATATTTGCAAATATATTAATACAATTTTGTGAGCTTTAGTTGTAAACATATACTACTTAAGTCTTAACGCAATAATTCTCCAATACCATAGAGTAATTAAATATAAGTATCTAAAAAAGTATGTTATTTTTCCTTAAATCTCTTAGGAGAAATGTTTGCATAGCAATGATCTATCTCCATTTTAGACTCAATAGTCAATATTTACATTTTTTATTGGTCAAAATGTATAAATGAATAATTAAATATCAATGCGATGACTTGAAGATCTGCAACACCTTATAAAATGTTAAAACTTTAACCAGAATCGAAATTTTAATACGAAGTGTTGACCCTTGTGGAAGACATTAAACTGTTTGAAATGTTCTAAGGTGGACAAAGATGCGCCTCTTTTCTCATTGATTGTATATCATTGTATATTATTTTATGCGTGTTCTTATGTGGAGTGGTGATGATACAATGTACATTATTCCGTTCAGAAATCTTACGAGTTTATAGAAAGAGAGAGAAAGTCTGTGCGGTGTGCCGTACCATTTTTTTTATCACACGCTTCAATGTTGTATTAGATAAATAATTATTCAAAGATCCCTAAAAAAACTGTTTATTTTCCAAGGATAACACGCTCACACACCGAACTAATATTCGCAAAAAAAAAAAAAGCCACTGATTACTAAGTAGCAGAATTAATATTCAAATAAAGACACTGTATTATTAAAATGTGTAATAAAATTATTAACAGTGACATAGACACGCCTAAATACTCAACAAAATGTTTTGTTTGCTTCAACTTGTGGGCGCACGCACGTGGTTTTTATTAACTGTATTTTATACGATAATTCACTGTTATAATGTATATTTAAAATTGTTGGATTTTGGTTATGAGGATAACCGTTTGATCGTTTGTATAGTTTTGGAGTTTGCGTTTGCTTTTTAATTCAAATTAATTATTAAAAGCAAGGGCTCGTTAAAAGTGGCCTTATGTTCAAATAACAAATATGGCCACTGAATAGAAGCTATACTGCCAGTTGGTGACGTAGGCGACCTTGTTGCCGGTTGGACGGCGAATGGTATTAATACTCGTGTTTACAAAATTTAAACTTTATATTATTTCACAAACATTTCGTATCTTTTTTCCTCTTTATTATCACAGACCATTTATTTATGTTAAAGATGTGTGAGGCTAGTTATAAAAATATAAATAACTGAATGTAATACCATTAAATGTAAAATTTTACGCTCTATTTAACCTGTAATTACCACAAGAATTAAAAGAAAAAATAGAATGAATTAACTAGAATTTTTTTTATATTAAATTTGATTATGGAAAATAAAATTATACTGTAATCCTTGGGGAAGTATTGTTAAAAGTGATTGATAATATTTTTAGTGATAATAATAGTAATACTTAATAAATAATAATAATTATTATTATTATTTAGCACCACGTCTTACTACCCGTCCGGGTTATACGCTTAAGTACTAATAACACTAATGGATTAGGAATTGGGAAGGTTGAAGTTAGAGGAAGTGAACCCGCACTTGCGTGGAGGGAGAGTGGAAAACCATTTAGGAAAACCACCCCCAATTCACCCGATCGAGATTCGAACCTTGATCTCCCCGTCCTCGGTGGTCTGACTCAACACGACTGGCGCGTTAGCCAACTACGCCACCGAGGCGGGTAAAATAATAATTATTTCCAAGTATGTTGACAAAAGTTACTTTCACACAATGTTGGCATTACTGATAGCTTCTGCTAGCTGTCATGTAAAACCAAAGAAGTGATAATCCCACTGTACTTGCGAGTACCGAGAGGTTTCTGACGAGCATCCACGATCCAGCAGTACCCTTAGAACAGAGGTGGCCAAACAGTCGAACGCGATCTACCGGTCGACCGCAAGCTTTAGTCTAGTCGAGCGATTAAAAAAGATTACGAGAAAGAAAATGATTGAGAGACTTTGCATGCAGATTTTTTTTTTCAAATCAACATTATAAAATCTAAATATCGACGCTGTCTGACTGACGACCATTTACAATCCTGCCTTCGTTTATGACAGAGTAATTATGAACTATCAATCAACAATCTATCTTAAGATTATGCGGTGTCACGCATCAACCTCAAAGACAAGTGTTTAATGAGAAAATACTTTTTTCAACTAGATTATATAGATATATGTATTTTTATAAAAAAAAACAGTGTCATTGTGTGAAAGGACTATAAGTTTTATATGCAATATTGCCTTACTATTAAAATATAAAGTGGGTTATTAATTTTTTACCAATAAAGCAAACAGTATAACCCTATGGTTCTGTAGTAGATCGCAAATGATTTTCCTTCTCTGGGCAGATCACTAGATCAAAAAGTCTTGCCACTCTTGCTTAGAATAACTGTCGAGATCAACCACTCTCCTTATCCGGTCCCTTGGTGGCAGATACATTGTTCTAAGCATGAGCTATTTTAGATTGTTTGAAGCTACGTTTTAACACAAGGGTTATTTAACTGATAACTACATTAGGTAAAGTTTTTTTAAATCTTTTGGCTATACAAGAATTTCCGCATTTGTTTGTGTGACAACTCTCTTTGTGGGAATCTGATAAGCCGGGTCCACACATTGTATCATATCCTCGTATCCCCATCATGACAATGCTGGAGCGGGTGACAATACCACGGACACGGCTAGGACCGAATCGCTTCAGATCCCATCCTCGTTCCGTTGCAATAATGAAACGACCCATAATATCAAATCATTCGTGTGTTCCTGACCCGCGACAAGTGTTTGTCCACACATGTGACATGTATCCTCACCCTATGCTCCCTTTGTTGCGACGGTGAAATACCGACTAGACGCGGGCGCATTGATTGATTCTTGTATCGTATGAGACTATAAAGTGTGGACCCGGCTTTACGTTGCTTGAATCCAAAAGCAATGCGTGCGTGTGGGTCCACGAGCAACTTTCAGTTTCCCCGCCTAAACTACCTCAACAGACACATCATCCCCCCTCTCCGACCGTTGATGTATTCACTGCGAGAAGGAAAAGCCAATTTCACTAATGACACATTTTTCGGACATTTTGGGAATTGAACTTCGGTTCCTTAGCTCAGCAAGCAAACAAGCTACCGATATAACTAATATGTCAGACTTTAGAGTAAGGGTTGGGGGGTAGTTAGATTAAATGAACCCACATCAGCATATAAAGTAGGCCTATTTGGAGAAACCACACGACGAATCACATGGCGTTGTAAGTAGTGTTTTAGTTTATATATCGTAGGAATATTCATCGGATCCAGCAAGCCCACAATTTGTGTCGTTGTGGAACTAGTTTTTGTTCCCTTTCTTTAAGGGTTCGTCGGTACTCTAGGGTCTGAATCCTGTGTTTGTTCTTATGGCTGCAAAGCGCTTTAAAAATGTATTTCAGCACCAGCTTAGACGCTGATTAATTTGTAATAGTTGACAATTTATTTACCGTACAGGTTCTACACTAAATTAAGTACGATAAAAAGTATTTGTCAAAAGAATCAAAGAAATTCTTCTTTTATTCTATCTTTTAGGCCTACCAGTACTGTATACATTTTTAAATACCATTATTTCTAACTCACAAATCATGTGCGGTTTGTCTGTTCACCCTTCAAGGATACGTCTTAACCGCATAGTTGGGAACGTGGATTAAGGCATCATTCTCTTCTGGTTTGCTTAGCTGAGGATGAGGGGGTCGCCATTTAATCTCAGTACTGAGGATTTTTCTTAATGGTTCCACTGTCTCTCTCGGAATTCCGGTACATCTAATCTAACTTACTTTCTCAGTCTCATATATTTCCGGTACTCTAATCTAAACTTTACTTTCCCAGTCTTATATATTCCGTACATCTAATCTAAACTTACTTTCTCCAGTCTCATATTATTTCCGGTACATCTAATCTAAACTTACTTTCTCCATCTCATATTATTCGTACATCTAATCTAAACTTTACTTTCTCCAGCCTTATCTTTTTTTTTGTTTAACTATATGGAAAGCCCGGATAAGCAGTATAATGCTATCTACATAAAAATTAAATCCAAACGCGTGTTAAACGTACTTTTTTTTTTTTAATCTACAAAAACAGTAATTTGATGTGTTTGTTTCGTCATGTTGTGGTCATTTATCTTTATGTTGGTCACAACTGATTGAAAACATTCCCCACCTCTGTACCGAGCGCCACCAAACTTGGCACGCTTGTCAGTCATGCTGCTGCGGTTAGTACACTTCTCTGTGGTTACGAGAGAAAAACTTGTCTAGCAGGTTAACAAGAAGAACAAACTATTACACCAGGTATTATGTCTTGGAGATAGCGTGATTTTTAACACGTTTATAAGCCTTGAAACATAAATGTAAACTAGGCAATAATGATGAAATGTCGCTATAATTATCCTACAGCTTGAAAATTAATGTCTAGAAGATATTTGAACTGTAAATTCTTCCAATGAGTGAAACCGCAATAATATAAGTATATGAGATACTAAAAATAGGAGGGATACGTAAATTTAGGATAAATACGTAAATATTTGAGAGATACATAGATTTGATGAAACATACATAAATATAGGAGATATAGGCCTACGTAAATAGATATACATACATATATGAGATATATACATACTGTACGTACTTATACTAGAGATATACTTTAGTAAGATTCATACTTATTGGAATGATTATAAATAAAGGAGAGATTCATACAAATGGAAGATTCATACATATAAGATAAACATATATCACATCCCCCCCTCCCTTTCGGGTTGGCTAATAGGATATATTAAGGCTCCGCCCGCCTCGGTGGCGTAATTAGCTAACGCGATAGTTTCGTGTTGAGCTATACTGCCGAGGACAGGGAGATCGAATCTCACTCGGGTGAACTGAGGGCGGTTTGTCCTAGTTGGTTTTCCACTCTCTCTCTCTCCACGCAAATGTGGGTTCACTTCCTCTATATTCAACCTTCCCAATTCCTAACCCATTAGCCTAAATAGTACTTAAGCGTATAACCCGAACGGGTAATAAGACGCGGTGCAAAATAATAAATAAATAATAATATCAAGGTTACAAAACACGTACTAGTGAGCACGCAGACAAAGGCGTCAGTTTCATATGGTCTTGTTTGATAGTATGAGATAGGTTTGGACTTAAAATGTCTGCCGTTTGTACGAGGGTGATTTTCCTTATCCTCTGTCCTTCTCTTTGCTGGTACGCTTCCTCCAAGCCCCCACCTCATCTACCCGATATTAGTGTAGTTATGAGAATATACAGACTCCAAGATTTTATCCACCCCTGTGACGCGAGAGCGAACGGGCTGACCCACTCTGGTTAGGAGGAAGAGGTCGTGCTGTACCCGAGACACTCGCTACAATTCGACAGTTACCGTCAGCTGGAGGATGCTCTCTGGACCAGATGCCACGGTCACAACTCCTCCTTCGTGTGATACCCACCACCCGTCTTCTCAGCGGACAGGGATTTGAACCCTGGCCTTCGAGTTATACGAGCTGGCTCGCTCTACTGACTGAGCTATCCGGTATCTCCTCCATTTTAATGTGTGTTTCGACTAATTATACAAATCTGGAAGTCCAGGGTTAAAATCCATGTCCGGGTGACATTTTTCTATATTTACACATGCACTTTGGGATTGTTTATTTACTCAAACGTTTCAGGAGTTTTATAGGAAATATATATATTCTGTACGGATAAGCAGTTTTACCGTAGCACAACTTCCTTCGGAGGGGAAGTAAAATCTGTCGATTATGACATGTAAAAGAGCCCTGGAATGCATGTGAAAACACCTTTCCCAGCAAAATTAAAAGGCCCTTTGGCTCTCGCTCATAGAAATTCTCGTGTGCTGATATAATCCATCGGTTCAGAAAATGCACGTTAAATACCCTCAAATAAATGAAAAATATGGAGAAATATTTATATTACAAATATTTCAAGTCGAAATTTCTGTAATTGAATATAACTTTTTAAGGATGATACATTTTTGTGAACTAAGTTATGATCCCAAAAATTCGGATTTTTAACAAACCTTAACATTGTACAAGTTATTTTCTTGTAATCGTACCCAAAATAAAATATTTAGGGAGTCGGCTCGCTATGAAATATATTTAGTGTCGCGTCTTACTACCCGTTCGGGTTGTATGCATATGAACTGATTACTGCAGTGGGCTAAGGATGAAGAAGGTTGAATTTAATGGAGTATACATGAATTTACTTGGAAGCAGAGTAGAAAATCATTTAGCATAAACCACCCTCAATGCACCCAACCGGAATTGAACCCAGATCTCCCGATAATCGGTAGTCTAGTCTATTACGTGAATGACACCTTTATAGCAGTGTGTCATAATTGTTTGATCTTAAAAACATATTGAAAATTGAAAACACTGAGGGGGCAACTTAAAAAAAATTGCTATATTTTACGCCATTTTAGATAAAAAAACTTTGATCTATTATATTTTTACTACAAAAAAAATTAATATGTAAAACAATAGTGTTCACCCTCTATTTTTCTCCATTAAATGTTTGTAGTTCCTAAAAAAATTTTTTAAAGAAAACTTTTCGAAAGGTTTTGAATTTAATTCAATTACATGTGATACTTCCGATTACTGTATTTCTACAACTTCGATAAGAAGGTAAATTGATTGGCACGAGGGGCGCAAGCTTAACATACTTACGCTAGACCATTCTGCCACCAAAGTGGGTCCCTAAGGGTTGAAAATGAGTTGAAATCCAGATGTCAAACTAGTTTTCATGTATTCATGTCACTACAAACTTAGCTAAACGATACAACCAGGTGATCGAAATTTAGGGTCACAACTTTTTCCAAGACACCACCCTCGAAAATAAGCAAAAACTATGTAATTAGCTCCCGTGGCAATCTTAGGTAACATATTATTTTGGGCTTCTTATTAAAATGGTTAAGTTGTCCTATTATTATTTTCCAAGATTGTGGAAAGTTAAACTGTTATATCTAGAACTTGTTTGATTCAGTAATTGCTGCTGTTTATTTTTTATTTTATTGAAATGTAGGCCTAGAGGGCGATTGGATCGCGTGGTCTCTCTCTCTCTCTCTCTCTCTCTCTCTCACACACACACACCACACACACACGACCAGTTCAAGATATAGCCATTCACAGTATTTTATTTCTAAAATAACGAAACCAGGAACACTCATAAATAAACTACTACTAACCACATATGCAAATTTGGACATATCACGCAGTGTAATTTCATCATATTACATACATATTTTTTTATAGAAACGGTTATATTTACATTTGATAGCTAGTAGAGTAAAATTTGTTTCACTGGCGGTTTTTATTATTTTAATGGAAATACAAAAATCACTTATTTAATTTTGATTGGTCCACACAAACGTGAATTGAGGAGATGGGGCATGAAAGACAATGACTTGCTTAGTTAGAAAATTAATTCAAAATACTAATTAAAAGTTCAATTTTTAGAAGGAAAACACACCATGAGTAACCTATAATTTTGTAAGTCTTACTTCTTTCTACATCCAGGGTTTTTATTTCTAAATGGTTCTCCACTCAATGCCAAGCCAAGCACTCCCTTTAAATCATACCTTTTCATCTCTACCATATTAGCGTAAATATGCTTATAACTCAAACGCGGTTAAATTAAGATTTAATAAGGTACTATGTTCGAGTTCCTTTTGTGACAATATTGCATTTTTTTAAATCCTGCCCCCTCAATATTTTTTTATCTTCAATGTAGCTGATTTTTTTAAATATCATGTTTATGGCATATACATTTATTTATTTATTAATAATGTGAATCTCGCATCGGTGGATACGCAGACAAAGGCGTAATTATTGTCTGGTATAATTTGTTGATGACGGGTAGGTTAAGATTCGAATCCCTGCTGGGTGTACGAGGCAGTTTTTCCTCAATGGTTTCCCAGCCTCTCTCGATGCACATTTGAGTACATTTTCTCTAAATTCCCCTTCCTCATCCCTATACCATGAATGAAAATATGCGGATAGCCTGGACGGATAGTTGCACTGTAAAATAGAATAATGTGATAGAAATGAAAATTCATCCATCCTCTTACATAATCAGGTGGGAGCTAATGTACTTGACTCTGACTAGATGTGCTGAGGTTTTCTCATTCGAGTATACTTTATCAAGAAGGACCCGTACCCTCTCCCCCCTTTTCCCCTCATATTTTGTGTACTTATATATCCAGGTGATTGAGCAGGGTGTCTACCATCAGGGAAAATCAGGGAAAACGGGAATTAGCCGGAATTTTAATTGATAGGGAAAAAACGGGAATAAGTAGGGAATTTTAATTGATAGGGAAAAAACGGGAATAAGTAGGGAATTTGGTAGATTACAATAAAAATCCGGGAAAATGTGGTTTTACTCAAAATATGAAATATTATAGTAATCACTAAATTAGTAAATTATAATGTGATTCAAACTATAGTTTTTTGTTTGTAGTTGTGTGATATATTTTATAATTCCTAGTAAACAATGTTAATACAAATTTAAAATAGCATGTTTATTTAGATTTTGAAAACTTTTTATATTGTTCGGAAAAACGGCGGGGGAGTGGGGGGGGGGGACGAGACATACTTTTTAGTCGGGAATTTTAGGAAATGATCAGAGGAAATCAGGGAAAAAGTCGGGGAATTTCATTGGTCAAGTTGAGTAGACACCATGTAGAGGTGAATGATATTAAAGTTCATTGAAATATGTCCTCTTCTTCATCCTATCCTATTATAATATTGTATACCCGTGATTTAAGCAGTCGAGTTAGAAAGAGCAATTTAACTACTCCAAATAAATAAATATATAAAGTTTTCCAGGCAGCATTTCAAAGTGGAGTAAAGTTTTACGCACTCTATTAAACCATATTTTGGTCGATATAGGTACACGTTAATTTAATCTGAACGTTATCAGTCTTACCTTGACCGACAACACTATGGCCCTATCTTAATACGCTGTTCCATAGTGAAATGAAGTATAACTGAAATTATTTTAATGACACTTATTTGAAATAAACTATTGCCATTGCATTAGGTAGTGGACAAAAACGTGTCGTAGGGTAGCCATATTGTTTACTCCATGACAGGTAACTTGAAACATTTGGCCAGGGAAGCCCTATTTTGACGAGGATGATGATCATCTTAGCTCGTGCCGCCCGGTAAATGAAGTAAACGCTGAACCGCGTCAAGACGAAGTCTGGGCGGGTACAGAGAGATCTTTGGAGGGGTGAGGTCCGGCATTCCTGGGCCAGTTCCCCTGGAGGGGTCACGAGGACGTGGAAAACACGCCTCCTCACTCCGAACACGCGCAGTTTTTATGTTTATTACACACTTCCGATGTCGCTCAAATCTGTACCGTCTTTCACCAGGAACATACTTTTATAAAATACAAACATAATTATTATTTGTTGTCAACATTGATAACATTTTATGTTGGTACTACAGTATTAGTGTTATTTTATAGGTCCTACCCGCTTCGATGGTCTCATGATCTTAGGCGTCACTCTCGCAATAGACTGAACTGCCGATGACGGGGAGGTCGGGGTTCGAATTCTTATCGAGTGTACTGAGGGTGTGCTTTCGCTAAATTGTTTTTCACTATTATTCCACGCAAATGCGTGTACACTTCCTCTAAATTCAACTTTCCTTATCCCTTACACATTAGCTTGCTTAGTACACATGCGTTTAACACAAACAGGTAGTATGATGCGGTGCTAAAAAAATATGTATTTTTTTATAATATCCATCAAAATTAACAGATGCAAATCACATTACTTGACGTATGAGCATGTGAAATTATATATATCAACTTTTCCTAGTTGTCAGATGATACTCTTTCTATGAAAATGGGACTGTAATAATTATAACTTTAGAATAGATGTATAAAAAAAAACTCGCCGGGTCAGCAGAAGTATAAAAAATTGTTTTTTCCCCTTATTCTTTTTAGAGACAAGTTCTTTTTACTAACTTAGAATCTTGAAGGAAAAATCGTTGTTTTGGAGCGTGAGTTTGATTGATAGTCTTACGAATTAACATGATAAGTAGCAAAGGCATCAAGAAGCCTAAGTTTGGGAGGGGAGGGCTTCGGACACCCTACTCCCTCTGGAATTTAATCTACCTCCATAGGGGTCCTAATAATACTTATAAAAACGTTTATAGGCTAAAGTTGTAGTGACATTTTTTAGCGGACTCCACCTAGAAAAACTAGTTTTCTAGTGTTACTAGTCTCACACGTATACGTTGAATCCATAATATATAAAGTAACGTAGCCAAGGGTCAAACGGAACACTCTTGAACGAACCCTAAAGACTTGTTTGTGTACCTCGGAGGCGAGCACTACAGCTGCGCTTCTCTAGGTTTGTCGAACGTTGGCTCGCTCCGACAAGGAAAGGGAAGAAGAACAAGGGTGTGTGTGAGTTTGCTAACCTGTTGGTATAATTATCTCAGGTATATCGGCAGTCTGGACCAGGGGTGCACAGCACAAGACCATCCTGCTCAAGGGTGGACAAGTCACATTGAGTAATTCTGAACTGAAACTATTGTTTGTTTGTTTGTTTGTTTGTTTATAGGTTTAACACAATGGTTTCTAACGACTTGTTAAAATGAGGTACGGGTAGGAAAGATAATTAATCAAGATGAAATGCGCCAGTGTTCGGAAGTATAGAATGTGTAAAACCACCCCCTGTGAACTCTGTCGGGATTCGAACTCTAGTCGTGAACTATTTTACCAGATTCAGACTCAACAGCCGAAGGCGCAGGTGTTTTTTTAATCACCTCGTCTTAATACCCGTTCAGGCTATACGCATATACGATAATTACTCTAATGAAGGTAGGGATGAGGAACGAAGCATTTTAAAGGTAATCTACCCACATTTACGGGGAAGGAGGGTGGGAAACCATTTAGGAAAAACTACCCTCAGACCAAACCGGATTCAAACCCTGATCTCCCAGTCATCAAGACGCTGGTGCTAAGATAACTGCCGAACATGTTGACGCTAAGATAACTGTGAAAAAAAATTATACTCTACTTTGAAAATTATTTTAATCTATTAAAGACTGTTAATTATGAATTAGATAGTCTCAACTTAATACATTAAACTAATTTCATATCCAATTATAATAAGAACTATACAGTTTTCCAGAAATTTTACAATTTTCTACAGCTGGGAGAAATGAATGAAAAATTCTTCCTTACACATATTCCTACTATACCAGAAATAATGATAGTGATTAATGAATAATGAATACAAAGTTAGTAACGACAGGATACAGTCGAACACTTTATCTCAAGAGCAATGTCGGTAGTAGTCAATATTTGATAGATACTATTTCTTGTTATTTTCAGTTGGTACAATCCTCGTAAGGTCCAAACTTTTATCTTAAAGTCCCCCATAAAAAAAATCCACCCCTTTTACATTCTCCATGTTTGTAAAATTAATACGATTTAAAAATTAAAATGGAGACAAATCGTTAGTTAATTTTAATCGGATTTTAAAATATCGGGCCTACAATATTTCATTAATTACATAGAGCCAGTTTCATAGTCGAATTTAGTACGCCTCAAGTGTGGCGCTATACTAAATACAAGACGTCACCTACCTGAAATTGAATGGATTGGGCCAGTTTCATATGCGAAACTGGCCCATTCCATTTTGGTCTAGGTAGGTGTCGTCCTGTATTTAGTATCTACTCGCACTTTAGGCGTACTAAATCTGACTATGAAACTGGCCCATAGACTTGTAGATGTTTTGTGTTGTTGCCATATGGGGCTCAGAGACTACAAATAATGGTACGCTTTTGATGCAACTCTTGTGTGTTTCTGATATACACTCCAAAGTAGATACACAAATTCGGCCTATGCACTTTCAGTACGCCTCTTATAAATTGAAAAGGGTAGGTAAACGTTGGGCATGGAAAGGGTATAGGTATGTTTTTGTCATTTATTATTATCATTATTATCATTATCATCATTAGTATTATCATCATTATAAGTATTATTAGTATTATTATTAGTAGTAGTAGTAGTATTATTACTACTATCATTATTATTATTATTACTATCATTATTATTATCATATTATTATCATTATTTATTATTATTATTATTTATTATTATTATTATTATTTGCAACGCGTCTTATTACCCGTTCGATTTATACGCATTTACGCTAATGTGTAATGATAGGGTGACTGCGAGATGAAATGGAGGACCTACAGTTTAACGTGGGATCCGAACCACGGTGGAGGCCTGGCATTCCACACATTCACAATGTGTGATTAATACACGTCTTGTGAGAGGTGGTATAGGTATGGTTTTTAACTACGGCTCCTACATATGGTCACCAAAACGTGTATTCTATTCTATGTAATTATCTACACTTCTCTGTATGAAACATTGTTAAATGTATTGTTTAGATTCGTTGAGTGGAACAAATTGAATAACAGGCTTACATTGTATCCATTGAAAGGACCCGAAGATCCTTGAGACAAACAGACCCACATGTATTTACATTTACTGTGGGTATCTTTCCATGCTTCCACTCTCTGCTATTCGCATTTGATAACAGAATGTCCAGCTACCTGAAAAACAGAGAAAAGTCAGGGAAAGATGAGAAAATTTGATCAAATTTCTGGAATTTTCACATATTCACTAAAAAAATATCCAACTTTTATTTACAATAGTAAAATTACCATAGTTCTCAAGGTCACCACGTGATTTTAAGTTTGTCCTTTCACCTCTCTACCGCGTTCCTCTAGTCAAAGTTGAATCATTGTTATGCGCATGCGCGAGAATATATTACGTTTTAGGAAGAAGAAACTAAAACAGAATATGTCACATAACATTATTATTAAACTGTGCTAACGTAAGACGATCTCTCAATGTCACACTATGATCTCACTGAAATCGCACTATCCGACAGGCCATCACTTTAGGCCTTACCTTATCTTTATGCCTAGGTGATACCTTACTTCAAGCAAATAGTTTCAATATGGGTATGCGTCAAAAAATAGTATTACATTAAGTTGCAATATCAATTAAAAAAAACATAGTGACTGGAAAATTTGGAAATTAAATCTGGAAAATCTGGAAAAGTTGGAAATTGGTTCTGGAAAACCTTGAAAAGTCATGGAATTTTAAAATATACTTATGGTTGGACACCCTGGATAAGGCGTTATTAGGAAACTGGGATTCGCTAGTGTCACTGCTGGGTGATGATAGGACTAACCGCAGCGATCCTAGTGGTGAAGGACTTAAGCTGCCAAAAGGAGCTCAACCATTTTAACCTGGAGGTTGAGTGTCTGTGTATATTATTTTTCTGTGGCCTAGCATCATCTCCCAGCGAGTAGGCTCGTCCTATGACGTAGCCCACGCCACCTTACCGCACAAGGCCTGTGTTGGGTCAGTGTGGACCCACCCTGTATAATTAATATGGTCTCGCCGCGCGGCGCCAAGCATCGCAATGACTGTACTAAACCTTGAATTATACAAGACTGGCGAGACAACTTAGTACAGTTCAATTTTTTTAGAAAGTGAGTGACAGTTCTGCTTACTGACAGCTCCATCAAGATGAAAACGAGCTCCATTTGAAGAAAATAAACTGTTTAGCATTTAACGGTTCTAATTCAGCACATTTGTCAGAACTATACAGCTTTTTTACTATTTGTTCTCTATGTTGATTTGTGGGTACATGAACCATTTGAATTTTATAGAAATGAAATTTTAAATTTTTAATCATCCGTCCAATAGATCGCCTTGATAGGCTAAGAGCAGCACCATGCTTGAATATCGATCGTCTTGGACTTCTGGTGATTAACTCTAACCTAACACTCGGGCAGTATTTTTTTATTAGAACATACCTTAGCCTACTTATACCTCAGTTTTATCTTCTGTGGTGCTGACTGACAGCTCACAGCTGACTTCTGACGGCTTTGAAAAGTTACCAGACCAAATTATGTATCCCTACGCCGAACCATATGATCTACAAAAACCATGTATTTATCAGTTGTCACTTCTGACAGTCAAAATTTAGGTATATACCTAACTGTTGACTGTCAGAAGTCAGCTGTGAGCTGTCAGTCAGCACCACAGAAGATAAAACTGAGGTATAGTGATGTTTCATCCTTAACGGAACTTTCTTATCGACATTTAAAACTCAGAGAAGAATGGAGTTGCGTGTATGATGGCGCATCCCTTCGGCTGAACTGTCACTGAAAGTCTCGTTGAGTAGCTGTAACGGAGATTGTTTGCATGAATAGCTCAACCACAGTGATATCGTTCTGCTAATTTTCAACGTTCCATGGCGAACTAAACTCCAAGAGCTGGCATTCTACCCCCCACTCCCCCATAAGCGCGGCATTACTGCTTACCTGAAAAGCTTGTGCCTACTGTCTTAAAACCGTCATCTGTTCCCGCCCAACCATTTATCTCAAAAACGACAACTGAAAATCACATGATCTGACGTATGAATAATTAGGCTTTGTACCCAGAGATGAAAACCTTTCCGGTAAAAATTTGGTGCCGTCCAGATTGCGAACACGTGGGTACCTGGAGACAATAGGAGCGGCCCACGTGTGCCTAGCAGTGGTGCGGCCTTTTAGCATTGTCAGTCTAAATTTCACTAAATTACAAACACGGGTATTTCTAGGTTAGGCTAGGTTTGGTTAAGGGGAAAGTCCCGGTGGCCGGTGGGTGCTGTCATCAACCCCGTTCACCATTGTAACCACCCTTATGTTTGGATTCCTGTGAGTTTCTCTTTTACTTGTTCGCCATCAGGATACAACAGAAAATTTCAGGTCGTTGAATCCCATGGGATGGGGATGTAATCGTTAAGGCTTAAGACTTAGATGATGGTATTGAGGTATCCCCATATCCGGTCTACAGTAGACCAGGGAACACCGATGTTAGTGACACATTCAACCACCGAGTATGAGAAGAGAACTGGAATCTACGCTGGTCTATTAATTTATTGTAAATACTTTGATAATGTTTCTGGTATTAACGTAATTTAGGATGAATTAGACTGAAGTATAAACTATAAAACTTGGGAAAGCTCGATGACATTAATTTAATATAAACAGGTGGAAGGGGGGGGTAATGTATTCTAATCTAGCTTCTTTATTTGAGCCGTTATGATCTTGGAAGAAAAACACCGACATTCGCGTGAGGAAAGGACCGGGAGATGCATCCCAGTAATAGTGTAGTAACTGTGGTGGTAAGAGGGTTTGGAGGTTGAGCTTTTCCAATCGAGGGACCGTTTTGATATTGGCTGGTTTCCAGGTTATAAAACTAAGCTAAGGACATCAGCGAAAATAAATGATAAACAATGGTAACAAAAGGAAAATATCGACATTGGTAAAGACTCGATACGTTTTCTCCATCCCCTAACCCTCGGCTCCATGAAACAGGAACCTTAGCTCGCCTCATGAAACAGGCACGTTAGCTCGCCTCATGAAACAGACACCTTAGCTCGCCTCATGAAACAGACACGTTAGCTCGCCTCATGAAACATACACCTTAGCTCGCCTCATGAAACAGACACCTTAGCTCGCCTCATGAAACAGACACCTTAGCTCGCCTCATGAAACAGACACCTTAGCTTGCCTCATGAAACAGGCACCTTAGCTCGCCTCATGAAACAGGCACCTTAGCTCGCCTCATGAAACAGACACGTTAGCTCGCCTCATGAAACAGACACCTTAGCTCGCCTCATGAAACAGACACGTTAGCTCGCCTCATGAAACAGACACGTTAGCTCGCCTCATGAAACAGACACGTTAGCTCGCCTCATGAAACAGACACCTTAGCTCGCCTCATGAAACAGGCACCTTAGCTCGCCTCATGAAACAGACACCTTAGCTCGCCTCATGAAACAGACACCTTAGCTCGCCTCATGAAACAGACACCTTAGCTCGCCTCATGAAACAGACACCTTAGCTTGCCTCATGACACAGGCACCTTAGCTTGCCTCATGACACAGGCACCTTAGCTTGCCTCATGAAACAGACACGTTAGCTCGCCTCATGAAACAGACACCTTAGCTCGCCTCATGAAACAGACACGTTAGCTTGCCTCATGACACAGGCACCTTAGCTCGCCTCATGAAACAGACACCTTAGCTCGCCTCATGAAACAGGCACCTTAGCTCGCCTCATGAAACAGGCACCTTAGCTCGCCTCATGAAACAGGCACCTTAGCTCGCCTCACGAATCAGGCACGTTAGCTCGCCTCATGACACAGGCACCTTAGCTCGCCTCATGAAACAGACACGTTAGCTCGCCTCATGAAACAGACACGTTAGCTCGCCTCATGAAACAGACACCTTAGCTCGCCTCATGAAACAGACACCTTAGCTCGCCTCATGAAACAGACACCTTAGCTCGCCTCATGAAACAGGCACCTTAGCTTGCCTCATGACACAGGCACCTTAGCTTGCCTCATGAAACAGACACGTTAGCTCGCCTCATGAAACAGACACGTTAGCTCGCCTCATGAAACAGACACGTTAGCTCGCCTCATGAAACAGACACCTTAGCTCGCCTCATGAAACAGACACCTTAGCTCGCCTCATGAAACAGACACCTTAGCTCGCCTCATGAAACAGACACCTTAGCTCGCCTCATGAAACAGACACCTTAGCTTGCCTCATGACACAGGCACCTTAGCTTGCCTCATGACACAGGCACCTTAGCTTGCCTCATGAAACAGACACGTTAGCTCGCCTCATGAAACAGACACCTTAGCTCGCCTCATGAAACAGACACGTTAGCTTGCCTCATGACACAGGCACCTTAGCTCGCCTCATGAAACAGACACCTTAGCTCGCCTCATGAAACAGGCACCTTAGCTCGCCTCATGAAACAGGCACCTTAGCTCGCCTCATGAAACAGGCACCTTAGCTCGCCTCACGAATCAGGCACGTTAGCTCGCCTCATGACACAGGCACCTTAGCTCGCCTCATGAAACAGACACGTTAGCTCGCCTCATGAAACAGACACGTTAGCTCGCCTCATGAAACAGACACCTTAGCTCGCCTCATGAAACAGACACCTTAGCTCGCCTCATGAAACAGACACCTTAGCTCGCCTCATGAAACAGACACCTTAGCTCGCCTCATGAAACAGACACCTTAGCTTGCCTCATGACACAGGCACCTTAGCTTGCCTCATGAAACAGACACCTTAGCTCGCCTCATGAAACAGACACCTTAGCTCGCCTCATGAAACAGACACGTTAGCTTGCCTCATGACACAGGCACCTTAGCTCGCCTCACGAATCAGGCACGTTAGCTCGCCTCATGAAACAGACACCTTAGCTTGCCTCAGGACACAGGCACCTTAGCTCGCCTCACGAATCAGGCACGTTAGTTCACACTTTTTTGGTTCCACGTTTTACTATCTGTCTTGGATGTACGCATTTAAGTGCACCGTTGGTGTAGAGATGAAGAAGGTATAGTTTGTATTAAATGTACCTTCATTTTAGTGGTGGGAAGGTGGGAAACCGTTTAGGCAAAATACACCCTCACTACACCAAGCCACGATTTGAACCCCAATCTCCCCATAAATGGCATATCAGATTAGATGCTACCCAGATATTAAATTCTTGGCTCAATAGTTAGATTCTTAGTTTTAGATGTGTCGTTTTAGTTCATTTCGGTATGTAAGTCGCGTGCTGATACAACCCTGCCTTTAGAAAGTGAGGCAAGACCTAAAAATATCACGAGGTCTTTGTGGGAAACAAAATTGGACGTGAAATAAAACTAGTTTTAATGTATTTAATTTTTTTAGTTGGGATATTTAACTGAACTTTCTAAACACGCAGATTACAACAGTCTTGCAAACTAATGTAGCCTAAGTCACTAAGTGTAATCCTACATACCCAGACTTAGTGCCTTGGTATATATTAGTAATTTAACAGCACTTAGTCAAGGGTGATGGTCCGTTGTTTTTCGATTTAAGTCGAGATTTAAGACGCATTTGAAAGAGGGTTCATAATTTACGGAAACAGAATGTACCTCTCGCGGTACAACACATATTTTATTGAGCAGTACTCAATTGGGGGACGGAGAGACCCGATACATCGATCTCTTAAAGTGACTAAACCTGTTAGTACGCCAGCATTCTCAACTGTCCACGGAGAAAGGAATGAAGAACAACTATATTCCGGACCGGAGTTATCAGATCCTCTAGCGGTTTGAACTGGGAACATGTTTCCGGGTTATTAGACGCACGTATATCACAGAAGTAACAACACCATTAAAAAAAAACAGATTTGGTCGTACCCGGTTGCGTATTTATCAACAGCCCCTCTCACCCGTTTTGTATCAATGGTGGGGTTGTGTGTATTGTTCAAGGGATTCCTGTGCCTCCAACAGGATCGGAAAAGGGGGGGGGGGGGGGGGGGATTAAATAGTCATGCTAGTTTGGGAAGCTGAGGTTTGATCCCGACCAATGGCATTGTTTTTGTTTGTTTTTACGGTATGGGTTTGCGTTCTCTCTCCAGGGAAATGTTGATTTTTATTTTCTCACCTTGTTTCGCGAGATTAAACAAGGAGACGTGTGTAAGTAAGGATGCATTAAGTAGAGGTTAATAAGGATGGAGCAAGGAGAGGTGTGTAAGGATGGAGCAAGGAGAGGTGTGTAAGGATGGAGCAAGGAGAGGTTAGTAAGGATGGAGCAAGGAGAGGTGTGTAAGGACGGAGCAAGGAGAGGTGTGTAAGGATGGAGCAAGGAGAGGTATGTAAGAGATGGAGCAAGGAGAGGTTAGTAAGGATGGAGCAAGGAGAGGTGTGTAAGAACGGAGCAAGGAGAGGATGATAAAGGTAAGATGGAGCAAGGAGAGGTGTGTAAGGACGGAGCAAGGAGAGGTGTGTAAGGAGATGGAGCAAGGAGAGTGATGTAAGGAATGGAGCAAGGAGAGGTGTGTAAGGATGGAGCAAGGAGAGGTGTGTAAGGATGGAGGACAAGGAGAGGTTGTGAAAGGAAGGTGGAACAAGGAGAGGTGTGTAAGGATGGAACAGGAGAGGTGTGTAAGGACGGAGCAAGGAGAGGTGTGTAAGGAGGAGAGGAGTGTAAGGATGGAACAAGGAGAGGTGTGTAAGGATGGAGCAAGGAGGTGTGTAAGGATGGAACAAGGAGAGGTGTGTAAGGATGGAACAAGGAGAGGTGTGTAAGGAGGACAAGGAGAGGTGTGTAAGGAGGACAAGGAGAGGTGTGTAAGGATGGAGCAAGGAGAGGTAGTAAGATGAGCAAGGAGTGGTAAGGATGGAACAAGGAGAGGTTAGTAAGGATGGAGCAAGGAGGCGTGTATAAGAATGAATCAAGGGGAGAGGTGTGTTAAGGATGCCGAAGTGGCTAAACGAGCGTCCGGACCGGGGAGGTCTCTGAAAGTCATTCGTCACCCCGCACTTCGTGATGTTATGCGGTCCGTCCAGTCCTCAGAGCGCATGAAGCGGCTCTATGAAGACCTGCAAGAGACCAGTGCACTCACATGATGTCAAAACAGATGTAAAAGTCACGACATAGAAACGCTTCTGACTGCCCGTTAGGACGCTAAGCCTCGTTCACACGGTGGCAGCACTTCCACGACAATTACTGCCACTCGTTGGGATGAAATCAATGTGACAGGCAATACCTCAACCACCGTGAAAATGGCGGAACTTGTGCAGGCTATTGCTAGAGGGGTTGAAGAACTGATTGCTATTCAGGTAAATATATGTACGAAAAAGAAACAGAAGTGGAAAAGAAAATGGGTAGCAAGAAGAGATAACCTGGCTTCATTAAACACGCTGATAAAGGAGCTAGAATGGGAAGATCCTAGATTGTTCTGCCATTTTAATCGACTTTATCAAGTGATGTTCGTTAAACTAAGATAAATTAAATTTCATTTTAGATTGTGAGACATAACAGGTGCTTGGCGCAAAAATGAAACAGCTCACTGTGACACTAGCGGCAGTTTGCTGTTCACACGCGACTGCGATAGTTGACGGAATTGTCGCAGAAACGCTACTGTCACACAATCCTACATCTAAGTTATTTGACTCTCTACAGTGCTGCCACGGTAGTCTGACAGCGACAGCAATTTATGTTCGCGTGGTGACATTATTGCGACAGTTGCTGCATGATAGTTCGGGAATTTTTTGTACCATTCCATATATTCGCACCCTTTTAGGTTTGGACCAACTTGCCCGCGAAATTTCAGTTTCGAGATTTTTTTGGCTGGACAGAGGAACTGGTAATTATTATTTTCAATATTAGCCTCGCTACAATTATTTTATATGCTCAGTAGCTTACATCTGTGACGTAGCGGCAAGTCAAGATACCCATGTTAATGTATTGACGTAATATTCGATGTTTTTTTTTGTAAATAACGTTGAAACTAAAAGCATAAATTCTTAAATGAATCTATAAAAATAATCCTATGTTGTCACAATTGTTTTTACCTTGAAGTGTTTTTTTTAATATGTATTTTTTAATCGTCTTCAACTTAAGCTATTTGGTTTAGGCCTAATCACGAAAATGGCCAGTAGTGAGTAGTCGTCGTCTTGCCAAAACGTAGATTAAAAAGGTCAGAAATATCATGTCTATCTAGAAAAGGAAACAAGAAAACAATTATTTTGAAATGAAAGTCGATGCTGTCCAAGCGCAAATAATATAGTGTATATGCTCGTCAGAGGAAGAGGGAAAGTATTGTCAAAAAGGCCTCTCAGGGTCAATTGTTTATTTTCTTACCTCTATTTTTATTTCGTGCACTGTCGTATAAGTGTGGATAGTGCTTATAGTACTTACAGTAGCCCCATGACTTCTTTGGTGCTGACTGACAGCTCACAGCTGACAGCTGACGGCTTTGTAAAGTTACCAGACCAAATTATGTATCCCTACGCCGAACCATATGATCTGCAAAAAAAATGTGTTCAGCAGCTGTCACTTCAGACAGTCAAAATTTTATGTATATACCTAAATGTTGACTGTCAGAAGTCAGCTGTGAGCTGTCAGTCAGCACCAAAGAAGCCATGGGGCTACTTACTGTAGGTGTGTCAGGTTTAGATACAACCTGCTACGCGAAATAGCTTAGATTTAACCAAATAGATAAAGTCGTAAACCCTGACACAACTGTGGCCCATCGACTACAGACATGGTAGTTGAAGAAATTCTGACCGTTGACTCGGTCGCCGGAAACACCTGCTGATACCGAGGTCGGCAGACCGGAACCACAACAGGTGAAGTACCCTGGCGACCCCCCCTACAGGGTGGGGCCTAACCTGATTCCATAATGCCTCAACCTTTACTGGACTAGAAGGATTGAACTTCGTCAATAGAATCAAACGAACCTTCATCTGAGAATATGATGAATCAAGAGTAATTTTATTCGACAAGTTTCAGCTTGGATTCAATTACAAATTTGAGTTATTTACCTACGAGTGAGATAGATAGTAAGTTCAAAAACTAAATTAAATAATTAAATAAAATGATCTGAGAAATTTAAGAGGGATAGCTAGGAGGCTAGTAGGTCAATAATAAATTAAATTAAATATCAGGAACTGAGAAGTTTAAGAGGGAATAATTATAAATTTTACGGAGCAATAATTAATTTATAATAAATAACAGAAACATAAAAATCTAATTCTCATACCTGCATCGGATGTCACGCTAACTATCGTCAAGATCGTCTAGTATGGTTAGTAAGGCGCGGTGCACAAAAATAATACAGTTTCATAGACCAATCATAACTTAGATTGGATAACTGAATCTGAGGGATTTGAGAGTCAAGTTTGTTTATACGAGCAACTATAATTTATATTTAATAGCAGGAGCTAATTAACCTTTTAGTGATAGTTGGTAGGTTAGTCTCCATGCCTCCGGTAAGATCGTTAAGGTTGTTTTTTTATTCAGACGTTGTCTAAGCCCCTCATTTGAGAGACTGTTGGTGTGAATCTCGTTGGTCTCCAAGCACCATAGTCTTCGTGTGCTGTGTGTACACTGTACACCTTGATTTTGTTTGGAAGAACACTTTAGGAGGATCAGACATACTTTGATAACATTTTTATATATTATTTGTGTTGTTCTGCATGTATTGATATTATATATCACAAATGACAGTTGCAAATAACATTACTTGAGGAATGAATATATTAAAATGGTTTAAGTAACTAACTTATACTGTTCTTCCTACCACAATCATACTATATGTAAGTACGTGAGGTACAAATTTACCTTTAGTTGATTCTAATTTATTTATGTTGAGAGAATATTACTTGTTCTGAGTATAAAGAGTAAAGGTCGTTAAGACTATTGATAATAATTAGCGAAACGGATAGGTCTTCATGCTCTTTAACGGTTTCACTGTGAGCTGGGATAGTATGAGAAGATTATCAGAGCTATAGGTGTATGTGTATGCATGCTTGGTTTCGAACCAATAGGCTGGGTATTGACTTTCAAACGCGTGCACTCTTGTTTTTTGTTTCCACAATGGCGCTCTTCATCCTATCTCTAAGCAAGTGCTGGTGCATTTCTTAAAATCTTATTCGCTTCTTATTACTTTTGTTCAGATAGTCTAAGTCGTTGATAGTAGCTTTAAACCTGCATCGGTGGGCACGCAGACTAAATGTCAAGTTCGTATTCCCGCAGGGTGCAACGAAGGTGTTTTTCTCCTAAATAATGTTCTACTCTCCTTCTGCAAATTCTGGCACAATTTCCTCTATATTCATCGTAGACACCTTATTCCTACTCCATTAGCGTAATTAAATACGGATATCCCGGACGGGTAGTAAGACGTGGTAAAGGAAAGAAAGATAGTGGCACTGAAACTTATTTAGTAACAGAAATGTAATCCCCTTTTTTACCCTTTTAGCACATTGTAGGGTCTTCTATTATTTAACTTGAGCCTGAAACGTAACCTATATTTACTACAAGGCGCAGCGTATTAATTTAATTAATAGGTACCCTCTTCGATGGCCGCATGGTCTAAGCAGCTACTCTAGCAATAGACTAGACTGCCGATGACGGGGATCGTGGTTCGATTCCGGTCGGGTGTATTGAGAGGTTTTTTTTTCCCCAAATGGTTTCCCACTATATCCACGCATATGTGGGTACACTTACTCTAAGTTCGAGCTTTTTCTTCCCTAATCCACTATCGTAATTAATACATAAGCGTATAACCCAAATAGGTAGTAAAAAATGATTCAAAAAAATAATATACTCATATATATAAATATATATTAAAAGGTCCTACGTTCGGTTTTAGTGTGCGCCTTCAAACCAGACTATAAGGGGCAGTTTCATAGTCAGACTTTACATAACTCAAGTGCAGTGCTATTCTAAATACAGAATGACACCTACCACCTACCTGAACTGAAATGGAATGAGCCACTTTCATATGCAGAACTGGGCCATTCCATTCGAGTTTAGGCAGGTGTTGTTTTATATTTAGTATCTTGCCGTTTTAAGTCTGACAATGAAACGGGCCCTAAGGAAATGTTAGTTTCAAGGTCTGTATTGTGTATTGAACATATTTTTTTAAATAAGAGAAAGTTAGAGAAAATGAAGATCGCCTTACCACAGTTTTTTTGTAGAAACTTTTGAATATAAACTGTGCCGGGCTTCATGCCGATTGAGAGCTGCGGGGTTGCAGGACTCACCCCTGCAACTCCAGACCGGAAGAACATTGCGTCATTAACAGTCGGTTGGAGGTGAGGAGGTGAAAGCTGCACTTCGCCTTTAATAAGCTGGTTTACGTTTTACAGATATATTATAGATCAAAAGGTAATATTTGTTTTAATATAAAGTAACTTATTGGTAGGAAACTCAACTACCTGACGCCCAAACTCTAAATAAAATAATCTAGCAGCGCTACTTAAATGTCACAAAGTGCTAATAAGTGATAATATTAAAAGTCGCATCTGGAGCCGGTGGTTTAATAAGACCTATATTAAGATTTTTTTTAAATATGACTTAATTCCAGTGGTACGACTATTCATATTGTCTCATGAAAACAGGACGAGAAAGATTAATTTTACGGAACTAAGCAACAACTTATATTTGTTATGAAAGGACATTTGGAGCATCTTTTAAAAATACAAACATATTATTTGCTTTTAACATTGATACAAGTTTACTGTATTATTAATATTATTTTATACGTATTGATACTATTTATCAAAAGTGACAGGTGCATAACACATGACCTGACGTATGAACATATGAAAGTAGAGCTAGTAACTTTATAGCTCCCAGAAGATATGTCTATTCCATGGTTGCTACAGACTAGAAAAAGTCAGGGATTTTAATAAAAATAAGGAAAAGTCAGGGAATCTAAATAGTTTGACTAATCCTGCACCTAAAAATTTACAACCAAGTGAGAGATTTTGTTTCATAATGCTAACCAAATGAATTGCCTAGACATGTTAGTCTAGCATTAAATGGTTGTAGAGTGTTTGTTTTATAACACATTTACACCTGGACAAAAATAACACCTTAGACATTAAAATGTGGGGAAAAACTTATAGCTATTTTTATCAGGATTATTTTCGAAAATATGCAATCATTGTAATAAACGGGAACAATATTGCCAATCACCAAGAAAAACTTCAAAAAAGGTTAAGCCAGAAATTATTTTAAATGTCTGGAAAATCTGGAAAAGTCAGGGAATTATAATAAAAGGGTTGAAGTCGGCCTGTATTCGTAAAAAAAATATTGTGATATATATATATTATTCACAATATTTTATATATATATATAAAGATGACGTGAATACGGAATTGTACATTGTGGAGGTAGCCGCCTGCAGTACATCCAACTGTAATTCAAACCCTGGTCTCCAAATCACTATTGGATTAATGTGGGCCGACGATGTTCTAAAATAAATTCTAACAAACGGATAAACTTTGGTCTCAGCCAAGGCCGAAGTCGGTGAAGTGGTGTGCTCTAGACGTTAATTAACCAACCACCTCTTAGAAACTTTAGTTCGAATCCTGATGGAGTAGTTTGGAATCCCTCAGGAGTAATACGAGGGTCCCTCCCTCTAAGTTTGATCCCAGTTGCTAATTGCCCTAAGTTAATGTTACGTTAAACACAAGGGTATATAGGAGGGTTAATATGAGAAGGGTAATTAATAAGAAAGTTGACAACATTCCTCTGTAGAGAGAACGGGAGAGTTATAATAAGGACAACTATAATCTAGTGCACCTGGCTGGGATTTGAACCAAGTCTAATCCTGACCTCCCTGGTAAGAGTCAGGAGTGCGAACTACTACACCAATTCTGAAGGTGGTTTGTGTGCTAACAGGCTAAAATAATGTAAAGTTTTCTAGAACTGTAAGAAATAATTCTTTTTTGGGTGTTTTTTCAACATCGGGGCTATACGTATTTAATCAGACTAATTAATTAGGGAGGAGTAAGATAGATTTTAGAGGAGATGTATACGCATAATCATGAAGGGAGCATGGTAAACCATTTAGGGGAGAAAAACTTTGTGCACGTGCCAGGGATTCGAATCCCAACTTCCCTTCACCAGAAAACCAGATTATATGAGCTCGACATTAAGGTGGGAGCGTAGGGGACTCGAGAAAATTGTTTTTCAGTTTTTACAGAAAAATGTTTTTTTTTTTGCCAAAATAAATTAAATATTTCTCTAGTACAAATATAGAGTTTAATTTTCTTCACATGGTGATATCACCAGTTGTTAAATATCTGTCACTGGTGTTCTGGAATTTATTAACATTTTCTCTTCATTTAAAAAGTTTATCATCTAATGCCGCGATGCTCATGACAGATATTCAACAACTGTTGATATCATCGTGTGTAGAAAATTAAATTCTATGTTTGTACTGGAGCAATATTTGATTTCTTTTGACCGAAATATGTTTTGCTATAAAAACTGCAAAAATAATGGCCTTAACTCACGTTCCCAACAGTCCCACCTTAAATCCGCATGGCCACCGGTGCAGGGGAAATCCCATCGTTCGTAAATAACTCTTGGTAAAATAGGATTTTGGTGGAAACAACAGTTGAGAATATACTAACATATTTTTAAAAACTGCATTGATAATAATTTACTAAATTATTTTATAGGATATCAATTTTATCAATAATAACAGGTAAATAAATGTCACATGACTTGATGCATGAAGGTATTAAAGTAGTTTCAGTATCTTTTGTAACTGTCATATAAAGTTTCTTTCCACAATTTCATAGGAAGAACCTTATTTGATGGCTAAGAAATTTACTAGATTAACTTTCACGTATTCATACGCCAAATCATGTCACTGTCACTTTTGGTAGATATTATTAATAGGAGACTATAAAATAATACTGATACGTTATCAAATTTGGTCGCAAAACAAAAGTTTGTGTTTTCCAACAGGCCCTTCCTATGGAAATAAGACTGTGTCACGAAATATTTTGTTACCTACAGTCTTCAAGAGACTTGTAGGGATTCCCCATGTTCCAGGAGTTGTTTTAATTGAACTAATGTTATCAGGCTGAGTAGTAGTACGTCTGTTGGGCAGGAAGCATGGATGGGTTGCTCCTAACAATGACCGGATGTTGGGTTTCACTACAATAACAGTCGACTTTGGTCCTTTAAAATTCTTCTCCTCTTGACGATGCAGGTATCGGGGTTTGAACCCACCACCGCAAAGTAGAAAGGTATTCGTGATTCATCCATGTTTATTTTACCAAGTCAAAACCGAAAGGGGAAAGAGACAATTATTGTAGTGCTAATATTGCGTTTGTTTAATATATATTTTACTGTGCCACTTCGATCTGTCAGTTATGCGTCTACTTATCGACCGGCCTGACAGAAAGTGCATTATTTGTTAAATTTTAAAATCGAATATTAGTATTTGTTTTTTGGGGTATTTTTTTATGCACCACTTCTCACCACCCGTCCGGGATATCTGCATATTTACACTAATAAATTAGGGCCAAGGATCAATTTAGAGTAAATATACCCGCATTTGCGTTGAGGTAGAGTAGGAATCCGTTAGGTAAAAACACTTCAGTACACCCGGCTGGAATTCGAACCCCGGGCTGCCCGTCACCGGCAAACCAGATAAAACGAACTTAAAGTCTAGCTCACGTGCCCGCCCATTAGGGATGTTATTGAGCTAAAACCTAAAACTGACATTAAAAAAAAAACTCCTCTTCTGATTGCTTTAGGGTAGAATTTGTGAGCTTTGTGAGTTTATAAATGTGGTTGCGTTGTGATTATAGTGATGAGGAGGGTTGAGCCATCAGTACCCCTTGTGAAAGTAATATTATAGCTCTCTTCAAACCCCAGGCTAAAATTTTATTGAAGTGTATTTTTTTAACTTTAAATTGATTAATTAGTGATTTAATGTTTAAAAAATTCCTTGGGAGTTTCCTCCACGATTCTCCGCTAATAGAACTCCACCTCCCAATACCCCTAAAAAAAAGTATAAAATGTACCAAGCTTACCTTGCATTATATTCTTTAAATTGAAAAATGACACCTGATCACTGCAATTGAACCCGGGACCTTTAGTTTAGTACGCCAATGCTCTAACCACTGAGCGTGATCTTAATGGATCACACATTTGTAGCTGATGATTTCCACACGTCATCACAGACTTTGCCTTAAAATATGATGAGTGAAGAATGGCTCTAGGGACGGGACGATTCCTGGATAGCTCAGCATTGAAGTACTAAGTGAAAAGTACGGATGACATGCAGTGGACCTAATTTCACAAGACCTAAAGTTTAGGAGCTATGACTTTAGGTCTTATAAAATTAGGTCCAGTGAAGTTAGGTCTTATGAAATTAGGTCTTATAAAATTAGGTCTTGTGCCTTTAGGTCCACTGCCTGTTTGAACAGTTAAAGATATTTTAAAGTAATCGATGAAAAATGAATTTTAGGTCCAGTGCTTTTAGGTCTAGTAAAATTAGGAGTTATAAAATTAGGTGCTATGAAGTTAGGTCTTATAAAATTAGGTCTTATAAATTTAGGTCTTATGGGGTTTAGTTCTTGTAGCATTTAGGTCTTGTGCCGTTAGGTCTTGTGCCGTTAGGTCTTATAAGGCTAGGTGTAATAAATTATAACTTCCATATCATCAAAAATATTCAGGCCCATCGTGACCATCAAATAAACAACATTAAAAAACATTAAAATAATTCATCACCTCCTAGATTTTAGAACCAACTACCTTGCCTTGAGGGCTATATAACCTTGGGTTGAGGGTGCATATCGGGACCTGCATAGGCTGAGTACAAAAAGGGGGTGGGGTAGGGATCCATTGTGATTTTCCACATCACACTATAAGGTTAAATATAACTTTAATTATATTTTAATAAGATTTTATTTCTATTTTTAATCCCATGCCGCCATCTCTAAATTGTCGTGCGGCTTAGAGAATAGAGGTTATGGAGCCAGGTGTTATTGGAAAGGGGGTGGAAAGCCTGTCGATACCTGCTCTGGTTGGGAGAGAGGGGGTCAGGATGAGAAGTTATTGATATGAGCTCGAGTTTCTAGGAGCAACAGGGTGACAGGTATTTACAGCTATGGGTTCGAGTTATTGGTAGTGCCACGGGTGTCGTGTTCGTGGGGCGTCCAGACGTTGAGGGTAAATTACCATTATGAGGTCCGGGTGTTGGGGGCGTCGGGACGTCATTTTGGAGGAGGTTTCAGAGCGTCAAGGGTAACTACTATTGTGGGCTCTTGGGCTCAGGGGGCAATACCTGTCAAAAATAATGTTAATAGTATCAAAAAGGGAATTTTTCAGCAAAAATGGGTGTGTCAGGGAGAGAAAGGTAAGTCAAAGGGAAGAAATGTCATAACCTTAAGAGGAAACGTAGGTAATTTACCGCTGTGGAGTTAGGTTGTTGAGGATGTGGTGTAGAGGAGGTATTCAGAATATGTCAAGTGCATCAGCATTCACCTGGAGAAAGAATGTAAATTTGTTGCTGGGCGTACGGAATTTGTCATCATGAGGTCGCGTTGATGGGCTTTAGGGTTCTGTATCCCCCTCTACTTATAAGTTATAGGGGTGGCGAGCTTTAATTTTGGTGGCGGCCATCTAGAATTTCCACATCACGTTATAAGGTATAGGGCGGTCCTTTTGGATTTTCATATAAAGTTGTAAGGATTTTTAGCGACCATCTTGGATTTCCACATAACGTTTTAAGGTATTTTGGTGGCTATTTTGAATTGTTCAAAGCGATTAATTAAAGTAGTTAATTAATCAATGCAATTAATAAGGGACGAAGAGGTGGGGTGGGGACGTCGCAACGCCAGGGGAGGGGGCGGCGTCGATGTCCACCATTTTAATAAAAAAATTCCCCCCAAAAGTATCTGAATCTCCCTATTTAAGTATCAGGAAGTAATTCAAGCGGAAGTATACCAGCATATTCCTAGAAAAAGGATAAAAAATCCTTTCCAGTAAAGTGGGTGATTCCAGCCGGGACTCGAATCCAAATCTTCTTCACCGGTAAGCCAGATGATACTGACTCCTTAGCAAGTTTTCCTCCTCCTCCTTCCCCGTCCCTTCGAAAAAGTTTCAGTCTCGATATGGTTTTCAGTGTCAGAGGCTGAGGAGATATTCCTGGCTATAGGTGGTATACAAGAACGAAAATGAGTAAGTGAGAAGTGTGGGTGAATACTTATTACCAAGAAAAGGCTTAGATTGGACAAATTAAACAGAAGTGCAGTCCCGAGCAAAATTTTCCTTACTCATTCTTTACTTTAGCCGCGTATACACGAGGCCATTTGTCAGGCAAATTCGAAAATTGACGCGTCTAACCTGCTATCAACTGGCCTCGTGTAAGCGTGGCTTCACACTATTCATTTCTCGGAAGTGAGGTTTTCACTCTATCCCTAGTCCATAAGTCATTTCTTGGAGTTGAGTGTTTACTTTTTAAAACCCAACTCGTTCTGGCATATGACCTATGTGTACTGAGGTGTATTTTCCTTTATGGTTTCCCACTCCACCTCCATGCAAATACAGTGATAATTACTCTACATTATACCTTCTTCATTTCTACCTTAATGATTCAAAAGTGTCAATATTTTGTCTGGTTAATATAATGCAGCATTATTTTTTTATATAAATAGGTTTATTACCCACATTGTCATTGATATATTACGACCTTATCAATAATGCATTTATCGTAAACAACCCTGCGGTGCTTAGAAAAACTGTATGCTTCATATTCGTTAAGATGAACTGAATATTCTCGAACAAAGCTAAGTTGTAGCTCCTTTATAAAATTGTAAAAAAAGGCATGTAAAACAAAATTCAGATGGCTAATAATAGTAATAATAATAATAATAATCCATTGCGTATTTCTCTCTAACAGGCGTATTTCTCTCTAACACACCCCTTGCAATGGACCAAATCGTGATGCCAAGTTTGTCGTCTGCTTGCTAGCTAGAGGACAAATTTAACGGTTTCTTTTAATGTTCTTGAGCAAAAACGTGTCTCTCGTGAATAAAAGTTTGTTTATACAATATATACAATTATCCAATTTTAAATGTGACATTGTACAAATAAGAATAAAATCTTTGATATATTAAAATAAGTAGCTAAAGCCAATGTGGTTTACATTCTGCCAAGATTACAGCATGTTTAAAATTGGTTATTAGCTAATATATTGGTTTCAGAAACAATATTATGTTTAGAGTTCGATATCTAAAATGAAAAAAGTTAGCTTCAAACTTACTTACGTTCGTTTAAATGACAAACTTTGTGTAGTAGTTTTGTATTCAAATTATCATTTAGGCTAGAGGTTTATACGAAGTATTACTATATTATAATACTATTAAGTTGGCTCTTAGCGTGTATTGCCTTTTGCTTTCAAAAGCCATATTATATTTAATGTTAGATAACTATAAGGAAATATTTGCTAAAAACCAGGCTAATTTTGCTCGAGCTACAAAATTTTGTTTAGAAGTCTTACGTTCAAACGATCATTTAGCGTATAGGCGTGTAGGAAATATTACTATTTTAGCCTAAATCAACTTATTTAAAGAAACAAGTCATGAGTGTTGAAATTAGTTATGCCCTTCAAACCTTTTACTAACCCATTTATTTCGTTTAACTAATCATACATTGATATATCTCCTAAATTCAATAAAATTAGCGAATTATGTTTAAATGCCACATTGCCTTGTATGTGTATAAGAGAGAAAGAGATACCCTAATGTTTCCTTCTCTCTTACACAATGTTGTACAAATGACAGCTCAAAAATTTTAGCCGCAGATGTCCATCCAGTTATAATATAGAGATCAATGGGCTCCAGCTATGATTATAAGGTATAGGAGTGGCCATCTTTGATTTTGGTGGCGGCCAGCTCTGATTTCCACATAACGTTGTAAGGTATTTTGGAGGCCATTTTGAATTTTCCTAAGTGATTAATTAGGGTAATTAATATATTAGGCCCTAATGTTAACATACTTTGGCTTTCAATAAAATAAACTCACATTTTATAAATATTATTTATATAGGCTACCTATTTATGTGATAGTTGCAGCTCTAAAGACTTTCGACTTTCATCGGTTAAAATATAATAGTATATAATATGTGTTTTAATAAGAATTACTCATTAATTGACTCAAAAAATAAGTGAAGTTTTCTAATGCCATATTCCATTAGATTAAGCTGATAAAATACAAGCATCCAATAATGATATTTAGTTTGTTCCCTCAATAACTGCACTTTAGCCCGCATCGGTGATCGAATGATTCAGAAAATAGACTGAATTTTTGATGATGGCGAGACCCGGTTCAAATTCCAGTCAAGTGAGGGTGAGTTTTAATAAATGGTTTCTGAGTTTTCCTCCACGCAAATGAGACTACATATTCTCTAAATTGTACATTTCTCTTTCTTACACCATTGTGAAAAAATGTGGCTAGCCTGAGCGTGCTAGTAAATACATGATACGGGTGACAAAAATTTGGGCCACGATTATTGCACAGTTAAATTTTATTTTAGTTAATAATAATTAATACACAATACATTTTTAATATCTTTTTATTTTAAATACGGTGAGATACGTGAAGAGAGAGTGAGTAAACAAATAAGTGGAAAAACACTTCTAGCATACCTGTAAAGGATTGACAAATACTTCCTAAATAAAAGCTGTCCACGTTAGTCGAGATTATTAACATTGAGGCAATCCTGCCTGCCAGAGATTTTCATCTTACTTCTCGTTCGAACTATCCGCATTTAATTTCACTATTTTAAAGTGACCGAGGAAGGAATAATTTAGGGGAAATGTTCCCACATTTGCTTGAAAAGAGAGTGAGGAATCCTCTAGAAAAATACCTCGGTACGCTCGGCCAAGATTCTAATCCTAACTTCCTTGTCAGTGGAAAACTAGATTAGATGAGCTTGACATTATTTCACATTCCAAGCGTTTTGGCCGTGTTTATTAAAACCACTTTATCGATAATGGTATGTTTTATATGAGGAGAGAAATACACCCAGCAGGATTTAAACTACGACCTCCCATTCCTCAGAAAATTAGACAAGACAAAACTGACGCCCTTGTCTGTGTTCCTATCATTATGTTAAAAAGAATATAGATTTAGGACTTATGCCGGCATGCCATATAAATTTAGGTCTTATGAATTTAGGTCTTGTGAAGTTAGGTCTTGTGCTTGTTGGCTTGTGAGATTAGGTCTTGTGGGGTTAGGTCTTATAAAATTAGGTCCAGTGAAGTTAGGTCTTGTGAAATTAGGTCTTATAAAATTAGGTCTTATGCCTTTAGGTCCACTGCCTGTTTGAACAGTTAAAGATATTTTAAAGTAATCGATGAAAAATGAATTTTAGGTCCAGTGCTTTTAGGTCTAGTAAAATTAGGAGTTATAAAATTAGGTGCTATGAAGTTAGGTCTTATAAAATTAGGTCTTATAAAGTTAGGTGTTATGAAGTTAAGAAATTTAGTTTAGGAGTTGTGACTTTAGGTCTTATAATTTTAGGTCCACTGCCGCATGTCCAAAAGTACCGGTTTCGATTACCTTGTTCAGGTGTCATTTTTCAATTTAAAGAATGTATTAAATGCGGTTATAACCGTAACTATCAAAATATAATAGATTTGCTATTTAGTCCATTAACTTACATTGTTCCACTGGCGCAGCTTATAAGGTAGCACCAGTGCCACCGTTTAGGGCAAACATTCTCACAATATGGTTTCCACACCTTTTTCTATAAAGATGTTGGTTAATTTCCCTACAATACGCTCTTCTCATTTTGTTCGCTTGGATTATATCCAGCACACTTATTGCTAAAGTGTGCCGATAAGAAAGTAATACACGATAGCTTACTCTATTTTAAAAATCATAGCTACGTATTTGTGTACACCTATTATAACAATCCTATCCTGTCCTATTCTTGGACACATTGTTTTGTCTATTGTATATGATAGACCACGCTTGATAAAGTTCTCTGGAAACGCCACTGCACGAATGTCCTTGTGGTGTAACCGAGCGTGCAGAAGACAATGCAGGTGGACTGTACTTATCTTACCACACCTAACCACAAAGACCTCATCTAGATATTAATCGGCCCCGTGGTGTAGTGGTCAATACACCTAGCTACGAACCAAGGAGTCCCGAGGTTCGGTTTCCGGCTGGTACCTTGTGTATTTTTCCCGAAAGGGGAATTATCCCATTGGTCACCAGGGGCTTGGTTAGTTAGGCTAAGTTAGGTTTAAGTTTTTACACTGATTTCACACCTTCATACTCACTATCACCATCATCTTATCTTATAGGGACATGAAAAGTCTCCACGGAAAGGATGTACGATTAGGACATTCGGGCGTCGCCTGTGCAACGGTATAGTAGTACTGGCTAATCTTTACACAAACTGGGCTACCATTGATGAATCCCAGACGCGCAATACTACATTATTATTTAGATATTTAGCTAAAATATAACTTTAAAACACTTGGATATTTATAATTTCAATGAATAGAGATAATATATTATCACCTTTAATATTGGAAGTTTGGTTTGAATTCGTCACAGCCTTCGAATTTGTATGAAAATGGTTGAACTATAAATAGGGTAAACTTTGAATGTTTTGGGCTGGTAGACGAGTTGTTCTCTCTTAGTGTTTTTGGCACACTCGGTTGTAGTGATGTACACACTTCAGTGAAAACTGATTACACACTCTCCAATTCGTGTCCTTCAAAACTGTTCAGGGGCGTAACTATACCCTACTTTTATAACGAATATACATACCTGATTAGGAAATGTTACTAGAATGTTTTTTTTATACATTCAGACGTCAAGTCATGTGCCGCAGCTGTAACTTTTAATATAATACTATCAATACTTATAAAATTACATAAATAATATAGTATAATTATCTAGATGGAGAATTCCTCACTAAAAAGCTTAATAATAGCTTCGGCTATTTGATTCATAAATATGTAATCCCCTACAATTATAATAATTGTACAAGTGGCAGCAATAAGCCAACTACCGAGTCGAATATGCTGAATTATCTGATAGCTCGTGATCTTAATAAAAGCACACATTTGTAGCCGACAATTTCCTCACGTCCATCATAGACTATGCCTTAAAATTTGAGTAAAGAATGACCCTGGGCACGGGACGATTTCTGGATAGCTCAATGGTTAGAACATTGGCGTACTAAGCCAAAGGTCCCGGGTTCGATTCCCGTGTCCAGGTGTCATTTTTCAATTTTCAGAATATGATATCTAGATGGAGTAATCCTCACTAAAAAGTATAATGAATGATAGCTTCGTCTATTTGATTCATAGATACATTATCTTAGAAGGGGTTTTGAAAATAAACATAAAAATCTCACTCGTTCTCTAGAAAACTGATATTTCCAAACGTATGATTTCTCGCAAGACCTGTACGGTAGCTAGCGATCTACAGTTTCCGTTAAACTTTTTTTTAATCAACTCCGTAGTATTGAAAAGATCTTACGATCGCTGGCTCCCTCTACCCAATAGGAAGCCAGCCCTCACAACATCTTATTTCAGGAGTATTTCTATTAGTTGGTTTTGACACTGTTGACAAGGGGTCCAAGAGGCAAGGGGTAGGTCATATATAAGCCGCTTGTGTGTATGAACACAAAGAGTGCCACTAACTTAAATCCTATAGAGTACACAGAACAATAATCTGTAGTTCTTCCAAGACTGTATCATTAAATATTATATCTTCAGTGCAGAAGATTAAATCATCTTAATAAATCGTGTGCAACATCAAAAGTCTTGTTTACTTAATATTGTTGTAGTGTTCAATCACAGGGCATTATCACGATTACAATCCGTACCGTTTTGATTAGTGCTCGATCACGGGGCAAATATCAGCTAAGTAAACGGTAACAATTTTAATTGGCGCTCGATCACGGGGCTATAAATACCAATATTAAACCGTATCATCTTAATTGGAGCAATCGCGAGACAAATAATCCGTAGTGCGATAAATTGGCTCCCAATCGCGGGGCAATTAATCTTCAATCAAATCGTTATCACTATAAATTGGCGCCCATCGCGGAACGCTACCATTATATGGGGAAAATATGCCGCACCAAACCATTAGCAACACTATTTCAACCCCAGTTATGGCACTAATTCGGCCCCGTGAGGCAACCAAAAATTTTCTATCTCAATTTGCACGGACTTAATATCGTATTGTGCCTTATATTAGGTTAGGCTTGTTTAGGTATTGATTGTGTTATCCTTAGGTTAGGTTATATTTGGATATGTTAGACTAGGTTTGGTTAGGTTAGGTTAGGATAGGTGTTGTTTCATACTTACCACCATTTGCTGTTTTTCTTTCCCCTTGTAATTAAAAAAAAAATATATGCATCGTCACAACAGCCTGGGCCGAGTTATACACCAACATGGGGGTAACTGACGACCTGACTCTCTAACCCCAAGTTTGTATGCAGACAATAAATGTATTGTATAGGAATGGACAAGGATAACGAGCACGTGGAGGAAGGATTACGTCCTGGTTGCGGGGATTTGATTAGTTGGCAATTCTGATGATCGGCGTTCTACTATAATAAATAATTATGAAACAAGCAACCTTGTTACAACTTGTTAAGTGGTCGGACGGCACGAGTGATTTCTTCCCTTTGTTGTTTGTGTATTTAGCAGTAAGTCGTCAGCTTGTTAGCTTTCTTAGCAATAAACCGGCTTGGAGGGGGGAGAAGGGAGACTTGTAGGACGGCACACTCCCACTATAGGACGGGTGTGAGGAGGGGTCAACGCCATTCGTTAGTCGAAGAATAGGAGAGAAACAAACAAAGAGAAGAGTAGATATAAAGAGATCTGAGGTCGGCAAGAAGGATAATGTTATGTGCACACAATTATTTGTTTCATGTCACTGCATCTCACTACCCGTTCGGTTTGTACGTATATTTACTAGTTAAGTTAATGTGTACAGGATTAGGAACGTTGAATTTAGATGAAGCGTACATGGAGGGAGAGGTGTAATCATTAATTAAAAACCACCCTCAATACGCTTGACCGGGACTCGAACCCTATCTCCCCATCATCTGCATCCAGTTTATTGCAAGGGTGACGCTTTATACCACTCGATCACCGAAGCTGGCGAAACAAAGAACAATTGTTAAAATATTTACACAGCGGTATTCGGAGAAGATACACAAAGATAGATAATTTAATTAAGTGATATATATTACAGGTAAACAAGTGTGCTCGAAGACTTTGAGACACGTCTTTTAACCATCGGTAGCGAAGGACAAAGAAGAATAGATATTAATTTACTGCTATTGGCTTAGTCAAATCTAGGTATAAAACTCATCAATATGAACATATGTAATCAAAATGGCATGAAGTAAGCAAACCTCAATGAACTGAGGGAAATAATCTTACGAATATAATAGTATTGAATAATTAATTAATTAATTATATACAAAAATTAATCCAAAGCCAAAATATATCATGTGCTTGTGTAAATGTAAGTATGAGTAATATATTATCGGTCTGGTTGTGGTATTTGTCTCAGAATTAAATTTATCAAATTCATAAAGAGCATGCATATGCATTAAATGCGTTAGCAAAATTTAAAAATAAATTGTACGGAACTCCGCGAATTTTCTCGCTCTATTGTTTAGAAATGGAGATATTTACTCAAAATTAGTAGGCTAATATAACATACACTAGCAAATCCTAGAACAAATTGCGTTAGACATACGTAAAAAAAATTATTCAATATTTTAAATTTCATAATTTTATTTTTAAAGAATAAACGTCTTCATTTGTATATTTGGACCAATAAAAAATATCGATATTGGGTCCCCGAGGGCCAACATTTCGTATTAAAATTTTGACTTCCGGTTAAAATTTTCGTCATTTTACTAGGGGATGCATATCTTATGGTTATCGCATTGGTATTAAATTTTGACCAATAAAATAGGTAATTATTGATGATTGACGATTTAGTCTAAAATGAGAGAGATAAAATCGTTATAGCCGATTTAGAGAAAATGAAATTTTTCTCTTTTCATCCTCTAGCAAACTGCTATTAATTTTAGGGTTGGACAGACACACAGACAGATGGCGTGCAAAAACCACATTTTAAGGTTCGGGGGGTTATGAAACGTCGACCTCCATCAACATTTCGGGTTTGATTTTTTGACGGTTGTAATACTTTACCTTAAAGTGTTGGTAAAGTTAAAAGAAATATATATTTGTGTATAGCTTGAAAACTTTTGGTTTAATAAAAATGTATTTCAAGTAAAAGATGTTAACTATAAATAGATACACATATATGCAATGATAAGTAATTTCATATCTCAAAGACTTACGGAGATAAAATTAAAAATTAGAATTTACGCATCAGGCCGGAACCCTTAAAGTCATTTTGACGATAAGTTGAAAGTAGCCATTTGGTTTGTAATATTCGTCAACGCTTAGAAATGAAATCTAATCAAAATCGTTAAAGCTGATTTTGATAAAATCTATTTTTTCTCTTTCCACTCTTAATTTTAGGGTTGGATATCCAATTCCGAAAATATCTTGGGGTAAACCTATGAAAACCCTATATACCAAGTTTTAGCCCAATCGGTAAAATAGTTTAGGCTCTAGCCCGAGGTACAGACAGGCAGACGGCATTGCAAAAACCACATTTTAGGGTTCGAGGGGTCATGAAACGTCGACATCCATTAATATTTCAGATTATATATATATATTTCTTTTTACGGTAGCAATACTTTAACTTTAGTGTTTGAATATATATATTTGCGTATAGCTTGAAAGTTTTATAAAATTATGTTTCGAATAAAATATTTGTATTATAAATAGATCTACATATTTGTAATGATAAGTCATTTTGCCGAAATATTGAGAGTGGCCATTTTGTTAAGAATACTTATAAAAGTTTTGAAATGAAATTTAATCAAAATCGTTAGAGCTGATTTTCAGAAATCTTTAATTTTAGGGTTAGATATCCAATTCCAAAAACCATCCGGGGAAACACTATGAGAAACCCTAGATACCAAATTATAGCCCGATCGGTAAAATAGTTTAGGCTCTAGTCGGAGTTACAGACAGAAATTCAAAAAACACTTTTTCGGATTCGGGGGGTCATGAAACGTTGAGATTCATCAAAATCTTGAGTTAGATTTTTTTGACGATCACAATACTTTCTCTACCTGTAAGATAGCGATAAAGTAAAAAAAAATGGCTAAACAAGTTTTTTTGAATATATATAAAAAACTTATTAAGAAAAATTATTATGGCGATTAATATTCACCACCTTCCTTATAACGGCACGCGGTCGTATCCGCCCCGACGTCCTTGTTCCGGATTCTGACCAGGTTAGTATACGACCTGATCCCCGAGGACTCGCGTGCGTCAATTTATATCTCAGCGCTAGATTTAAGTAGATCTTGTTTTGGCGCCAGGTATACCTTAATTTTGGTAGAAGAACAGTATCTTGTAGCTACTAAAGCTTCAGAAACAATTTTAATATATTCATACATCAAGTAATGTTATCTGCAGTTGTCACTTTTGATAGATATTATCAATGCCTATAAAATAACACAAATAATATAGTAAACTGCTATCAATGTTGACCACAAGAAAATGTGTTTGAATTTTCTCTACGGCTTTTTTGCAACCGTGTCTTACTACCTTTTTAGGCTGTACGCATTTCTCTTCTGTTCCTCCAACTATATTCAGGCTATAGTTTCATGTTCCCTACACCAGGTTACAGCTTATTGGTGCTGACTGACAGTTCACAGCTGACTTCTGACAGTCAACATTTAGGTATATACCTAAATTATGACTGTCAGAAGTGACAAATGCTAAAGACATGTTTTTTGCAGATCAATGGTTCGCGTAGGGATACATAATTTGGTCCGATAGCGTCAGCACCACAGAAATAAAACTGAGGTATACCAACGATTACATAGGTTTTTATTTAAATTAAAGATCACAGCTTAATAATTGGGTTTAATTTATTTCACACTTTGATTCTGAATAACATTTAACGAATGAATATTAATAATGAAAGTTGAGTTGGAGTGACTAGTTCATCTTAATACCCTTTGACTACGCGAACCTATCACACGTCTGATCTGGAAGACAGATAGATCGCTATTGTTTTTACAATGGCCATCGGGAAGAAATCGGCCAAGGTCACTTTCATTGTTTTAAAAAACTTCATCTCGGGTCGGGGAAATCTTTTAAGAATTGTCCTGTTTTTACTGCAAGTGTTTTATGTCAGGTTCATAAATAATAATAAACACAAATGTATTATACCTTGGCTTGAGAAAGCTAGAACCAGAATTAAAGCTCGGTATTTCCTTCACTGTGACTCATAAATTTAGAAAGCAAGGTTAACATCAAATATATTAGGTTATACCTTATCATTAACATATGTAAACAAGCGGGGATTATTATTATTATTATTATTATTATTATTATTATTATTATTATTATTATTATTATTATTATTATTAGCACCGCGTCTTACTACCCATTCGGGTTATACGCACTTAAGCTAATGTGCAATGGTAGGGTGATTGTGAGATAAAATGGAGGACCTACAGGTTAACGCGGAATCCGAACCACGGTGGAGGCCTGGCATTCCTCGCATTCACATGTTGTGATTAATACACGTCTTGTCAGAGGTGAAGGAAGGGTTTGGCAATCAGATAATTCTATGTCAGGACCGAGGATTGAACCCCGGACCCCCAGCACAGAAGTCTGACACCTTACCCCTAGACCACCAGGTCACCGGACACACCGAACAACAACAAGCGGGGAGGTTAACACTTACTGAAATAGAGAAAAGTATATTACAGCATGTACACTCCATCTACCCTGAAGGGTGGCATTCTTAGTTTGACGAATTACACTTATAAGATGCGTCTTTGTAAAACCATGCAAGGTAGGCCTAAGTGTTTTCTTACCTTTCAGGGTGAACGAAGGGTACGAATACATTACATACCAGTGCTCGCTATTAACCAATAACTCTATAAACTGTAAGGACACACGACGAAAAGGAGGATTTTCAAGAAAATGTACGGTAATTTACCTAAACAGAGGTTGGACAAGTACAGCGAGAAAAAATAACTTATTGCACTGGTCAGGAAACAAATTCCGGCATAAACAAAGGAATTCAAAATCATGTCGACGGACACGCTAACGGACGGAGATAAACAAATGGGTGCAAAAGCGATGAAACCAATATTTTAGCGAAAATAGCTACATAAAGGAATGCTAAAGCCTGAGGACAGTTATATTAACGAACTGATATTGACAAATGATGCAAAAGCACAAAGCTATTAACGAACTGAGATTGGAAAACAGACGCAAAAGCATATAGACATATATATTATATTATCGAACTGTGATTAGAAAATTGATGCAAAGCATATGGACAAAGATATTAGGAACTGTGATTAGAAAATTGATGCAAAAGCATATGGACAAAGATATTAGCGAACTGTGATTAGAAAATTGATGCAAAAGCATATGGACATGTATATTATCGAACTGAGATGGTAAACATATGCAAAGCATATGGACAACAATATCACGAACTGAGATTGGAAAACGGATGCAAAAGCAATGGACAGAGATATTAGCGAACTGAGATTAGAAAATTGATGCAAAAGCATATGGACAAAGATATTAGCGAACTGAGATTGTAAAACGGATGTACAAGCCTGTGGACAAATAAATTAATGGACCTAGATAAACAACGGTGTACAAAAAACATTCAAACAAATATCTTAACGAGAATAGATTACGTAATCTTGAGAGGAGTTTGTCGAATAAATGTATCACAACTTTCTCAACAATCATTTCTCCCGGTCTACTTAGCTATCCCCCACAAAACCCTTGTTCCCACATTTACATATATTTCCATCGCAATGTTAGTGACTAAAACATCTTCTCACCGAGATGTTCATCTGAATGGAAAGTTAACATTCTCACCACCAGGTGTCAACGTAATCGGCCCGATACAGCTTGTTGGAAACTACGTGATGATATTCTTATTTTTTTGCGTGTGAGTTTACTACTACGAATAATAATTATTATTCTTGTTTGCCCAGCCAGCATCACACGCATATAAATTAAAATATAATATTGTATATATTGAGAGTGTGTGGAGAAAGCAGGTTAATATATTCGCATTATTACAGGTTTCTACCCGATGCATAAATGCAGCAAAAACTCACTCTTTGGACCGACTTAACACAACTTTCAATCTTGCCGAGACACATATCGGTTTAATGTTATGGTTGAAAATTATAAATTAATATTGGTTCCAGCGTATACCCTTACTACCATAATTATCATGGAAGCTTAAACCTCTAAAAATGCGAGCTGGTGTTTTATGGCCTCATAATTTGCTATAAATACTTAACAGACACAACATGGAATCTATTTTCGAAGACTTTAAATAAAGACTTACAAAATCTTCTATCAAATGACGGCTACAGACGATCTTCCACACTTCAACCTGGACCCTGCAATCACTCTTCCTTCTCCATATTTACATAGATATTTTATTGTGATACTTTGAGTTGAAAAATATAATTATATCTCACTACGCTCAATTAAACTTTCTCCAGGCTTTGAAACTATTACCACTAAGTTAGTTAGTGAAAGTATGAAAATCGTATCTCTGGCTGTAGTAAAGACGTAACCTACTAACATCGGGTCATGAGTCGAGTACTTTACCCTAAGAGCACCGAGGTTGACAACTTGCTAACTAGTAAGAGCTGTTTGTGTTATAATGAACGTGTGAGTCTCAACCTAACTCGTATAACCCGTGTGTTACTTTAGTTATATAAACGTGCCCTAAGAGGTATTCAATCTTTGGACCAACAAGCACAAAAAGTAACAACATTGTTCTCTACACTGTGCTCTTTCTGCTCAGCATGTGCGGTCATTGAACCTGCTAGTATAGGTAAAAGGTCTTTGGTTCGAGCGATACATAAATTATTATAGTATAACCCGCTTCGATGGCCGCCTTAAATATTAAAAATATAAATCTGAATTGTCATTATCTTAAGTAGAACTAATTCCAAATTACTAGAGTAGGTCACCCTTACATAAAACAATAAGACTAACCGTACAATTTTAAACCTTTTGTTTGCAATAATGATTTTAATGCTGGGCTTTAAATCCTATGCCAAAGTCAATGTTTTATAATCATTGTAAGTAAAAATGTTTATGTCCGTAGGCCAGAAACACTTGGGGTTTCATTTCTTGGGAAAACAATTGTTAACAAACGTATAAACCGCCAAACATTGCATTTTGTGAGCAAATTCACCAATTTTTGGGAATTGGTTCATGCCAAAGAAAGAGTACAAACTTTATACACCAACCTCACATTCCAGAATTATCTAAATTATTTCAAATTCCCCAAATATCTAATCACAAAATGTTGTACATATTTATTTGACATTTATTAAAAGAAGAAAAGATTCACCTTGCATGATGGTTCATCATAAGGACCACGGGCCGCTCATAATAATGGGTAGAGCCGTAAGTTTCACACGCCTGGTCCAAGGCTTAACCCTCGCAATAGACTAGCCTGCCGATGACGGGAAATCGGGGCTCATATCCCAGTCGGGTATAATAAAGGTGTTTTTTCCTAGATAGTTTTCTCACTCGCCCTTCACACAAATGCGGATACATTTCCTCTAAATTCAAACTCTATCCCATCGCTAACATATTAGTGTAATTAATATATGTGTGTATAATTCAGTCGGGTATTAAGACTTGCTGATAATTTATATACACACACATACCTATTCACGCCGTTCCATTGCGGGGTATGGAAAAGAAAAAGACTGTGCATATAGCTTTAAAAAAAACTCTGTAGGGCCTACCTTCACCAACTTTCTCCACACTTCCCTATCCTTGTATACTTGCTTCGCTTCAACAACATCCATACACCGAGTCATATATACTTTTTTATTCTTAAAACTCTTTAATATTTCTCTATTTCACACATTCGTCTCCAGCATTTAGCTACGTCTTACATGGCCTACCCCTTCCTTTTGATCCGCACACTCAATCTTCATATATTTCTTTCGTCACTCGATCCACACTCCTCTCAACATGCCCATACCAACGTAACACGCTTATTTCACATTGACCTATTGGATTCTCTTTCAAACCACACTCCTTCAGCATCCATTCCTTACTGACTTTGTCCATACGAGTTTTTCTACAAATATTTCTTAGATATCTCATTCTAACCGCATTCATCTTGCTCTTGTGTTTTTCCTGACAAACCCACGTTTCACATCCGCACAATAATCAATAATGTTGACGTTAACACAGTTTTATAGACTCAACTGCCATCTTTGCCTCGTTCGATAATACTTTATTTTTTGCAATAGTCCGCACACTACTCCAACTACTCTCCGAAATGCATTCACCAGTCTGTCGATTTCACCATCCATCCTTCCATTTTAACAGAACATTCTGCCCAGATACACAAAATGATTCACTTGTTATCACAGTTTTCTATTTATACTAAGCCGACATACATTTCCTGATACATCCTTATCAAAAAATATCATCTTATTTTTGGAGACATTTATTTAATCCTTTATAGCTGGATTGTTACGACGACTGTTTAGGAAGGTAAAAACAAGAACTGCACTTCATTACGCTATGATGTTGCAACTTAAATTGTATTCACTAAAAAAGGGTTGAATAGATCCACCACTATATTTAAACACTTTTTGTCTAAAATTAACATTACAGGTTGTTTTTAATTAAAAATCTTTTAAACGAGGACAAATGACGCTGGATTTGTTACCGCCGTATTGGCCTTTTCGATACTCCTTTCACGTGATGCGGTGATACTATCGAGTGTTGATAAGATAAGTTCAGCCATTTACCAAAGCCGCCATTGATTCAACATTCGATCTTATAAGTTATATCGATATTTACCTTTACAGCACAGGAGTACATGCATAATAAGCAAACTAGTTTGGGACCTCGCCCCTACATCACTGGTATGCAGCATGTCTCATGTTTTTAAAGTTACGGTGCAGAATGTAAAGTCAGACCCCCATAAAAATAGTATTATCTGAGCGTTCTAATATTTCTAAATTTACTTCCCTGAATTCATACGCCAAGCCATGCGTTCTTTAGCTGCTACATTTATCTGATTATGTCGATTTTGATAACTACAAGAAATATATATAACGTGACATTTTGTCAGTGTTATCTATCTGACATTTGTTTTATATCTTCTAAAATTATTTACTATTGAGACCCGACTATATTAAGTTGGTTCATCTGACCTAACTTCTGAACCTCTAGTTAAAACCCGGCCACATTACTGAAAAGGTGGTCTACGCGAATTTACTGATTATTTTTAATTTGAAAAAAATCATTCAGAAAGTATAACTAAACTCGAAATTTGATTTAATTTGTGATTCTATCAATGTCTTTTCTTTGTTCATATTGCCGCGTCTTATTACCCGTTCGAGTGTTACGCATATATATTAATTACGTATATATTCTAAGGATAAGGATGATACAATTATAGAGAACATTTACTCGGATATGCCTGGAGGGAAAGTGGTAAGCCATTTAGGAAAACCCACACTCAATATACCAGGACGAGATTTGAACCCCGACCTCCTCTTCACCAGCAACCCAGAATAAATGAACTTAGTATTTAGACAACGTGCCAACCGGTGAGGGTGTCAATATTCTAGTTTAGTTATCTTTGTGTGATCTGACCTTCATGAGACAAATTTCAGAGAATTCAAGACGGTTGTGAATTGAAACATTGCTATATTGGTAGCGTACTTCGCGTCTGGGCTATCAGCGTATTCACACTTTGGGGGTGAGGAGAGGAGGTAATTAGAATTTAGATGAAATTATAATGAAACGGAATTATTGAGATATAATTGGTATATATCCCACGTTGGGCGCCAATTTGTAACGTTTCGGATGTTTTGTTGATATAATCGGTATTTATAGCCCCGTGATCAAGTGCCAATTATTATGATATTTTACTTGAATAAATACAACTGTTAATGTTGCACACGATTTATTTAGATCATGGAACTGGTTTATTATTACTTCTGTAGATTTATGTGATTACTCTCTGTTTATGTCGCTGGTACTCTCTGTTTGTTCATACGCACAAACAGCTTATGTATGACATACCACTTGCCCCTTGGACCTCTCGTGACCAGTGTCTAAACCAACCAATCAAAAGCGTCCCTGCGACAGGTGTCTTGAAGGCTAGCTTCCTATTGGGTATAGGGAGCTGACGTCTCTTGCTTGTTTGGTAAATACTACGGAGTTTAATTTTGAAATAAAAAAAAAGTTTTAATGGTGCAATCCTACGTTATTTCTGAAAAGCGCGTGATTCTCCATGGATGAAGTCTTAAAAGGATAATTTACATACAATACTTTAAAGAAAAATACCTTCATCCATGACTTTTAAAATATATGAGAGCGGTCCAAATCAGTATTGTTACAAAATGTATCCGCATTGGTGTGGAGGGAGGGTTCAAGACAATTTAGGAGAAACCCTCTTCAGTACACCTAACCGGGATTTGAACTTTGATCTCCCCATCATCGGTAATCCAGTCTATTGTGAATGTGACGTGTTAGACAAGGGATTGGCAACTAGTTTATCTCGCGACAAATTTTAATTTGATCATGTAAGAAAACTACATTGTCATTAAAAGTCGATCTCTTCCTTCTAAACTCGCAAATATATCGAGTACTCTCAAATAATATTTGAGTGTAATCAAACTAACATTGATCGGTTATGTTCAGTAATTATTATAAAAAAATAAATAGTTTAGCATGAAATTGTGTATTTTATTCACTCTTTGTATTTTTCCATAAAGGTGAGGTCATAAGTATTTGAAGAAAGATTGAATTCAAGGAATAAATATAAGATGAATAGACAAACAAACAAAACAAAGTAAAGTTTAGAAACAATTAATGGTCGGTGTCGTTTTAATTGCGAACACGTGGGTACATGGAGAATATGATCTGCTTTTGACACATGAGGAGGAGTCCAGATTATGGACACGCCGTGTGTGCTATGCCATCCCGCCCCTAATTTGACAATGGGGGTGGCCTATGGGTACCTTTCAGCCTTGTCAGTCTAAATTTAACTAAATTACAAACACGGGTATTTCTATGTTAGGTTAGGTAAGTTAGGCTAGGCTTGGTAAGGGAGAAAGCCCTGGCGGCAGGTGGGTGAAGCAGCCAGGAACCCCTTTCACCCATGTCACCACCTTCACGTAGGGACTCGCGCGAGTTGCTCTTTTACTTGATACAACCGGGTGATCGTGGGACCTTTGATAAGTTTAAAAGTCGATCGGGACCCAGAAAGTTTACTCACCGCCGGTTACACTATTCGGTTACCGAAGTGGGTTGACTTTTAAATAACTGGAGAGAAGGGCCCGAACCCTACTTCTTGGTTCTTGATGATACACCACTAGGTTTAGGTTTTTATCAGAACGGAGCATACCTAGGTTAGTTTCCGGAGAATTTCCGTGCTCTCCTGTAAGTGACATTCCCACACCAAGAATACCTCTTTGAGCTAACAGTACTTTGTGGTACTATCCCACAGTTTCAACATGGGCCTGGCTGGTCGAGTGGCTAGCTCGACTGACTGGCTTGGTGATATCCTGATTGTCCGCACTGGTGTCAAATGGGGAGGTTCATCTTCGCTTTGGACAAATAACGACTGGGCTTATCTAGTGATGTGTCTTCAGTGGTCATCCCTGATATGTAGGTGGTTAGGTTTTGTAGATAAAGTTAGATTAGGTTGTGCACAGTACAAATCGCAAGTCCCACGAAGCCGTTTCTCTACTATAACTTTAGTAAAATTATTCATCTAAGGACAGTTATGTTTTTTATTGGGTTACTTTGACTGCGTCTCACTACCTGCTCGAGATGTGCACATCTCTCGTTAACCCTGTGCTACGACGATATGGTTCAGTAAAACAGCTGCTACCCTAAAAAACCTGGCAAGACACTCAATTGTTTGGTAGGTTGTGACATCACTTTTACTACATGGTAGTTAGGTGATTACTACACTAGGTTCTACTTTCTCCCACCACGTGTCTTACCTCTTGCTGTGATCTTCAATGAGACTCAACACTATTGTTACTGTTTTCTATACCGGCCACTTGCCAGACACTAACATTGCAAGGGGAGATATACCTGTCGGATACTAACACTGCAGGGTGAGCTATACCTGTCTGATACTAGCACTGCAGGGTGAGCTATACCTGTCTGATACTAGCACTGCAGGGTGAGCTATACCTGTCTGATACTAATACTGCAGGATGAGCTATACCTGTCTGATACTAACACTGCAGGGTGATATATACCTGTCTGATACTAACACTGCAGGGTGATATATACCTGTCTGATACTAACACTGCAGGGTGATATATACCTGTCTGATACTAACACTGCAGGGTGATATATACTGCTGCGGAAACCTAAACACTGCAAGGTGAGCTATACCTGTCTGATACTAACACTGCAGGATGAGCTATACCTGTCTGATACTAACACTGCAGGGTGAGCTATACCTGTCTGATACTAATACTGCAGGGTGAGCTATACCTGTCGATACTAACACTGCAAGGTGAGCTATACCTGTATGATACTAACATTGCAGGGGAGCTATACCTGTATGATACTAACACTGCAGGGTGAGCTATACCTGTATGATACTAACATTGCAAGGATAGATATACCTGTATGATACTAACACTGCAGGGTGAGCTATACCTGTCGGAAACTAACACTGCAGGTGAGCTATACCTGTCGGATACTAACACTGCAGGTGAGCTATACCTGTCGATACTAACACTGCAGGGTGAGCTATACCTGTCGGATACTAACACTGCAGGATGAGCTATATCTGTCTGATACTAACACTGCCGGGTGAGATATACCTGTCTGATACTAATACTGCAGGGTGAGCTATACCTGTCTGATACTGATACTGCAGGGTGAGCTGTGCTATATTATTATTATTATTATTATTATTATTATTATTATTATTATTATTATTATATTATTATTATTTATTATTATTATTAGCACCGCGTCTTACTACCCGTTCGGTTTATACACACTTACGCTAATGTGCAATGGTAGGGTGATTGTGAGATGAAATGGAGGACCTACAGTTTAACGTAGAATCCGAACCACGGTGGAGGCCTGGCATTCCCCACATTCACAAGTTTTGATTAATACACGTCTTGCCAGAGGTGAAGGAAGGGTTTAGCAATCAGATAAATCTGTGCCGGGACTGAGGATTGAACCCCTGACTCCAGTACAGAAGTCTGACACCTTAACCCTAGACCGCCAGGTCACCTACCTGCTAGTTGTCAGACACTACTGCCTCTTTTTTCTTCCCGTCTTACCCGTCCGGGATATTTGCATTTGGAAGGGGGGTCCACCAACACCCGGGGAAAAAACCTGACTTTTCCCTGATCTAATTTCCCCGTACCAATACCCATTTCAAGGATGTTAAATAAATCAAACTACTCCTTTTTATAATACAAATACAATATAATTTGTATTTTTGTGTTTTTGTTATCTATATATGCGAGAACTCAAAAAAACAAACAAAATACTAGCAAATTGAAACCTGTCATATTTACTTAGACAAACTTCATAGTGTGCCTCTCAAACGCGTAAAATCATATATTTGTGAGCCTGGCGCCTTAGACCATATGATCAACGATCCGTGTAGCTAAAAAAAGCCAAAAGACCTATATATAAAGTGTAAACCTGTCCTGGGCTACATTTTATATTGTGAGCCTGACGTCTTAAATATAGTAATCATGGTGTTGGCAACTCCAAAAAAAAAAAAGGAACATACACATTATATTCTTGGCATTTGTTCTTTGAAAAACACGCCGGTATGCACGTTGAATATTTTATAAAACTGTACATCCATTTCAAGCCTGAAACTCTAGTCTGCGTGACCACTGTTGAAGTTAGCTATAAAAAATAATCAATAAACCTAAGCATCTGAAATGTGACATACGTATTGAGGGTGTGAAACCTTGAAATCCAAGTAAATTTCACTTGTCACCACCAGTGGCGTATTCTGAGAAAATTAATAGGTATGCTGTACTTTAAAAGTTGCAGGGGGATTTGGGGGCCAAGGACCCTCAACCAGCGTTGTCCAAGAACGTTAAGGGAAACATTTGAAGATGCGTGTCTATAGAACAGTGGTACTTGGACATTTATTATTTCCCCTTAACCGTATGCTATCATGGGAAATTTTAAGCCCCACCCCCCTCTCATATTCTCTCTTTTTTTATCTATCCATAACGATGATTACCATCCACTCATAATGTAATAAAAGTAACTTGGCAGCCCGCATTAAGGCTATACCTACCAAGTGGCTACCGTACTGTTTGGCGAATTAGTGCCAGCTCTTGCTGATAGAGGGTGTGAATGGTCAGCACAACGACGCCTCCAACCATTAAACTCGGCTTTCTATATCAGAGCCTGTAATGATATTGATTTGGACCGCTCTCATATATTTAAAAAGTCATGGATGAAGGTATTTTTCTTCAATAAATTGTATGTAAATTATCCTTTTAAGACTTCATCCATGGAGAATCACGTGCTTTTAAAGAATAATGTAGAAGGATTGCTCCATTAAAACTTATTTTTTACTTCAAAATTAAACTCCGTAGTATTTACCAAACAAGCAAGCCAGCTCCCTATACCCAATAGGAAGCCAGCCTTCAAGACACCTGTCACAGGGACGCTTTCGATTTGTTGGTTTTGACACTGGTCACGAGAGGTCCAAGGGGCAAGGAGTATGTCATATATAAGCTGCTTGTGCGTATGAATATATAGAGTAGTCACATAAATCCACAGAGTGCCGGCGACATAAACAGAGAGTAGTCACATAAATCCACAGAGTGCCGGCGACATAAACAGAGAGTAGTCACATAAATCCACAGAGTGCCGGCGACATAAACAGAGAGTAGTCACATAAATCCACAGAGTGCCGGCGACATAAACAGAAAGTAGTCACATAAATCTACAGAGTGCCGGTGACATAAACCTAGAGGACGTGTAATATCACGACAGTACATAATTTGTATTTCAAGTAAAATTGTATAAGAATATAAAATCATTCCAATAAATCGTGTGCAACATTAACAGTTGTATTTATTCAAGTAAAATATCATAATTGGCGCTCGATCACGGGGCTATAATTTACCAATTATCACAATAAACCGTATCACCATAATTGGCTCTCAATCGCGGGACAATTATATCTCAATAATACCGTATTATCATAATTGACGCTCGATCATGGGGCTATAAACACCAATTATATCTCCAAATAAACCGTACCATTTTAAGCCACTACTACTTTATTCGAGTAGCTACTCATTTATCCACATTAGGCTGAGTCTAACCTGTTCCAGACCCACTGCTTCCCGGATAATCTGGGAAGACTTCTCAGAAAATCCGGAAGCGCCGGGAATCAAACCCGGGACCTCTAGGTCCGTAGCCAGAGCCTCTGACCACTAGACCACAGAGGAGGTCCTCAAATTGTAATGATATCTACAGGGTTAGAGGTGACCTGGTGGTCTAGGGGTAAGGTGTCAGACTTCTGTGCTGGGGGTCCGGGGTTCAATATTTGATCCCGGCACAGATGCATCTGATTGCCAAACCCTTCCTTCACCTCTGACAAGACGTGTATTAATCACAACTTGTGAATGTGTGGAATGCCAGGCTTCCACCGTGGTTCGGATTCCACGTTAAACTGTAGGTCCTCCATTTCATCTCACAATCACCCTACCATTACACATTAGCGTAAGTGCGTATAACTAGAACGGGTAGTAAGACGCGGTGCTAATAATAATAATAATAATAATAATAATAATAATAATAATAATAATAATAATATAATAATACAGGGTTAGAAATTTAAGTAAATATTAATGTCGGGGCTAAGAGTAGAATGGGCACATTTCTGAATGCATAAGAGAGACGAAAACTGTACTAGTGCAGTTCAGCCAATTCTTACTATTTTTTCTGGTAATTTTAAGCGGGTCCCCGGGGGCAAAGAATGATCACGCCTGCTACTAAATAGAAACGTGCGTAGTTTGGATATACCTACTTAATTTTCATTAAACTCGACATTGACCTTTATTCGCATATTAATTTTCATTTTGCGTGTGTGTAATACATTCATTTTAATGTGCTGGGTAAAAGTTGCTAAAACACGCCTCGCGATATATCCGTGTCTCTAACCAACGGGTACTCTCGTGGGGGGTGGAGGGGGAGGTTGAGAGCCTGGTATAAGGGTTCACTCTTGCAATATACTGGACTGCTGATGACTGAGAGATCGTGGTTCTAATCCCGGTTGGATGCATCGGGGTGGTTTTTCCGAAATGTTTTTCCACTCTCCCTCCACCCAAATGCGCAAATATTTCCCTGAATTAAGCCTTCCTCGTCCCTAAAAAAATTAGCATAATTATTAAATGTGCGTATAACCCGAACGGGTAGTAAGACGCGGTGCCAAATAAATATCAATATTCATACAATAACACTGATGATACTATATTAATTTTGACTGTAAAAAGTATGTATTTTTATTAAGTATCTCTGTATGAAAACTGGACTTACCACAGTCTACAAAAAATAAAGAGGGCGCTAACAGAAGCCGCAAGACAGCAGAGTGGGAAGTATGTGTGTTTAGTGTGAGTTAGTCGACTGTCGTCCCGAGATGCGTCGGCCCGTGACCGGCTGTTCTATTACGCTGCGTTTCAGTTCTCAACTTCATAACAGAAATAATATCCCTGCCGTCTACAGCAAAGAACCAGACAAAGCTCTACTAACCGGCGTCGTCATTTCAGTGCAAAACGTCTTCGGGTCGTAACTTCTTAAACCTGCCTTCAGTTCGTGTTTTTAGTAAGCGTCGCGTCTTGTTTTATGGGGGAGGTTTGGAACATTCATGCGATCGCAGACAGTAACAACTTTATTTTCCGTTGCGCGGCACCGGAAACATTTCGACATCGTCGTAACCATAGCACACCTCGAATAGGGGAAGGAACCATCATCTGCCTGGATTATTTTTACTTGGTGCTGCGGTGTCTTAACGGGAATTCGTGTGCGTCTTCTCAAGAAAACTAGTAAAGGCGATAAAAAATATACGCATGGATGAAACCTCAAAATGTTCCAAGCTGTGCCCAATGTCATCCACAAGATAATAAGTGTGCAAACAATTCTGTGCTGTAAAATATAAACTGAACCTTATTCTTAAAACAGCCGATTTTTTTGTCGCCACCTTTTTAGTTTGTGAACTTACCGGGAGGGATAACATGAAGTTCGCGCATTAAATGTGGGGACGTTGGTAATTAAATCGAGTGTTTTGACACAGTTACATTTTATAATTTGGAACTTTATTGATTTAGAATATGATTAGGACTGAAACTAGAGGTTTTGGAGCTATTATTGACACTGAAGCTGTGAAATGTGTTTTGTTTTCCATAAACAAACGATAGTCACATTTTTTATTGAAGAACCACATTTTTTTCTTAACTTTCAAAAAAACTAAACCAATTTCACTACAAATTTGAATACTAGTTTATATTCACGTCTATACGCGTTTGATTGATACGTGTGTTTATCTTTTTTGGTGGATATGCGAGTGACGTACACACACACATTAAATATGAATCAAGATAAACTTTTAGAACTAAAATAAGATTATTGTGTTTTGTAGACTAGTGGAGATTAAAATATTAACAAGGGAAAAAATTGGCCCAAGATGTGTCTAATATCACAATCTTTAAAATATTAAAATAGTCGTACACGCTTTATTCTTCCGGATATACTATCGCTCCCGGAAGCCGGCTGTCAGCCTTGTCCGCCATTGAGTCTCGAAGGAACTGTTGCGCGCGCTGGGTTGGGGGGCAAGATGGCGGCGAGACTCGAACCCGGGTCGTCTTGGCGACCACGGGCACCGTGCGCAAGGTGAAGCAGGAGTCTCGACTGCGCAAGACCGGCAAGATGGCGCCCAGCGCAGGTGAGTTTCGTCCGGTAAGGACGGGGACGTTGTTTTATAAAATATCGATTCAACGCAAGCATTTAACTAAACTTTTTATTTAGCCAAATACTTGGTAATTAACTTATTTGGGGATGGGTGGGATTGACTCTCTATCGCTCGGAACCGGCTTCTTTCAGGATTTTTTTATCCGTATTATAATGGTTTTCCCACGATCTTTAAGACAAATTTTGGTGTTGTTTCCTTTAATTCGCCCTTCTCATTTATAAGATCAATAAAATCAAACCTTTGTTTCATTTTAATTTTTATAAATTTACTTTTAACACAGGGATTACTAACGACTTGGATTAGGCGGAGGATGTTGACCAAGATGAAATGGACCTGCATTGGTGTGGAAAAACTAAGAGATAAATCAAATGTTGAAATTTAACTTACATTGCACCCGACTGGGTGAACCCCAGCTCCCCTTCTAGGGTGGCCAGGGGCAATTTAAGTCAAACACCCTTGTACCACTCAACCACCGCTGCTGGTTATTTGGGTTAATAGTACCACTAAAAACCACAGCGGTGGTGAGGGATGACGATGTATGTGTTCTTACACACGTTACAGTGAACACTGATTCATCCACTTACTTTATCCATCGGGTCTTGCTAGGACTAGTCTGTGACTTTGAAGTTTTGATGAAACCCTCCCCCTCTTTGTATTCGATGGTTTGTCAAGGAAACCAGAAGAAACTGTAAACTTAATGGTTTTCGAACCTCCCTCCACAAGCCATTGCGCATCAGTCGAAGCGCAGTTCCTGGTCACAAAGCAGGAGGGGCGGTATTTTTGGTCGTGACTTCAACCCTCTACCACCCACCCGTGTATCCTGGCGGCTAACAATAGATATATATCTTCCTGTCCTCGTTTGCTTACAGCTCTCCTACAACGCTGAATATCATCTCTGCTTGCGTTTGGGGAAACCGCATTGTCATTTTCTTGTTGTCACATGGTATACTACACTAAATATCACCTATGAGGTAATTGCATGCGTGATATTGGGAAACAGTGCTGCCATTCTCTTGTTTTCGTGTAGTCAACCTTCATACACACATACCTACGACATATTTTTCAACACTTGATTGTCGATGTTGCCAATAGTTCCTTCTTATTTATCCCTTAACACTCGTAAACTTTCACGATAAGGTTTGCATGTTCCTACAAAAATATTTTTAACTAAATAAAGCTTTTTGTTTTATAAGTATTTCGTGTAAACCATTTATGACAGTAACAACTTTATTATCTATTACATTGGTATTTTGATTAGGATAGATTTGAGGGTTCTATATTCGAGAACAAACCATTTTAATAACTCGCGCTGTATCGAAGGAGGTAGTTATGTATTCGAGCTAAATAAATTGTAATAAGGAGGCGAAGGTATGAGAATAAGAGGAAGGTATCTTAACGGAGTCTTCGTTTCTACTTTTTGGGAATGTTACATGTTTTTTTTGTCCAGGTATTTTTGGTCGGCGTTTTGTTGGACATCTTTTTGAGACTCGAAAAAACTAATTAGCCTTGTGTTGTTTGAAGAATAAAGAGTATTTATGTCAGTTGTTAAGTCGTGTGAGAGAGAGGCAAATAGTTTTAAGTTACCCTGCCTTGAGTTATTTGGATAAGTTTTCAACCTCTTCCCTTGCAAATACTGGTACAAGTCAACCTTCTCACGTGTCTTTGATTTTTTCAAACCATCTCAATGCAAATGATGGTACAAAATTTTCTAAAGTCAACCTTCTCTAAGTTGTCAATCCCCTCTCCACACACATGAAAGTACATTTTCTAAATTCATCCTTCTTGTGTGCGGGAAGTCGGTTTGAATCCCCCAGTTGAGAAAATATATTATTTCCATTACGTCAATAATCGTAGAGAACTTTAAAAATAGCATGTTTTAGGTTTGGAGGAATGTATGTTAATTATTTTAAGTGAGTGATACTCCCCTTATCTTCCGCACAGAGTCGTAGTCTTTTGGTTCGAATACCTCCCAAATACATTTACTATTAATTCCCCCCCGCAAATGAAGATACATTTCCTCCATAAAAGTTGTCAACAAGCTAACACCTAAAAAATATGATAGCCTGAAAAACTAAGCTAACGCCGACCAAAAATACCATGGACTGAACAAAAAAAAGTTTTGTTTTTCGTTTGTACCGGATTGTTCCGCAAACATTTTTGTATTTACCGTTTTGATAGTTCCACAAATGATATGTTTACAGACCCTCTTCGCTGGCCACATGGTCTAAGACGCTATACTCTCTCAATATACTAGACTGCTGATCACGGGGAAATCGTTGTCTGATCCCGGTCGGGTATACTGAGGGTGGTTTTCCCCTAAATGGTTTCCCACTCGCTGTCCACGCAATTGCGGGTATACTCCCTTAGCCCTAATTTATTAGTGTAATTAGTACCTAAGCGTATAACGCGAATGGCTGGGAATACGTGGTGCTGAAAGAAGGAAGAAGATATTTTTACAAGGGGGAAGAGGGGGCAACTTCAAGGTAGCCCCCCTATAATTAAAGGACCTATCAAAACGGTACAGACGAAAAATTTTGCTGAACAATTCGGTACAAAAGAATAACAAACGATTGCAATAATAAGGATATGAATTTGAAAAAGTTGGAGGGGAGGGGTGGCAACTTCACGGACGTGATTGACTTTCACTCTTGGAGGAAACTGTTTGCTCCTCATTAAGGAAGAAAAGGTCAGTTTCTATCTTCTCACCAACAGAATTTTGACTATGAGGTTCTTTGAAAGTCACCCTCATATTTTGTTTCCCAAGGGTAGCTTATTTGGGTCACTGATCTCATGTGCTGGCACTAAAGCGTTCCCTTGAGACCCGCCCCGGTGAACATACGGACAAAGGCCTCATCATCTAAGGACAAATACAAATAATGTTAACAAAGCATGTTCTTTGGTATGGTCAAGATTCTCAGCAACCAACTTCTCTTGATTTTTCCATAGCGTTATACACATTTATATTAATCTCGCTTATGGGTTAGTGATGAGGAAGTTAAAATTTATAAAAATGTACCCGCATTTGCGTGAAGGAATAATGTGACACCCTTTAGGGTAACCCACCCTTAGTACAGCGGACCGGGGTTTGAACCCCGACACTTCATCACCAGCAAACCAGACTAAATGAGTTTGACGTTTGGACTGCGGTCCCACCGATGTGGATCTCACTACTGTTAAGTGCTTGTAAAACAACATGTTTAACCATTTAAGAAGATAATGTGGTCACTGCTAGCGGGAATCATTGGTGTACTTACTAAACGTGCACTTTTTAAACACGCATATTATACTAGCACACGACTTACAAACTAAATGAACATAGGCCAGTAGAGCAGACCGGGGCAAAAGCCCGCACTTAAGAGATTAGTAATTTTAAAAATATAAAACCACGTTCATTGATATATTTTTAAAGTATTATTATAATGTTGGGAACATATATAATTTATCAAAGATACCATACTGTTAATAAATTTATGTCAGGAGTGAATTAATTACTCAGATGTATTTTAGGACTTTTGCTCCTGCCTTGGGGTAAAAGTCTCACACCTTTGGGGTAAAAGTCCTACAGAGTAAAACTTCAAATATTTTTACTACTTACTATCTTGATTGCTTTAAAAAAAGTTATAGTTTTTTTTTAACTTGGAAAGTGATGCATAATAATTTAGTTATCTAACTTCGCCAGTAGTCACACGTATAATCTCCAATTCCCTCATAAGAGGTACACTACTCATGCTATCAGTCTTTACATTTCCTACATTTCATCCACTCATCTGTAGGAGGACCAATATACTCATCACAAGCAGGGCATTTTATTTCCGTTCCTCTTTTATTAGGTTTCATATCAAAAATAGGTTTTGAAGTTTTGAGACTCTTTAACTTTTGATGTTATCCTTTTTCTTCCTCTTTCTAAATCATCCAGGGATTTTTTTTTTTGTATGGCGAGCTTGAGAGTATCTCATACTATTTTCCTTTTCTTCTTATTTTCGATTTTCCCTTATTTTGGGAAGTGGTGCAATCTCAGATGCTGAGACATAAACTGAAGTTTGTATGTCTTTAGTTGCACCATTTGAATAATGGTCCTCCTCACTCTAGCCTGCCTCAGACAGTAATAGATCAGGGCGTATTGAAGTACACACACCAATTAGTCCATTGGATGTACTGGGACCTTGTGCACTCAGTGATTCAGACACCTCTTTCCTGACAAAACTTAAAGTAGGCTCACAATAACCACTAGTGGCAACCGTATCTTCTAAATGATAGTTCACATTTTCACTAGAATCAAACTTGGTTTGTAACAGTTGATGGCAAAAAATAGTCTTCTGTGATGGGGGCTTAGTGGCTAAATACTACACATTTGAAAAGCTTTTACTGCTTTTCCCATTGTGATTTTAAAAAAAACACATAATATATTATATAAACATTTGAAAATCAATTTAAAAATAAAATGTTAGTGCCTTACATTTATAAATATTTATATTTGATTAAATATTGTTTACAAATTGCATAAATAGTTAAAATGTATCAAATTAGGCCAATTAAGTAGGTGTAATATGTAGATACAGTAAGCTTAAAATGATCTTAGAATCCGCATGGATTATTATCATTATTTTTATTATTATTATTATTATTATTATTAGCACCGCGTCTTACTACCCGTTCGGGTTATACGCACTTACGCTAATGTGTAATGGTAGGGTGATTGTGAGATGAAATGGAGGACCTACAGTTTAACGTGGAATCCGAACCACGGTGGAGGCCTGGCATTCCTCACATTCACAAGTTGTGATTAATACACGTCTTGTCAGAGGTGAAGGAAGGGTTTGGTAATCAGATAAATCTGTGCTGGGACCGAGGATTGAACCCCGGATTCCAGCACAGAAGTCTGACACCTTACCCCTAGACCACCAGGTCACCTTAGAATCCGCATGGACTTTTACTCTGGAATGGATGGCGGACTTTAGCCCCCAAAGTACCTACGGCACCTTTTGTATTATAACGCTTCAATGGGAAATAACTTAGCAATAAACACTGAACATTGTGATCTATGAATGTCTTTATTTACGTGGGGTAACATCGTTGTTTATGTATAAACTTTGCTAAAACGTTTTATATATACGTTATTATTACATCAAAGTGAGCTTTTTAACATCTTTGAAACAACTTTCTTCAAACACAAGGAGTTTACGTCTGCCAGCAAGCTGACATGACACCTTCCACTAGCAGTCATCAGTGTTGCCGACCAAATGATAGTAACACATATATTGCATAAGAGGACTCTTGCCTCCAAGGCCTTAGTCAGATTTTTTATGGGGGTTCAATCCCCCTCCCCCGAAATTTTATGAACATAATATATATGGCTTTATTTATGGTTCAAACAATCTAAAATTAAGGTACAAGTACAAATTAGGGGGCTTTGTTACCATAAAAAGCACTTCAGATAGCTTCTAGAGGTGTTTAGTATTCAGAATGTTTCCTAGCTTTAGGCAGTTAGGGGGCTGTGTTACCATAAAAAGCACTTCAGATAGCTTCTAGAGGTGTTTAATATTTAGAATGTTTCCTAGCTTTAGGCAGTTAGGGGGCTGTGTTACCATAAAAAGCACTTCAGATAGCTTCTAGAGGTGTTTAATATTTAGAATGTTTCCTAGCTTTAGGCAGTTAGGGGGCTGTGTTACCATAAAAAGCACTTCAGATAGCTTCTAGAGGTGTTTAATATTTAGAATGTTTCCTAGCTTTAGGCAGTTAGGGGGCTGTGTTACCATAAAAAGCACTTCAGATAGCTTCTAGAGGTGTTTAATATTTAGAATGTTTCCTAGCTTTAGGCAGTTAGGGGGCTGTGTTACCATAAAAAGCACTTCAGATAGCTTCGAGAGGTGTTTAATATTTAGAATGTTTCCTAGCTTTAGGCAGTTAGGGGGCTGTGTTACCATAAAAAGCACTTCAGATAGCTTCTAGAGGTGTTTAATATTTAGAATGTTTCCTAGCTTTAGGCAGTTAGGGGGCTGTGTTACCATAAAAAGCACTTCAGATAGCTTCTAGAGGTGTTTAATATTTAGAATGTTTCCTAGCTTTAGGCAGTTAGGGGGCTGTGTTACCATAAAAAGCACTTCAGATAGCTTCTAGAGGTGTTTAATATTTAGAATGTTTCCTAGCTTTAGGCAGTTAGGGGGCTGTGTTACCATAAAAAGCACTTCAGATAGCTTCTAGAGGTGTTTAATATTTAGAATTTTTTCTAGCCTTAGGCAGTTACGGGGTGATGTTGCCATAAAACCCTTCAGATAGCTTCTAAAACTGTTTATCATTTAGAATTTTTTCAAGTCTCCGGCAATTGGGGGATGTGCCCACCAACCCCCCCCCCCCCCCCCCTTCGAAATTATTGGCTGGCTACGGCCTTGCTTGCCCCGTATAGAATTGACCCCCGATCCTCTTTCCTCCCGTGTAACACCAAGTAGACATTCAGCCTAATACCCCACACCCCCTCCAGCCTGTGTTACGTAACACTGTGTTGTGACCTCCCCCCTCCCCCCGTTTCCCTCCATACAACACCATGACGTACAATTAGAGTAGCATTACATGGATGATGAACTCTAATGTAGAGTGTGAAATAGATTGTATTGTTTTGGCACCAGGAAACATAAAAAAAGGGGGAAGATATACATGTGTTCCTGTTGTTGCAGGTCAGGTGGACGGGTTCGGCCCCTACAAGCCAGTGCCACCTCCCAAACCTGTGGGTGGGGGGTCGCCACCCCCCTACAGGATGCCACCCTACCCCCTGTATGGCGAAGCGCCCAACATCCCTGGCGCTGCGGTGGGCACCGACAGCAGTTCTACCAACCCCACGGGTCTACACACCCACTCCAGTAAGTTCCCGGTAAGTAATTTGGGCTGGAGACTGTACCGTACTGAAATACAAGCTTTTAATTTGTTAAGAATAATTTTGTCCTTAATTTGTTAAATAAATTAACATAATTTGAAATTTATTAATATTAAATAAAAATATTTTAAACAAGTTAGTTGCTAAAAGGTTTAAATTAATATTTGGCAACACTACACATCATAGACAACAACAATATTTCTCACTCTTTCTGAATATTTCTTTAACTTTGGCTTCAATAATGTGCGTTGATTAGCTCTCTCTTTCATTATATTATATTTCACTACCTTTGCCGGAGGTGAAGGAAGAGGTTGTTAATCAGATAAATATGTGCCAGAACCAGGATTTGAGCCCCAGACCCTTCACATAGAAGTCTGACATCTTACCCCTAGACTGCCAGGTCCTCATTCTTAATATAGGGCCAGTTTCATAGTCAGATTTAGTACGCCTCAAGTGCGGCGCTATACTAAATAAAAGACGTCACCTACCTGAAATTGAATGGAATGGGCCAGTTTCATATGCGAAACTGGCCCATTCCATTTTGGTCTAGGTATTTAGTATCGACTCGCACTTTAGGCGTACTAAATCTGACTATGAAACTGGTCTAAATCATTTACAGAAAGTTTTGTAAAGGCTTATGTATGATCTTTTTTTAGTATGGTATTATATTTGTGTATGCCTTTTTTTTATCAGTGTATTAAAACTCCAATAACTTTATCAATCCCTTATTGTTTGGCTTACTTCATCAGTGTTGTTATGGGATGGGACAGACCAATTTATACTGTGCTAACAGTACACTTCAAAATACACTTTTGCTTCATTTCCCTCGTGTGAATAAACAATTACAAATTTAATTTCAACCATCATTACTTGATAAATAAAAACACACTTCAACTGATCTGAATTATTAAAGAATTATTTTATGCAATTTATCCTTTTTAAACAGCAAAGAACAAACTTTTTTGTTTTTTCATATAAAGAGAAAGTATTGTAATTGTGAAATTTTTTGCCTCGAGATTATGACAAACCTTCACATTTTATGTGTGTTCGAAACCAAAAAGTGGATTATACCATTCTGTTGGCCCCCATGTCTCTGTCTCTCTTTCTGTCCCTGACCACAGATCTGAAATGGTTTGGTATATTTTGTTTAAACTTTATATCTAAAAGTTACGGACATATTTTGGATTTTGGATAGTTTACTGATAAGTGATTTATTTTATTACAAATTTTTCAAAAATGGCTCCAATGATTCTATTTAAAATGGATATCTGGGAAGTGTTTGGCATGATAAATAAAACTGTATCTGCTAGGTTTTATACATGATAAATAATAATATTTATTTGTTTTTCTAAAAAAATCATTTTAGATTAGTTTATTTTTGTAAAATTTGAATTTTTTGGAAAATAGCTTAGCAATTTTGTTTGAAATTGGTATCGGGGAAATATTTTACATGATCAATAATAGACACCTATTGTTTGTTTATTTTTATAAAATACATTAATTTAAGGGTAGTGTTGTTTACTTATGACAAATTATAGAATATTTCACTTTTTTTTAATTGGGCCTCAAAATTGAGCTCAAAATGAGTAGTAGCTGAGAATTGAATTTTATGATAAATAAGAATTTATTTTTATTTTTACAAACCACACATAATTTTAGGCTAGCTTACTAATAACATGTTTTTGAAAATTTGAAATTTGTTTAAAATATATGAACAATTTGGTTTAAAATCTATTTATAAATAGTGTTTATTATGATTAACAGGATTATGTTTTTGGTTTTTTGAGGAAAACTTACTTAAGGGTTGTTTACTGAAAACTTATTTTTGATAATTTTCTTCCAAGCTATAATAAACAATATGAGAAAGTTTGTGCAAGTGTGTTATAATGTTTATTTTACTTTTAACTGGTAGCCTTTAGTTATTTGATGTGCATTTTGTATTAATAAATCTTTAAAAAAATGTTATGTGTGGTTAGCTAATTACTGGCACTAGACACTTAAAAAGAGTCCCTCTAAATGAAACCAAGACAAAACTTATAGAATGGATAGTATATCCAGTGTGGACTAAAAAGAACTTGTTACACAAGTTAGTAAGAATAAGAGTCGGGCAGGTAAAACCCTTCATTTTATAATTAATGTTGTGAGAAAATTCCCATGCATTGTTAGGCGGGTTTGTCTTGAGCCGAACAGTTCTGTTCTTAGTAGTGTCGAAACCTCTGATACGAGACGAGTCTACTTAGAGACAAGGTGGAAAATTACTTCTGTATAGTTTGGATACATGGGATATTTATATTTAACCATTTACAATGCAATTATTATAGTTACATGGTGATCAATGTTGATTGTGTTGTTTTTTGGTGTCTACATTTATTGTTTCTAATGGTGTTTTAACATTACCTGTGTCATACTTGTGAACGAGATAAAGAAATTAAATACTGTGGTATTTATCAATCTTGTCTCAAAAGTGTATTTTATATGACCCATTATTTCTTTAAATAGAATCCTAATTAGTTGCTCATTATATTTTCTTATTTAATAACATATCCCTATTGTGATTTACAGAATGCACCTTTTTTTTTTCCGGTGCTTCTCATCTTACCACTCATTTGTATATTTACTAAAATGTAGTAGGGATGGTGAATGTAAAATTTAAAAGTTTATTTTCATTTGTGTGAAGGGAGAATGGGAAAATTTAGTAAAACCTCAGAATACTGAAACAGGATTCAAACTTTGACCTCCAAACCATAGGACTGACGCTTTTATCCACATGCTCATCAATATATGAGTGATGCAGTCAAGTCTTAATATTCATACATATATTAATTTTATATTTTAAAGTTTTTATTTATTGTTGATTTCCATTTTAACTTGGCTCATTTTGTGTTCATATCATATTTTAAAGAAAACTCACACATAAAAATGTGATGCGTCAACTGAGTTTACCTATGAAATAATTTCAGATAGAACGTGAGGTAATCTTGAACATTTCTGACAAGAACTCTAAAATTCCAATACTCCACGAGTACAAGAAGAGGCCTAAGTCAGCACTGACAGCCATCGCTCCAGACGGACCAGCGAAACAAATTGCCTGGACAGAAGACAATAAATCTGTGAGTTATACTTTATTTTGTTTCTATTTTACTATTAGATATACCATCACCTGGTTGGTTCCTAGTTTGAATACTTTGTTGACATCATCATTTTAAACTAAATTGTATTTACACTACACTATTTTATCACTGGCATACATATTATTTAAAAACCTCATGGTTTTAGTCCTATTTTCATTAAGAGTTGGAGTGAAATATGTAGGACCTGTTCTAGTAAAATTAGAAGATGAAGGCATTAATAAAACAAATTTAGAGATTTAAAAAAAATATTCCTTTTGGTGCCAGCAATTAAGAAGTTGGCTTAACTAGGAATGCCAGGCCATTTAAACCATATTTGTTTGCATTAAATAATCAATATAAAATTGACTTTTCACTGAGGATTCAAACTATTGATATATTCATAGAATACAAATATCAAGTTGTTTTCCAGTATGAACACCTCTGGAACTTCTAGAATGATAACCAAACTACGAGGACATAAAATTCATGGGCATTAGATTGGCCGGTGGTGCTTTAGTTAAGTTTCTTCTCGGCCGATAGACCGGCCGGCTGACACTATAAGCGTAAAACATGTTTTGAAATCAGGCTATCAGGTTAATTCAGTCATCTGATTGCAATTTTATTGCCAAAACTGGTCAAATAACCTTTGTAGTAAACTTGAATTTTTAGAACATATTCGACATCTTAAAGCTACACTAATAGTAAAAAGGACACATGTATTTTCTTGATTCTCAGGAGGTATTTGTGGCCCTCCATTTCCATTGGTCCTCCACATAAAGTGATAAGGGCATTTATGGAATATTTGAGGTGTTAAAAAGTAGACATTATTTTTCCCTTGCTTATTTCTTTAGAAAAGTGAGCGCATTTGAAATTGAATTATTTCAATTTTGTTTTATAAAATACTAAGACAGTACATATTACTGACTTGCTTGGGAAAATACCAAGTCAACAACTTTGGTTGTACAATGTTAAAAGGAATTCAAGGTTTTCCAACCAGAAAAACACCCAAAGACACGAACTGTGTTTTCCCAGTAAGACGGTGATTTATATAACATTCTGTCGGACTCAACAGCCCATGCATGGAAAGAAACACGGATGTCTTCTCCCAAAATTACCGCAACCTTGAGCTCACGTGTAGTGACCAATCATTCCATACATGCACTTCTTCCTGTACATTACCGGTTGTTCTTTTTTAGCACCCCATCTTACAACACGTTTGGATTGTATGCCTATGTACTATTACATCCATTACTGTTTCCAGCCTGTGGTCTGGGTCAGTTTTTTATTCAAGTATTATATTTTCCACTACCGGCTGGCTAGGTTTGTCATAGCTTCCGATGCCTTATAATCTAACTTAAGATTAGGACAGGCACAACAACCTGTCCCCTGCCGTTAATTCATTACTGTGAAAGGGTAAACCCACATTTCACCAATGATACATTTTTCGGCCATGCTGGGAATCGAACCCGGGACTCTTTAGTTCAGTAGGCAGACACGCTTCCGACTGAGCTAAAGTGTCGGATTCCTATGTACTAATTACTCTAATGTGTTAAGAATGAGTAAAGCTGAATTAAGAGTAAGTGTACCTGCATTTGTATGGAGGGAAAGTGGTAAACCATTTGGGAAAACCACCCTCAGTACGGTCTATTGCGAGATTAACACCTTAGACCATGGCCACCAAAGGGGGTATCTATTACCAGTATTCCTTCATTATTGTAATATAGAAACAATATCCACTCTTAACATCTTACACCTCAAATGATGCATTGGCTCTTTGGGACAGAGTCAAAAGATCTTCCCTCAAATACTTTTGTCCCCACATATCTAGTGTAGGTAAAATGTACATTATCATATTAAACTATTTAATTTTCTTATAACATTACCGATAATGTCCAATCTAAGTAATTTGGTCACACTAAAATATGATCTGCAAGTACTTAATTTATTTGCGAGTTTAAAAGACCCAAAGACCAAATTATAATGGATGTTGTTTTATTATGCAACTAACGGAAAATTGCCGTAAGATCAGCCAGTCGTAGCAATCAACAGTTACCAACCCTTCCTTAGATAATTGGAATATAATATTTCCTATAAAATGATATAAAGTCTACATATGTTATACATATATTAACTACCATAGTTTAGTGATGTGTAAAAATATGTTACTTTATTAATCATGTTTTAAATAAATAGCAATTCTTTATATTTAAATTGTTATAATTTTTAATTGTTTAGTACAATTTTATATCCTTACAATATATTAACTTGCATAAACTTTTGATAGTTAATAGAGATAATGTCAGTGGTGTAACACCAGGGCCCGGAGGGCTTGCGATGCGGGCTGGCCCAAAGGTACAAGGGAACTTTAGATTACTATAAATGTGGTGTAAATAATTGTAATCAAATAACTTATGTCCTGATTATTGACAATTTAGATAGTTAAATATGTTTATCATAAAGTGTTGTAAATTATAACTAAGCTATAGCATTATTTAAATTATTTCATTTGCTTTTAAATAGCACAGATATTTTTTATCTTCATGCAGTCAAGCTGACTGACTGATGACGTTACCAACACAAGACAGGGGCTAAAACAGTCAATCATAAGGTGTGAATACTAAATTAGTAATTTTTAGTACTATTAATGATTTCTTATAACATTTTTAAGGTGTTAGATGACTTAGAAAAGGGGGCCTGAAAATAAATCTTGTGAAGGGGGCCAAGCTTAATTTGTTACGCCACTGGATAGTGTCTTAAAGTAAATACTTAAGCATAAATTGTGACCTGTATTAATAATAGTTTGAGCAGCTGATAATGTTACCATTTTTTCTTTATAGAGTGGATACAAAATATTGAATCATATATGTAAACTAAAATAATATGCAAATAATCACATTAAATAGTATATTCTAAGTATTGGGTTTGATTCCCATGTCCAGGCTGCTATTTTTCAATAAATTGAATGTATACTATCTTACTATATTTAAAAAGAGCATTGCCCTCTTAAATAGGATTACTGACTGATCTTTCTAAAAGTAGTCTGACTTGTCATAGCATACTAAAGAAGAAAAAGGTGTTAAATACCTATAAAATAACAATAATACTATAGTAAAATGTTATCAATTTTGGCTGCAAATAAGTTTGTATTTTCTAAAATGGCACTTCCTATGAAAATTGGACTGTAGCTTGGCACTGGCGTACTTGACTCTTGATCCTGAGAGGCTGAGACCGTATGTGCTATGAGTGTTTGTTCTTCCTCAACGTATTTCCAGGGGAATGTGGAACTGTTTTCATAAATCTTTCCCTCCTTTTCTTGTTGCCTTCCCTACATTATAAAATACAGACAAATAACTACCATTGGCTGTAAGCATTATAACAGCTCTAAACTCAATTAATTCCTCACTAAAAAAAACATAATGTGAATATATAGGGCTGTTAATATTTATAAATACAGTACAATCATTATTATTAGATATTGATCAACGCTAGTTTATGGAAAAATGGAAATTCCTGAATAGCTTAGAAAAATTATAAAAAAATAATTTAAACATATATTTTTCTACCTTCAATGTTTTAAAATTAAAGTTACATTCAGAGTTAAAAATAAATAGTACCGGTAAGTAAATTGTATAATACATGTGAATTATTTAACTGATTCATACCTAATTAAAAATTGGTTAATGACCTCCTGATTTTTCTATTTTACACAATTATGTTGTTTTAAAAATCTGTGGATTATTAAAAGTTTCATTATTTGTTTAATTTTTCAAGCAGCAAAATATTGCTGTATTATTTTATTTATGTCATGACATCCATTAGATGCCAACTATGTATACAAAGTATAAATATAGTTAAAATTATTCATATAATCCTTGCTACACACTGAAGAAAACATACTATTCTTAATGTTGGCAGTAGTGAGTGGACATACAGCGACATGTGTTGAGAACAGAATAACAAACACAATCGATAAACAACACATTTCCTTGGACCAACATGGCGAGGTGCCAATACCAAGCTTGAAAAAAATATACCTCGGGAATCTCTCATTCTTTCTTCTTAAACAATTTTATTTTAACAAAAATATTAAATATGTTTTCTTGAGACAACTCTGTTCCTATGAGGTGTAATATATGTATTTCCAAAGATTGCTGGACACTCGAGTGATCCAACAGTTGTCACTATAATTATGTCACTGTTAATGGTGTGTTAACACATAATACGGAATGCCCCTCAGAGTAGAGGGGGCCCAAGACTGTATATATGGCTTAGTGAAGAGGGGAGGGGGTAGCGAATAAAATTTCCAGTACAGTAGAGTCTCAGAAACTCGACACTCGATAACTTGACATTCCGTGTAACTCGACACGCACATGTCCACACAGTTGTTGGTGCCAGTCATCCCAATCTAAGGTCATTCAACTGTATAACCTCTCAGTTTGTTTGTGTAACTCGAGTGGAACAGTCGTACTGTGGTGTTTTTACAAGTGCTGTGTTTGTTAGTTATCCAATTCAGTAATATGTTATTTGGATCAAAATAATATTATATGTACAGTACTTTACTGCAGTTCTGTATATTACACGTATGTATATACACTATTATATTAACACATTATATATTGTACTGTATGTATATTACTGTTACTGTACCATACAATACTACAGTACAGCACAACTGTAACTATAATATTCAATACTGTACAGTGATTCATTCTTGTTTAGTAAACATGCATCTTATGCAAGTTCATTCATAAAACTCGACACCGTCTCAGTCCACATTAGGTCGAGTTTCCGAGACGCTGCTATATAAATAAAATGACAAGTCCTCCTCATACAAAAGAAAATAAAGATTAATTAAAACTATGTGTTTCCTTTAATCAATAACTAAAGCTTACTTTAAAAGTACAAACTTAAAAAAAATTGATAAATTATGAGTTGATTGACCAAAATGATGAAAGTTTAATCATCTTCCTGCCTTAAAAAATAAGACGATGTTCACCAGATTTTATTGATTTATATTCCTCAATCATACAATAACTAACTGATTAAATCCATTATCGTTCCGGAAGTTTGCTAGCTTTGTGTGAATTAATTTTTATAACATTAGGTATTACTCAATTCGGTGTACACGATCAAAGTGTAACATACCAGTTTGCATAGAATGCCGGAGCTATACCTCAGTTTTATCTTCTGTGGTGCTAACTGACAGCTCACAGCTGACTTCTGACAGTCAACAGTTAGGTATATATCTAAATTTTGACTGTCAGAAGTGACAACTGCTAAAGACATGGTTTTTGCAGATCATATGGTTCGGCGTAGGGATACATAATTTGGTCTGGTAGCTTTTCAAAGCCGTCAGAAGTCAGCTGTGAGCTGTCAGTCAGCACCACATAAGCTAAAACTGAGGTATATTTAGATGAATGGTTATCCAGGGTGCTAGAACTAAGTTCATTAGCATTGATCTAGATTCATTTGTAACTGGGAGGTACCATTGTTGACAGGGCCTCATATTTATTATATACTTAATAGAAACACCAACTAAAACAAAACATAATGTAAGGTAACTAGGGAACCTGTTTGAGTAAACATCCCATAACGCATGTTATGTTTCAGCCATTCTTATATTTTCATAACAATCTTGGTTAAACATTTATCTTTTGTCTTTTATTTGATGCTCTGGAGCATAAAACTAGCCTTTATTATAAATATTGTGCCTAAGTGAAATTTGGGCAACTCTGTCATTAAGTGATGGATATAGAAGCGTTCATGAGACGCTAAAACTTATTAAGAATACATTTTAATATTTGAAAAGAGTAAAACTAATTTTATTTAGGTCTAATTTGTTTAAATGTTTCCATCAAATTTATAATAACTATACACCAATCCCCATCAATAAACAACCTCCAAATAGTTTAAGGAGGCCATGAATTGGTTGTTTAAAAGAATTCCGGGGAAAACTCTTCTTATCACCAGCATTTAAAACAATCTTTATTTTACTTTGGGAAATGTTGCGATCCTAAAAGTAATATCCAGTTGTATCAGAAACAGGATCACTTTCAAATAATATATTCCATAGTAATTAATCAACAACATTTCACTCAACCTGGATATAAGTTTGTGTTTGTGGTAGCACTGTACAATTACATCGATATTCTTAGAGCACAGTAGAGGGCCGTGAGCACACACATGATGCGCATTGTCTGCATATTGATGCTCTTGGTACATTGCCCAACGCAAGCCTCGCAGCACTATCACACATCAGCGGGCTACCGCCACAGTAGCTCTTTATGCAGGCTTCGAACAAAGTGTTTCTATCAAGGAACACATCTCTTGTCCTTAGATTTGTTGTTTAGTTTCAAACTTAGCTGGTAGTAAACTTTTAGAGTGTGTGTTTGACAAATCTCACCAAGCGTTTAATAGTTCTTCCATAAGATTATTATTAATATTAGTTTTATTAGTGTGCTGATTATGATCATATTACTAATAATAATTAAATACTAAAATATACATGATTGCTTTACATCTAAATTTAATCTAGTTTTAAATCCTCCAAGCTGATCCAAGTTTTGAAGATGTGGTGTCTTACTTGCAGCAAGTGAACGTGCACGGCGAGGACACCGTGATACTCACCAGGATACAACACGGCCATATAGAGACTCGCAGTAATATGGGGATGGAGGAGTTGGCCCACCAGGTGTACAAAGCTCACCCCATGCAAGTACTGGACGGGGTCAGGGGAGGCAAGCCTCAACCCCACGTGGCCGCTGAATACAGGAGCACATACAGGAGCGCCAACACTGCTGACGGCTACATGTACAATGGGTGAGAGATAAAACGACTATTATTCAGTTGTTTATTATTTATTCGAGTTTGAACTACATGCATATAGTTACAAGATCTTTAATATTAGGCCTATATCAGAAAAGTTATTTTTTTAAATGTTTACTTTAGATAACTTAATAATGCATTATGTAAATATAGAAAAATGAAATCCGGACAGGAATTTGAACCCTGGCCATCTGGCTTTCTGTGCTGACCGCTCTATTGTGTGAGCTATCTGGGATCTCCTCCATGTGCCATTCAAATATATACATCTCCAAGCGTACTGATTTAGTTAAGCTGGGGCGACCCAAGGGTTTTGTGTCCTTAGGCGAGACTTAAAATTTGCACCCCATTCATATTCTGCACCATCCATAACCCTACCTACCAAAAAGCTTACCTATTTCCACTTATTCATGATTCATATCTGAGATTTATCTGCTTGCTGTATATTATTATTATTATATTTAATGTAACAATAACAATACAGTGTGCTTATATCTAACCTGAACAGGTAATAAGACACAATGCTAAGAAGAAAGAAAAAAATAGTGCACCAATATGACTTAGAACATTATCACAAAATAAACTTGTATGCTCCTCCATTAGTCCTCTTCCCCTGGTAACCAAATTTATAGGCATGGAAGGAATTACAAGTTTCTCTTTTATACACTGAAAGAAATATCTTATGAGGAAGGGATCACAATTCACAACAACACAAAGCATAGGAATGGCATCTTTAATTGTCCTTAGCCTTATAGCATGGTCAGTATTAATGATATTATCATTTGGTCGAAACATTCCAGTTGATTTATAAGCGTTCCTTATTGGTTCAACAGGAGAGTCATAAGCTGGATCTTGATTTAGATATATTGCCGCAGTATTAACTTCTTCGTTATCTTCCTTGTTTAGAATATTCTCACACTCAAACTTTCATGGACTGTTACATCTCCTTCTTCATTATTGCGGTAGAAAAACTTGAAGAGCACCCCTTTTTTTCTTCACTTCTTCCTTTTCCCTTTCTGCCTTGCATTTCTAAAACTGGGATCTAGATATTCGTTTATTGTCTGTCATTACTAAAAAATAAAAAATAATAATTATGATATACTCATATATAATTATAATACGCAAAAAAAAATAGAAATAATAGAGCATTAAAAATAATGAGAGCAAAAAAAAATTCTGCGTTCAGGCATTTAATATCATAGCTGTTTTAATATGGGGGAGAGGGGGGCTGTTTCAATTTAAGTTATAATTAAAACCAACGCAAATTATTGACGCTACCTATGCTGGCTGGGCTAGGCTGGACGATAGAGGTTGAAAAGGGCAATTGGAGGATCTCTCTAGTTAAATATGTTCACATCTTTAAATGTAGATTACTTGTGCGAAAATCGAGCGGACAAGGTTTATAAATTTTGAACATTTGATTGACTTGTTAGCAAAAACCAAAAGCTGAAGAAATGATATTTTCAGTACTTTAGTTAAATTATTTATAAATTATTCTTAGCCCTGATAAATTTTTAGTAGTAATTAAAATCAGTACTTGTTCAATCTATGTTTTTCTGGGTTTTAAAAAACTAGTTTAAATAAAACAATTACCAATTCTAAGACACATAAAATATACTAGCACACACCTAAAATAATATAATAATATATTTATAGTACAATAAAGTCTCAGAAACTCGACCTAATATGGACTGAGATGGTGTTGAGATATTGAAATGTTGAGTTTTACGAATGAACTTGCATAAGATGCATGTTTACTATATCATGTTTACTAAACAAGGATGAATCACAGTACAGTATTGAATATTATAGGCACAGTTGTACTGTACTGTAGTATTAGTACGGTACAGCACGTGTAAAAACATCACAGCACAACTGTTCTACTCGAGTTACACAAACAAACTGAGAGGTTATACAGTTGAATGACCTTGGATTGGATGACTGGCACCAACAACTGTGTGCACGCGCGTGTCAAGTTATCGAGACTACTGTACTTACTTATAACTCTGGTAGACGATGGATACTGAAATCACCAGCATTAATAGCCTTTTATTTGAACACTACACTAACACTAGTTCACTAAAAGAATGTTATCAGCAATAATATAAGTTACCAATACCAGGCCACCATCTTACAGCTCCACGATATGACTACGTGAACCAATATCAGACCACCATATACCAGGTGTCAACCCCCCTCCCCTACCGCCCTTTCCCTAATTGCCATCAAACATTATCGGAAACATGAACCCAACTTTTCTTCCTTTTCTCTAAATATTTTCATAAGTTTTTAATTAAATATCAAAGTGATGCACTCGAAAAACAACCTTGAACATCATAAAACCATAAATAGGATTATGTTGTTAATAATTTTTGTTTTTAAAAAATATATTCTTACTTTTAGATAATGTTACTTCCTTATTGAAAAATAATTAGAAGCCTGTATAATTTAAATATTTTTTCAACACTTAAAAAAAATTCTTGAATGCGCCCCTAGGACTTTTGTCCCCTAGGCGTTTGACTCTGTAGTTAAGTACAAAGACTTGGCACAGGTATCTCCTTCTGTAGAACATCTCATTCTTTACTATCAATGTGTATGATTGTTTATTATGTGTATATGAGTACTAATATAATCTACCTAATGGCACAAAATGATGGAAATTGAAAATAATTGTTTATCTTAGACACTAAATTTGTTTGTCAAACTTTGGGTTGTAGGACTTGTTCATAAGCAAAATCGAAGTTCACATATATAATATATTTGAGTTGAAGTTTAAGTTTTAAATGTATCACACACTAACAATGATAAACATATTGATATTCTGATATTTTAACCCAAGCTTGAGTTTCAATAGTCTTATATTTTGCATTGATTCTTTTTGTTTGTGACCCGCCTTGGTGGCGTAGTTGGCTAACGCGCTAGTCGTGTTGAGCCCGACCGCCGAGGACGGGGAGATCGAGGTTCGAATCTCGGTCGGGTGAACTGGGGGTGGTTTTTCCTAAATGGTTTTCCACTCTCCCTCCACGCAAATGCGGGTTCACTTCCTCAAAAATTCAACCCTCCCAATTCCTAATCCATTAGAGTAATTAGTACTTAAACGTATAACCCGAATGGGTAGTAAGACGTGATGCTAAATATTATTATTATTATTACTTTTTGTTTGTGCCTTTTTTTTATTGTTGATTGTTCTCTGCAGACACCACAGTGGGGTCTCTACAGGAGCTGTTCCTCGAACCTGGACCTCAACCAGCGCACAACCTTACCAACCTCCTCCAACCATCACCAGCAGACCTCCAGCACTACTGCCACACCAACAGGGACAAACACCTGGCCGGCGGGAACAGTCAGCTGAGAGGAAGGCTGATGAAAAAACAGAGGCTGAAGAAGAACGAATCACTTTGGATACAACTATTACTCAGGGCAAAGATTCTGAGAAGAACAAGGCCTTCCCATCCAGGACACTTCACACCATCAAGGATATGATTTCTAGTAGGTTTGGGGGAGGGAAGGGTCCAAAAGACAATGTTGGGGGTGAGTGTGTCAGTGAGGGGGACAAGACAGACTCTGGAGCAGCCCTCAACAACACAGATAAGGCCACAACACCTAGAAAACAACTGGTACGAGACGAGGATCAAGATTTTAATCAGAGACAGCACATGCTAGGAGGAGGGCCCCAGGTAATAGGTCCTTCCAGAAACTATGGAGACTCACACGGGATGTGTACAGAGGACACAACCCGAAAGAGTGGTCGAGGAATGGGAGGCCCGCTAGATAAAGGGATATATGCCACGGCGAGGACAGCTCAACAGGAGCAGCACAGTAGAAGTGTGGGTGATTTCACCAGGGAGCTACCCCATCAGGGGCCAGAACCCACATACAACTACCAACGTCATGGGGGGAAAGTCCTTCGGCAGGGGCAGAACTTTGGTAGCCAGCCAGGTATGCTTGATCAAAATGGTATCTACATGGTGATGAGGCAGAGCTCCCAGCAGCAGCAATCTCACTCGAGTGGGGGTCCTGGTTCGAGTCATCATCAGGGCAGTGTGTACAGCAGTAAAGACAGTCACTATCCTCAACAAGAATCCTCCCCCAGGACAGAGGAACAAAACATTGTGAATGTTAACAATGAACGAAGACACCAAGTTGGGGAGAACGATCCTCGCAGACAAGACCGGGAGAATGCTGGTGCGGGATTCAGCCATAGTACAAACAATATAAGAACAATGAATGAACCTACTTATAATGGTAACAGAGATTGTCAAGTATTTGGTGCATCAAGCCGGAGAGGATCCCAGTGCCGTTTGGATGATGAAGATGACGACGAAGGTGGTTTCATAACTGGCGTACCAAGTAATCCCTCCAAGAGCCTACGAGGGAGTAACCACTCTGGAAGGGGGGATAACCCTCCACCAGGCAGTGGTTACACCCAGCAGCAGTCTTCAGGACAGAGCTCAGACTACGAGAAGGCGACTCAGCGTAGTACGGGGCAATCATCCTCCAATGCGGACTCTGGTCGTGGGAGCACTGTTTACAGTAGTGGTCACCAGATGGTAGGACAGAGGGAGGAGAGGCTAGACACCAGTACAGAGTCTTCAGAATCTCCAGGCAGGAGGGATGCCATGTATGGTTTACCACAAGGTCAGTGATATCTTATTACATGATGGCGTCTAATGCAGTGTTTCCCATACTTTCGTCATTTGTGTAACCCTTTCGGGGCTGTAGTCTAAACCACTGTAACGATTCTGGCTCTTCAACAAATACAAGGAAACAAGATGGTTACCTGATATTTTGTAAAATATAACTGTCACTACACATTGTAATAAAGCTTTCGTGGTAAACTAAAACTTGTGGCGGGAAAAGAAAGGCAAATGACATCACGTCAAATCTGTATAAATTTGTTTATTAGTCTTACTAGCGTAAAAAAAACCATAACTTAATCCTTAGCATACACCTTGGGGTACTTGTACCACAGTTTGGGAAACACTGCTAAAGTGTATTCACATTTTATATTATTTATCTTATACCTTTCAGAATAAATTGTAGAAATCAATTACTCTCATTAATGTCACTTCATTCTTTGATTACTGCAAAAATGTAAAATATGATGAATCTTTGTCAGCAGCTTAGCATCACACAAGATGTGCATGATTGAATGATATAAGTTTATTTTGTTCCTTTCAGGTTTGTCAAAGAAGGTTGAACTTTTTTGGTTACTAAAATCGATAGTTGTACCGTACCTTTTAAACTACACTTCATATTATTTTACAATATACTTCTAAGCTCAATTTACTACTTTCAATTTTTCTGTCTTAAGAAAACAGTAAACAACATGGACTTACTCCAGTATACTAACAGTTTTATGATGTTTATGGTTTATGAAAATGAGTCATGACTTCTTTTTTTTTTTCATTTATTATTGTTTCCAACCTGTGGTATGGGTCAGTTTTTTATTCAAGCCATATATTTGCCACTACCGGCTGCCTAGGCCTGTCGTAACTTCATATGTTTTATAATATAACTTAAGACTAGGACAGGCACAACATCCAGTCCCCGGCCGTTACTCAATCACTGTGAAAGGGCAAACCCACATTTCATCAATGATACATTTTTCAGCCATGCCAGGAATCGAACCTGGGACCATTAGCTCAGTAGACAGACATGCTACCGACTGAGCTAAGGGGACGGACAGTCATTACTTACTAAACTTCTTAAAGAGCACTAATGACTTTTTAAATTAGTCTATATGAAAACAACTTTTTTGTCAATCCAATAGATTTTTTGGAGTGTTACTTATAGCATACATAAGGAACATTAGTGAAATGAATTGACACATTTTATTACTTTAAAATAAGTGTATATGAATAGCATTATATTCCTCCAATTAAATTATTTTGAACGAATACCGAATAGTACAAAGCTTAAATTTTTATTTTTTTTAAATGGTAGAATATATTATTTAGCATGACAATTTTGAGAAAGAGATGTCTAAAATGTAATTGTTGACAAAGTACAGAATACACTAGGTTATAAAAAACAGTTGGTATAAAATAAATACTTAGGCCCTACTTGTAAAACAAAATCCAAGGATATTGGAGAGAAAAAAACTCTTTAAATTTAAATTGTCAATACGTTATAATAGTCATTTTGGAAAGTTTACTCCTAATCCTGTTTATCCTCATAACAACTAACATGCTCTTCACACACTTCATTCCTATTTTAACAAATAAGATGTTAAAATAGATTCTATCCTTCTCATGATAGGTGATATATGTCCTCCACCTCTTGAACACCACCATTTCCATTTTCTATCCAACTCATGATAGATATATGTCCTCCACCTCGAACACCACCATTTCCATTTTTTATCCAACTCATGATAGATATATGTCCTCCACCTCGAACACCACCATTTCCATTTTTTATCCAACTCATGATAGATATATGTCCTCCACCTCGAACACCACCATTTCCATTTTTTATCTACCTCATAGTAGATATATGTCCTCCACCTTGAGCACCACCATTTCCATTTTCTATCCAACTCATGATATATATATGTCCTCCACCTCGAACACCACCATTTCCATTTTTTATCTACCTCATAGTAGATATATGTCCTCCACCTCGAACACCACCATTTCCATTTTCTATCCAACTCATGATAGATATATGTCCTCCACCTTGAACACCACCATTTCCATTTTCTATCCAACTCATGATAGATATATGTCCCCCACCTCGAACACCACCATTTCCATTTTTTATCTACCTCATAGTAGATATATGTCCTCCACCTTGAGCACCACCATTTCCATTTTCTATCCAACTCATGATATATATATGTCCTCCACCTCGAACACCACCATTTCCATTTTTTATCTACCTCATAGTAGATATATGTCCTCCACCTCGAACACCACCATTTCCATTTTCTATCCAACTCATGATAGATATATGTCCTCCACCTCGAACACCACCATTTCCATTTTCTATCTACCTCATAGTAGATATATGTCCTCCACCTCGAACACCACCATTTCCATTTTCTATCCAACTCATGGTAGATATATGTCCTCCACCTCGAACACCACCATTTCCATTTTCTATCTACCTCATAGTAGATATATGTCCTCCACCTTGAGCACCACCATTTCCATTTTCTATCCAACTCATGATAGATATATGTCCTCCACCTCGAACACCACCATTTCCATTTTTTATCTACCTCATAGTAGATATATGTCCTCCACCTCTTGAACACCGCCATTTCTGTATCCCCATCGCAGGTAATGATGCAGAGTGGGTAGACATTGTCGAGTCTGAGCTGCGGCAGATTCTTGACCCAAAGATGCACGGACTGGGTCACCCCCCTCCGATCCCTGCGGGGGCAAACAGCACTCTAAGTGAGAGTATCTCATCACTGACCCCACCACTACCTCCGCTGTCTCCAGGAGGAGAGTCGAGCCCCACAATGTCTCCCAGAAACTCAATCAGATACAAACTGGGAGCTAGGTAACAACATTATACATTAAAGTAATGTTCATCATCATAATATTATAAATGATAAGTGTTGTAATGTACAGCCTACACACTTATTATAACTGTTAGGTCAATATTTGTATTATGATGTATTATATACAACCATAAACTAATTAAGAACTTGATAACATAGTGCTCTATCTATGTCATTATATGGAACCATAATCTAATTAAAACTTGACAACAATGTGCTCTATCTATGTCATTATATAGAATCATAAATTAACTAAGAACTTGACAACATAGTGCTCTGTTTAATGTATTATATAGAACTATGTATATTAATTTAAAAGTTTGTGTTTTTTGGGTAAGTGTGAGGGCCTTGCTCTTTAATCCTACTTACAGTCTCTATACTTTGCCTCTCAAGTCAGAGTAAAGCTTGAATTGATTGCTTATCCCAAATTGTGTAACCTGCTAGCTTCGTATGTTGCTACTTTAAATGGTTTTCCCCTTGCATCGCCAGTCTTCCATATGGGGGCAAGTTGGACTACAGCGAGGGTGTTAAACTGGGGGACCCCAGGAAACCCATTGTGAACGGAGCCATCAGCAAGACGCACCGCAATGCTGGTATTTCCAGCATGAATACTCCTTCCAGCAGGGGAGGTTGGAGCAGTCGTGTGAGCAGCAAGAACCAGCTTCTTCCAGACAAGCAGCACAGGAGCAGCAAGAAGTCTGACCAACTACTGGAGCGAAGCAAGGGAGGAAAGATTCCCCTCAGTGAGTACATAACATTCCAGATCATTGTAACCTTAAAAAGCAATTCTATAAAAGGTACACTCCCTTCTAAAGAGTTTAATTTGTTCGAAAACTAGATCAAGAGATTGAATGGTAACTATCAGTTTTCTCTAAATATCAACCATTTTCTCTTGCTTCAGTGGCAGCAGTTTAAAGTGAAAACTGTTTCGTTGCTTTTTCCATTATGAAAGCCTTAATAGGTTTTTCTTCTAATTGTTATTATAACTCTTTCCTACATCACCTACATGAATTGGTTCATCAGAAAAGCAGAATTTTTACAATGTTTATCACTTTTTCAAAAAAACCATGGATCAAAAATAACTTTAGAAAAATAATGTTTTATGCCAAATACTAAAAACAATAATTTTATAGGCCTAACCCATTTCCATATATTTAAAAAATTAAATCTTTTGTTATTTTATACTAAAAATCATATTAAAGTCCATTTTCTATATTTGATTCAGGTTTAGTTTGGTATATAACTGTAGCTGCACGCCATCATAATAAATACATGTATGTTTTAGAGATAATTGGCTTAGCTTGTTTCTAGTTGTTATGTTGGCACCTGTATGCTCGACAGGTGCGTCAGTGTTTGGTCTAGACACTGCAGACTTGACCTCCACAACCACTGGTCTAGATTCAATGCTGGATAATAACACAGAGAACAACTCCAGTGATGATGACCTTAGCACTACTATAGATGCCACAGACGCCCACGCCATCAGGAAACAGTTGGAAGGCCTGGAAAGCATGTACTCGGAGGTTGGTTAAGTTAAATTTATTTGATGCTAGGCACGCTTGGTCTTGGAACGCTCAACATATCTTTAAACTTTATTTACAATTAGAATTATTGCTACAATTGTCTCATAGACTTTTTTTTCCCCCCCATTTTTCCAACTGACTTCTGTATCTTTGAGAAAAGAAGCTGACACAACAATAGGGGCTTTAGAAGGTAGCTTTTTAAATGTGAAGTGAATCATGAAACATCCAAAGCGAAGTCAAATTCAAAGATAAGGTTTTTGCTGTCATATAACACCAATTTTCATTTTTAAATGATTTACTAAACACATATAGTTAAGTAGAAAAGTCTATAGAAAGAAACAAACCACTTTGTATGTCTCATTTTCCCCCTAACTATGCCAATGGGCTTAGAGATAGTGAAGGTTATATTTAGAGGAGGTGTACCCATATTTTCATGAAGGGAGAGTGGAATACCATTTTGGAAAAACCACCCCCAGTACACCCGACCTAGATTTGAACTTTAATCTTCCCGTCATTGGCAGTCGAGTCAACTGCGAAAGTAGCACGTTAAAACATGCGACCACCAAGCAAGTAATTTATGTGTTAAAACATGTCATCTTTAGTGAGGTATTTTGAAGATGTGAAGACTATTGTGGGTATCTTAAGTCAAAGTGAAGAATATTTAATCTTCGACTTCAACATTTCAAAGCTTCGCACATCGCTTCCAAAGAGCATCACTGTTTTTATTATAAAAAGAAGATAAGATCAAGGCATTTATATTAAATAGCTCTCTAGTAAAGGTAAACGGACCTTTCGAATACCTCTTTACCTCTCTAACTGTTTCTACAAGCAAAATTTAGCAAACATTACCAGTTAAACCATATATAGAAGCTAAAATTAGCCTAATTTAATATACCTAAGTAGTATTGGTGGGATATGGAAGAGTTTGAGTTGTTAAAAAGAGTATATAAGAGTCCTGCAAGTTTCCCCGTTGATACTCAAATGATGATGTTGTTGTTGTTGTTTTAGCATCGCGTCTTACTACCCGTTCGGGTTATACGCTTAAGTACTAATTACACTAATGGATTAGGAAATGGGAAGGTTGAATTTAGAGGAAGTGAACCCGCATCTGCGTGGAGGGAGAGTGGAAAACCACATAGGGAAAACCACCCCCACTTTACCCGACCGAGATTTGAACCTCGGTGGTCTGACTCAACACGACTGGCGCGTTAGCCAACTACGCCACCAAGGCAGGTTTGTTGTTGTTGTTGTTGTTGTTGTTGTTGTCATCGTCATCATCATAGTTGGGTAAGAATCATCTAACTTTTCCTTGACTAGAATTGTTAAATTGTTATACCCCAAAGCAATATAAATGGTAGCCATATACATTAATTATAAAAGTTAAGCTAACTATAATTTTTAACTCTAGATTGAGATTATAATCAAACCTCAAATTCAAAGTGTAGACTTGTCGCTTGGAATTGTTCTCTTATACTTATAGTAGTACTCATACTAGAATAATTAGCAAGACATTATGTCTTTAGTGTCCAGTCGTAGTTGATGCACAACGTCTGTGGTATGAGCAAATACCTCAACAGTGCACACAGAACCACCAGTTTCTTTGTACAACAACAACCTTAAACAATAATTCTTAAGATGTTATAGAAAACAAATATAATAACTGAATGTTGACATTTGTTCATTATAACTAGATATGAGATGGTCGAATTCTCCATTACTCAAATCCTATGGTATTCAACAGATTTGTAAAGATCTAAAAAAGATAACTTGAATATAATTATGAAGGCCTTGACTTGAAATCACAATTTTAATTGCCAACATTAATTATAATAAGCTTGTATAGTTGGGAAAGTAATAAAATAAATAAAAGGACAAACTCTATTAATTTAACTGATCTACGACATTAATTTATGACTTAACAGAAGAACAAAATAGCTTTTGTCAGTGACAACTTTCTCAAAATCAAATTTTAAATATTTTAACTATACTAAAATAGTAAATTTTTAAAGATTTAAGGATTCGAGATTTAAAAGAAAATTTAAGATTCGAATTCAGAATATAGGATTCAACCCATCTCTAATAATAATGTATTCATTTTAACATTCACACGTTCAGTTAAGGGTTAAAATAAGAGTCTGAGGGCTGTTTGTTCATTTTTCTCTATAATTATAATGATATAAACCATCAATAAACAATATTTGAGCTCAAATTCAAATATTTTTAAAAAAAAATCCAGACCTCAAACTTGATATTTTCTAAAATTTTGGATATCGTTCAGGTGTCAAAGGTTCTATCCCCAGCTTTAATTATTTTCCTTTAGTCAAATTTGAGAGATTTCTTAGATTTGTTCGGGAAAACCTAGGACTGCAATTCTAATTGAGTCTTATTCGCTCTATTTTATTTCATTCGTCCTGTAAATAATAATGTATTTCCTCCAGGTGCTCAAGCTGCTAGGTGTGAAGAAGTATGGTGGACGCTACCAACCTTCTGACCCCCGGATCAATAAGCGACGTCTATATGGCAGCATGTCTTCACTCCCCAGCTCTGTCAGCAGCCGACCAATCAGGGACAAGAGGCGCCAGGATGAGCGCAAGAAAGTGAAGGACATTAAGGTTAGGAAAATTTTGAAATATTCTTTAAATTAAAAAATGACACCTGGCCACAGGAATCGAACCTGGGATTTTTGACTTAGTATGCAACTGCTCTAACCACTGAGCTATATAGGAATTGTGCCATCCCGAGGATATAATTTAATATTTTTACTGTTATATAATAAAGACCATATGTATTTTAATCATTACCACACAAAAAATGTAAAACATTCAAAGTACTTGAAAATCCATAGGCACAGTGGAAATAATCTTTGACAAAACAAGTTTTTCTTTGAATCAAGATCTATAACATTTTTCAAATATACTTACCAAGAGGATGTAGTCTAGTTAGTAATTAATAATAATTCTAGAAACCTAGCTCAATGGTTTATCAGGATCAAGGCCGTAGTCAAGGGGGGTTTTGGGGGTTCAAACCCCCCCTGAAATTTTATAAACAAAATATATATGGCTTTATTTATGGTTCAAACAATATCAAAATTAAGGTAAAAGTACAAATTAGGGGGCTGTGTTACGATAAAATTCACTTAAGAGAGCTTTTAGAGGTGTTTAATATTTATAATTTTTCTAGCCTTCGGCAGTTAGTGGGTTATAGTGCCATAAAAAACACTTCAGATAGCTTCTAGAACTGTTTATTATTTAGAAAATTTTCCAGCCTCTGTAAATTGGGGGATGTGCCCACCAAACCCTCCCTGAAATTATTGGCTGGCTACGGCCTTGATCAGGATATAGAAAAGAGAAAATAAGAATACTTGCCATAAGCTTCAACCCAATAAAATTATCGGCTTAGGCTTGAGTAATGAATAACATTAATTTATAAAGATATTTTCCAAACATATCATGAAGAGTCTTAGGGGCTATACGACAAACCATCAAGTTCTATAAATAATAAATATATTTTTATGAGAGTAAGCCTTATAAAGAAATTATTGCAGATTTTGAAGTGATGTCGTGAACTTTTATAACTTTGTTTCCATTTGTCGCAGCTTTGTTTTGCATCAGCTTTGTTTAAATTTTGAACGCTTGTTTATACTTTACAAGATATCACTTATTTGTTTTGTAGTACAGTAAAACTTTGGATTGCGAGCATAATTCGTTTCGTAAACGTGTTCGTAATACAAAGCACTCGTATATCAAAGTGTATTTCCCCCATAAGAAATAATGGAAACTCAGATGATTCGTCCCACAACCCAAAAATATTTAATCTAAAAATTATGAATACCTTTTTTATTTTCGTTATTTAAATGTAACTGTACTGTAATCAAATTTATTTATTAAATTTAATGGTGGCTGGTGTGAGGTGTACGAGAGAGAGGAGAGGAGGAGGTGTGTTATAGTTTAGGACGACTTTCACTGTCACTAACGGAATCACTGCTATATGTTGGCTCACTCAAATATTTTTATTTTTGTGCGACTTTAACAAAGAAACTATCCAATGACACTGCTTGGCAGACAAAATGTAACCATAATACTACTCGTATTGCAAGATATCACTCGTTTATCAAGTTAAAATTTATTGAAAATTTTTGATCGTCTTACAAAACACTCGCAGACCAAGTTACTCGCAATCCAAGGTTTTACTGTAATTGAAAATAATTGTTTCAATAGTAACTATTTAATTTGCTAAGTTAAAATATTATATTTTTATATAAGGGAAGTTTTGTAGAAGCCAAATTTGCAGAACTGTCTGATTGTTATATGGTCAGAAATGGAATCAAATTATAAAATGTATTCATTGTTAACAATTTTGATTAAAAAGTTAAAACATTTAAATAAATACTGAATTAAATTGAATTGAATATAAATAATGAACATCTAAATATTGGCGAACCCGACATGATTTTTGTGTTTTTTTCTGTGAGTGAGTCTAACAGACAGACAAATATTATGGATCATGGAAACCAGCAATCACTAGCAGAACATAACAACGTAGAAAATCAGGTAAAGAATTAAAACCGTCTAATAATTTTGTGAACAGAAAAAGCATAAAAATTCCTCCTTTTTGGTTTGAAAAATCAGAAATATGGTTTTTCCAAGTAGAAACTCAGTTCACTATCAACTGTATTGTTAAATATTAGACAAAATTCATTCATTTAGTTTTACAGTTTGAGTCGAAGTTTGTCGAAAATATGTGGGATATTATAAAATCAGAAATAGCTGATGAATATACTGCCGAAATTAAATGAAATCTAAAAAAAAAACTTGAAAACTACACTGCGTACAATTTTCATGATCAGGTGAACTACGAGCTATAAAAACAAATGTTGGGGGTCATGGTGGTGCCAGGAAATGAATATCAAATTCAACTTTAAGAAGAATATTTGCATGAAAACAGTGTGATGTTAGGAGATCTTCGGGTAAAAGTTTCTTTTTTTTAGTACCATGTCTTACTACCTGGCTATACACTCAAGTTGAAGTTGATAGTAATTTTATAATATTGCGTTGGTGTAATTTCATGCACATGCTCTGTCCACAAATAAAATGAGTCCTGATCAACGTTCTTGTTCGTAACAGGGTATCAACAAAAGGTTCCAGAGGCTTGAATCTCATGTTGTGACCCTGGCACGGAGTGTGGCACACCTTTCATCGGAGATGAGGACACAGCATCTTATGATACAGGTAATATAGGTTAGAGTGAGAGCCATATTATATCAAGAGTTTCACTGGGAACATTTCACTTCTTACTGAATATTTTGATTATACTTTTTCTTGGAAAATGCCTATTCACTTTGAATTACTACTTATTATACATTTTAAAAATAATATTGTTATTTATCTCTAGATTTGGTTTCATTTCTTGTATTTCATTCTTGTTCTTATTTGCTAAGTTCCTTTTTTTTTTTTTAAGTTTTTGTTTATAATTGTGTTTTGATTTATTTTATTTTTCAGCAAGTGCTATTTATGTTTAAATAGGTACTCTTAAAATACATTACTGAATATTGACAACTTAATCCATCTAGTCTAAGGATGCAGTCAGTCAGCATCAATCCTTGGTTTCTTAGGTCAAAAGTCAGGTATTCCTATCACTCTATCAGCTATGTCACTTTCAAAAAATTATTTTATTCATGTTGAGCAGGAGATGGAGAATATCCGTGGAGAAATTTCTGCCCTGCGGGGACAGACACTAGCCGCTCGTTCCCAGTCTGTACCTCGGGGGCTCAACGCTTTGCAAGGTCAGGGGGATGCAGCTCTCACTAATCCAACTCGTGTCAAGAAGCTCACCAAATTCTTTGGAGATGAACCACCCTTATTGCGACTATTCCTCAAGAAACTTGGTTATGAGGTAGTTACTAAACTAGTTTCTTTAATAACTTCAATAAAGATGATGGTGACCTGGTGGTCTAGGGGTAAGGTGTCAGACTTCTGTGCTAGGGGTCCGGGGTTCAAACCTCGGTCCCGGCACAGATTTATCTGAATGCCAAACCCTTCCTTCACCTCTGACAAGATGTGTATTAATCACAACTTGTGAATGTGAGGAATGCCAGGGCTCCACCGTGGTTCGGATTCCACGTTAAACTGTAGGTCCTCCATTTCATCTCACAATCACCCTACCATTGCACATTAGCGTAAGTGCGTATAACCCGAACGGGTAGTAAGACGCGGTGCTAATAATAATAATAATAATAATAATAATAATAATAATAATAATAATAATAATAATAAAGATGATCTGGCCTGGCCTGGCACTTGGTTGAGTGCTCAACTCAATATGTTTACTTAACACTGCTTTTAAACTATGGTTTGGATCCCAGTTTTGGGGGGTTTAAGTAGCTATTTACAAGTCTCAAAAAGATATCTGCAACCTCCCCTACCCACCATACTCTCCCATCCCTTCCATTAATTAAAAATATTGAATGAAACTATTGCATCATGACTAGAAATGAAGGTCATGGGAGTTTTTTTTTAAGCTATTATGCCCAACACAGACCTTATTAATGTCTTGATTTAGGTAGGGATCGAAGAAGGTTATTTAGGTGATGTGCACATGCATTTGTATGAGTATAGGATTGGAAATCATGTGTGGAAATCTAACCCAGACAAGATTCGAACATCAACCTCCTCGTTACAAGACAGCCATATATATTGTGAGCATGACACCTTAGACAACATGACCATTGTCTTGACTAATCGAGAGGGGAAAAAGCATGCACAAATGGCAACATGACTACAGTCCTGCAGACTAACATGAACATAACTTTTTATTTAATTTTCAATCTGCAGATTGAAAGGCAGCTGCTCTCTCGGTTCACCCTTATCTGAAGCTATTGCTTTTAGATGACTAATAATTACTGTTCCCAATATCACCCATAATCTATTTTACATACTGTATTCACTATTAACGACCCTCCTATTCCTGTTTTACCCTTCAATCCACCCTCAACAATCATTCTTATTTGTTGTGCCTCAGTGTATGACCTGTTCTACCATCTCTGCATTATTTTATAGATTTCCAAAGCATTCTACATACATTTAATCTTTCAAACCTAACTTTATTAGTCTATGATGTTTCTTTTAATATTCTCCAGCACCCTGTTGTAAATGCTCCTACTTTTTTTTTTTCTCAAGTAGAGGTGATGTTTAGAAATGAGGTGGCCCAATGGCTAAATAATTTTATAATGGAAATTATTGATACAAAATAATGAAAAATGAAAAATAAACTAATAAGTTTCTTCTTTAGTCGAAGTAGTCACACACACATTTAAACACTAATTGAGTAATATTTCAGTATTGTTGCCTTCAAACAAAAGAGAAGAGACGAACACACACACTTTACAAAAAACATTGTACCAACTGTTGTAGGAGTAAAGTTAAATTTCTCAAAGCTTTGGCTGTGGCTATCAATATTCATTGCTGAAATATTACTTTTTGAAGTACATTTTGTTTTGTTGCTTGGAACGCAAAAAGAGGTTTTCCTTAAAGAGATATTATATTTACATCCAGTGTTTTCCTTTATTTTATTCATTCCTTTTACATGTTCCTATCTAAGTGCCCTATCGTGCTTTACAAATTTTCCTTTTCTTTTTTTGTAGTTTTTGGTATCCTTTTATATAAATTTGTGTTGAGTATTTCACACTCACTCCAGATAACTTGTAACAGAGTAAAACCTAAGTAGGGGATTGGGCGGTAGCAATCGGTTTCTTCAAGGTGCAACCATTACCTCTTTGTCCATTGGCAACAATGTAAGTGTGAACTGTGTCCTTTTTTTAACTGTAAAAGTCATATTGGGTTTGTTCCCTTTTACATTTACTTTGGTTGGTCCTAAGCCTTTATATGGGCCTTTCTCTCTTATGTTAATGGCTGCTTCTCAAAGAAAATTGGTCGTGGTCACCCAATCCATCAATATGGCTTTCAACCCGCTTCAGTGGCAGAATGATCTAACTAAGGCATCACTCTCATGTTAGACTGGCATGCTTATGACCGGGAGATTGAGGTTCGAATCTGGTTAGGTTTACCAAGGGTGGTTTTTCAATGGTTTTCCACTTTCCTTCCACGTAAATGCGGTTACCTCTAAAATGCTTCCTTCCTATCCTTAACCCACCCATAACCTGAACAGGTAATAAAAGTAATGATAAAAAAAATCATGGCTTTCATTAATCGAGAACTCTTCAAGAGGGATAATGAAAGGCACAACATAATTTCTTAGAAAGCTAATAACCAAAAACGGGGAAACAGAGAGCTAATTACATTTCTTCTCATTCTTTACCATTGTCAGAACCAAATGCTTGCCATTTTTAATCCCAACTTTTTTCTTTGTTATCGGAGAGAATCTTTTTTTATCATGCTATTGCTTTTTACTGCCTGTACAGATTAGTCATAAATTACATCAACTAATCTAAAGACACAAAACGAGGGAAAATTCAGCAGTGTGCCTTAGAGAGGCGAGGTAACACTTGTTGTGTTTGATGTGGTAATGTGCGAAGTCCTCTTGCAGAAGTACGCGGGCTTGTTCGAGACCGAGAGAGTCGGGATGGTTGAGCTGCCTTACATGACAGAAGAGATGTTACAGAAGATGGGAATACCTTTGGGCCCCCGACTGAGGATATTGCAAGAGGCTCAAATATCAGTACAGTGTCGAGACAAGGTCTATGTTGTGTAAGTAATATTGATATACTTGATAATGATCATTTTGAAACAAGAATCGAACTGAAGGGAACTTGGGTTGAAAACAACTTGTTTAATATGTATGAGTAGTATTATAGCTCACATATCAACTAATTATGCTGATGTAAAATTAATTACCCATTACCTGCTTTGGTGGCCGCATGGTCTCTGGCGCCAGTCTCGCAATAGACTAAACTACCGATGACAGGGATATTGAGGTTTGAATCTCGGTTGGGTGTACTGAGGGTGGTTTTTACTATATTATTTTCCACTTTCCTCCACGCCTATGTGAGTACACTTTCTTTATATTCAACCTTCCTCATCTCTAACTCATTAATGTAATTAATACATATGTGTATAACCTGAACAGTTAGTGAGACTAAAAAAAAATTATTAACTATACTATCTCATTAGAATGATGTCATGAAGGTATCAAAATACCGGTATTTAAATGTTTGTAAATATATGTTAGTGCTTTTACTTGTATTTCTGCTTCATGTTCTATACATCTATCATATTATTTAATGACACATAGTATGAGAGAATACAAAATAGAATTATGGAGATGAAGTATTTAGGAAAAAGACCACAAGGGAGACCATGAAAGAGATGGGAGGAGCAGATAACAGGTGTGCAAGTGAGAGGAAAAGAATGTAAGTGATCAAAGGAAAAATAATGGTAGAAGAAAGAGGAAGATGGAGATCTTTTACTAAATTTATCCAGCCACAAGCTGGAAACATTTAAATGATGATGATGATTATGATGATGCATATTTAATTAGATAAATATGATAAAATTGTAAAAAAAATTAAGCACAACTAAAAGAAAAACACCAACCTATATCTACAAACACTTAAATATTTTGATGCTTTTATGATATCAGTAGTAGTAATAAAATTAACAGGAAGCACGCTTTAATGATGTCAACTCTAAAAAAAATCTAGGTTTGATTACATGCTATGTTTTGCCTAAATTTTAATGTCACCTTATAATTCCAATATGTTTCCATTATAGTTGACAAGTGATGGATGCTACAAGTTGTCTCAGATAAATTTCTCGATGGAAAAAAACTGATACAGGACTGAAAAGATGAATCTTCTGGTCTATTCGCACATCAACTGTAAACATAATTTGAAGTTTAATTTTAACTTCACTTGGGAATGTCAATCAAATCATCTGATGTAATGTGAGACATAATTATGACTCTAGACTTAACAAAGTCTGAACTAAAGCAGTACGTGATGTCTGTTTGGTAAGAAAGTGAATAAAATGAACTTTATTCACTGAATTGTTCAGCACAGAAAGAATATATTTCATGTAGATTTCTCGTTTTATTTAAAAGCCCTGCCATCAGATGCTTAGGAACGTTTTTGGTTTTATGGCAGGTAAAAGTTTGAAGTATTAAATATTTTCTGAAATTATCTGAGTGTTTTACAAAGCTTCTTAAGAATCAGAGATTATGGGGTCTTCTCCATCAAGTTTTTGAAGATATTATTATAAATTTATAAAGATAGTTTCATAGTTAGTAGAGACATTTTAATAAAATAGTCTACAAATCAAAGGTTCTCCGTTGCTTTCCACATTTAATTTATATGAACAAGCGAGAAGTGTCTACACATTTTGCTGGAGACAACATCTCATATACCTTCCAGGGATTTTTTACATCCCACAATTGACATGGGACCAACAAGAGCTTTACTTCCCCTCCAAAAGAAGTTGAGCTTTAGATTTTCATTGCTATGTAAAAATTCGTTGATCTCGGTCTGGTTTTAACCCATGGACATTGGGTTCTAAGGAGGTCACTCACCCCAAGACCATTGTAGCTGATAGAGGCATTTTATAATAGTTACACTAGAGCTTTTTATACTTTTTATATTATATTTCTCCAAAATAAATTAGACAAATAAATAATTTACATAAAATACTTCATCTTTAAGATAATTTTATCATAGACTTTGGGTGGGTACAATACACCCAAGTAGCTCCCTGTTCCTGCACCACTGCTTATTACACTTTCGGATGTGACTCTAAGCACCATAACTTTAGTACAACTCACGTCCCTAAAATAAGGTACGTATTCATCAATCTTTGTGTTTACATACTAAGCTTGAATAATAAATTATCAAATAACACATTATGTTCAGGGACATTTATATTATTATCTTTAAATTATTCTTGTTGTTAATAGGGTTGCCACCCTTCTCAAAATAAAATAAGACATTTTTCAGTAAGCAGAGTAAGAGGTGTCTAATAAGATAATTAGATTCCTCTACAAGCTTTTTTATATATATATATATATATATATATATGGTCATTTTGGGGTAGGTTGTAAATTTGTTACAAATTTACTTTACCAAATAAAACATTGTACACCATCTTATATTTATATATTTTACTAAGACATTATGAATCAATTTATGAAGTGATTATCTTGATTATTTTGTTAAACCTTTGAGTAATATAGTAAGACTTGTATAAATTAAAATTTGCTAAGGTTCTAAAATAATAGTAGATCTCATTCGTGTCCAGAATTGTACATGACAGTACCTTGTGTACTGGCCAGATGTGTATCCAAAGACAGACTTGTATAGTAATGGTACTGACACACTCCACTCAGATACAAACCAGGTACTTCTTGCTAAGAGTATTGCTGAGCAAATAATATATTTACTGACAGTCAAGTAACACAAATTTGATACAAGTACTTTACTTGGTTGATCAAAAGTTGTACATATCCACTTGATATGACAATAGCTATTATTAATATTATTATTGTATTGTTTATGACAGATGGGTAAATGAACATAGCAACTTATATCTGACCAAAGATTTGTGTAGGTTAAATCAGTGGTGACCAGGCAATTGTTTCAAGAGATTTTAGCAACTTTAAGTAATAAATAATTAAACCCTCTTCTATTTTGTTGTATTACAGTGTGAGATCATTATCAAATAAAACTCATTTTACATAGTTGTCCAGAAAAATGCAACAATGTCACATTCAAAATAAATAAAAGGAAAGTAAATTACAATTTTTTGATAGCTAATTTAAATATATTATATCACTGCAACTATGATGTAAATAAATATTATTGTTTAAATAAAAAACTAAAAAAAAAAACACAAGCACATTTTTAAAGTAAAGCTTTCACTATAACAGACAGCTTCATCTAGGCCAGTTCCCATAGCCTTTGTTGGTGAAGGTTTGCAGAGTTATTTGTTGAGGGATTTACCTTAGTGATGTAACTGATCAAGGGCCGGATTTACGTATGTGGGGGCCTTGGGGCGGCGTACAGTGTGGGAGCCCCCATAAACCCATGTAAATTACATCATAGCATGTCCAAGGAAAAGTCAATGACTTTTTTACTATTGATATGCTTTTATCTATAAAAAAAAAGTGCATTGAGTAAAAACATTTTGTAATCAATAACATGATAGAATATTAGTAAAATGGTAGAGAACAAATAAAAGTAAAAACACTAACACATATTTACACACATTTCGATGCTATACCATTTTCCTAATATTCTATCATTTTATTGATTACAAAATATTGATACGCTTAGCGCACTTATACATATATAATTTTTCTGGTGTGTATATAATATATATTAATTTCTGGTCTTACCAATTAGATTAGGCCGTTAGTAGCAAGAAAAGTTTGTATAACTCGAAGGGCTAGCAACACGTAGTGCAAAAAAAATAAAAAAGTAATACTTCCCTCCCCTTTAAATCTGGTCCTGTAACTGATTAATGTCCAAAATACCAGTTTCAGCATATGATGCAACAGATTTATCTTTATTTTTGTGCATGTTGATGAACATTCATTCTCTTCCTCAATGCTTATGTTAATACTTGTCTTTAAATGTGTGTGAGACTAATTCTACTATAAAAGACAGAAGAAAAGAAGACGATGTCACCTTTGTGCATTGGATTCTTCCCACATGTTTCCTCTTTCTATAGGTGGGCTTCCTTCATTAAAATTGCAAATTTATATTGGTCTTAATAAGTAGCACCTGTTAAGTGTTGAGTTATTGAAAAATGAAAATAGAACCCCTCTAACCTACCTCCCAACAGCTTTTTAGTTTCGACCATCATTCGCAAATTCTGATATATCCCTTGTTCTCATCAGTGGGCTACCAAATCATGATGCCATAATATCTCATTAGAAACTTATTATGTTTCTGTAAATATAATATAAGTGATTACCTTGATAATATTCAGTAGGAGTAAGCAAAATTATTTTTTTAAATTTAAAGGTGAATCTGAAAATATGAAAATATATTCCAAAGATGAATCGAGCTTAAAATATTTGGAAAATTGTTTAATGTTGGGGGAGAGAATTTTCTTGCATTACTCTACTGCTAACTTTAGGTTATAAATATTATTTACAAAATGATCAATTAAAAAACATGAATAACATATTTCATCTGAAGCTGATAAATTAAGTTACTATATTGCCACAACATGAAATATAATTATTTAAGATTTTTGTCATGTGAACATTAATTTTTGCAGTAAAAATAATAAAAATTGACCAAAAATGTGTACTTTTAACTTTAAATTTAAAGCTTAAGTTAACAAATATTTGAAGTGAAGCATAAGTTTCCCACACCCCTAATATTCAGAAGACTACAACAACAGACGGTTTTGGGTGGGACCCCTGTAGAATCTTGGTGGATAATGGTGTCAACTACTTCTTGTGACTAACGCAGGTGTCGGGTTCAATCTTTCGTACCCGACAACATTAATTATTATACGGGATTTGAAACTTTTGTACCTTATGACAGTGATGTTTAGTTTAATCACATAATTTATTAATTTGAGAATAGCCTGCCTATTAGTTTCAATTTTCAACGTTAAACTTGTAGGTAACATTCATTCAACTATACAATCCCTTACCACTGCAAATGATGGGCGTAAGTGACGTATACCCTCAGTAACGGTTTAAGTAAGAGCCAGATCTCTTACGTTAATAACTCAATCAAATTAATTAAATGCATCGGATCGTCTTTTAACTCTAGGTTTATTGAAGGAATACTATTACCTAAATGTTACGTTATTGTGTGATGGCAACCTTTATTATGTATTTCAGAGGCGGCTTACCATAAGGCGAAACTAGGCGACCGCACCACGCCGTGATTGAGTAAGAACTTAATGAAGTTATGTAAAATCACCTAATTATTATAGCATTCTTTTTCATGGCATTTTATTAAGTAATATAAAAGGAAAACTAATTTTTTCTAACTCTAAAAAATTTTGTTTCAATTTTATCCAAAAAAATATTGTAAAATCCTCAAATATTTACATTTTCCCCACATCATTATAACATTATGTAGCTCTGAGGTTACATGGCTACTTTTTTTTCCCCCTATTGGTTTATAGCCAAATTAATATTCGAATTTAGACTAGTTAGCAGTTTTGGGTTAGTTTAAATTTATTAGAGGGCCCCGCAAATGACCCCGCCTACATCCTCTGTCCATTGTTATAAAATAAGAGAAAGGAAGAGAATGTCACCATCTTATGTTGGATTTCTAAACCAATTTTTTTCGCTCTCCCTAAGTGATCCATCTTTTAACGTCACAAAGCATTAGCTTATTTTGCATAATTCTCTAATTTTTTGTGTTATAAAATATTTTCTAAGCATCTATGCCTCATTGTTGCATTTTTGTTTTGAATAAGACAGTTGTTAAAGTTAAAACTAGCATAAACACTTTGTAAACATTTCATGTTTGCCACTGATTTTAACATTGTTAATATAATTTTTACTTATACCAGTATTTATTAGGATTTAGCTATTGTATTATATTTATTTACCAAACCAAGGAATCAAAATAAATTGTACCCTTTAATGTATAGCATTTTACACATTTTTATATCAACAAAAATGTTAATAATCGTTGTACATAGACATTAATTTTATATTGTTGACATTTATGTGAACCTGCATTCTTAGATTTGAAGTGAATCTTTAGTTATAAAGAGCGGTATTATACTTATTTGTTATCTTTTCATGTGAAGGTTGTACCGAGAACAATTTTTTAGTGAAATAAAACATTTTTTGTACATATTTTTGTATATTTTTTTTTTCAATACATGTATAAGCATCCATAAGCACCTTTAATGACTAATGAATTAAAAAGTATGGTGTTTTAAGATATTCACTGTGTGTTTACAAAGTGTGTACAAAAGTCATTCTAATTAGAACACAAGACTAGTTTTATTTCTAAGGATCTAGTTCTAGTGGAAGTACATTTGCATAAAAATTATTTGGGGATAATTCCTTTGTTTTTTGTGAAGTATTAGTTAAAAAGTGTTTTATGAATTCCACCTTAGGGTTATATTGGTTAAAAAAAATCGTCATTTAAAATTCATCATTTTATAAAATACCACTAGAGAATACTGATGAACCCTTTATTTTATATATGCAATTTAAGTGAATAGTAAGTATTAAATGAATAGTATACAGTCAACCCATCAAATTTTATGAATACAATATCTTAGAAAACATTCTAAAAAGATCTTCCGTAAGGCGTGTAGAATATAATAAAAGTTAAGACTTAGATATTATATTAATAATTAAAGATTATGAGATGTATGAGTTCAAATTGGTTGAAGTTCAAGATATTGTGATAATTGATTATGTTAAACTTTATGAAAGTTAGTTGTAATATAATTACAATGTACTATTATGTCAAATTTAATAACATAAGTCAATTAATTTAATCATTATAAGTTATTATATAATTGATAATATCAATAGTATTAGTATTAGCTCCCTTTACTATATATGTACATACAGAATTATATGATACCAATAACTTCTTTCATAAGTTTAACATAATTCAATTATCAATATCTTATTGTAACCAATTACCATACATCCATAATCTTTATATTAATTAATATCTAAGTCTTAACTTTTACTTTATGAATACAACCGAATGCCTTTGGAATTATATATTAAGTACAATAGAGAAGTCTTTCAAACTCTATATGTGTACCCTTTCCATATTCCCAAATTGCTAAAATTAATTTCATTCAGCGTACAACCGAATGGGTAGTAAGACGCGATGCTAAAGAGAGAAAAAAAATTATTTGAACGACTAGCAATTCCTGTTATGCAATGCTTGTTTGTTTCATTTGGAAGAATAGGGACAATGATTTAGCCGAGTGCTCTAGTCCAAATAATCATCTTAACAGCAAATGGTATATTGGGTCAAATAAAACACTATCTCACACCAGAGTGCAACTTGGTACCAAGAAGGCTGGTTACTAAACAAAATATAATAAATAGCCTATACAAAGCAAGGCCATGCTGAGAATGGGGTGTGTTGGTCTGATCAACCTTCCCTGAAAATACTTTTAATAATAAAATGTGTCATCCTCTTCAATACCTAGGCTAATAGCTTATTGGAGTTTTATCAAATCCATAGCACCAACAACTTCTATTGCTATTTCCTGTTGGGGGACTTCCACTTGAGCCATCAGGAGTAAAACACCCTCCAAAATAAATCTCTTGATATAAAGAGGCAGGACTAAAAGGAAAAAGACCTAGAATATTCTATGACATTCCCACAGCATAGTCTGACACCTTAAATAAGTTGAGGACTTTTCAAAGTGGAAACTCACCTGTTGTCTCACTTATCTTTGGAACAGATACCCCTTTCAAGGTTCCTCCAACCTATCATGGCTGTGTTCTTAGAAAGTAGCAATGCATGTAAAACGCGTGCAGCAAACAATTTAGGACAGATGACCCCGTGCCATCCCTGTAACCATCGAGCCGCCCTCCCTGCCTCCGTGAGTGCTGTAAGCTCACGTAGTGGCATTAACCCTCGAGTAGGTCAGGCACCTAGCCTCTGGAATTACCATAAAAGATCTTTAACCTGAGCTGCCCAGCAAAGACCTCGTGGAGGTAACCTGACCAGTTTTTAGAGAAGGTACTGGCTACCAACCTCTTAGTGTGTGGTGTGTAGGAGGAGATGGCTCCCCCCATTCACCCCCACACAGATGACCTCACAAAGATTTAGCCACCCTTAGGGTAAAATCCTCTCTGCGACGAGGAGGCACTTTGCAAGATTTTTGGATTAGGAACATCCCGCAGGCAGGGGCGGAAGGAAGTCTCTGGTCCCGCTCAGATAAGCGCAGTCGCAATGAGGGCAAGCACATCCCAAACTTATGAGCTTCCAACCCCAACCCTGCGATACCCCCTGTAGCTTTATATTTTAGTTTTATTTTATATATATATATATATATATATATTTTTTAAAACGTATCCTTACTGGGGGTTTGTTGGTCATTTTATATTTCAAGATTTGCAAAAAACGGTAATCAAGAATGGCTTATGGGTTTTTGCTAATGCTATATCTGCTTGAAAGGACTATTATTAAATTTCCCACCCCCTTTTTCCATTTGACCATCCGACATAATAATGTAGTGAGTATATGGTATTGGCTTTAAGGGCAATACTGATTCTGAGTGGGGACAATTTACTACTATTGTATTATAAAGGGGTAATAGCCCAACAAACTTTGAACGTGTGGTGAAACTACCCCCTTACACAAAAAAATAAATTAATAAATGTATCAAGAAACGCACTCAAATGTATGGAAAGATATGAAAATCACTAAATTAACAAATTACTTCTAATAATTTGTGATTATTTTTAAAATTAATAATTCAAGTCTCTATATACTGAAATTAAACTTTTTTTTTTACAAATAAATTAAATGGTGTCGGCAGATTCATCCTGATGTCTATTACAGCAATTTTAAAAGATTGTGTATGACTTGTATGTCAAAGGTTAGGTCGAGAATGAAACAAAGATAAGTGTTTCATTTTCCCTCTTTGACAGTTGAGATGCTGAAATCAACAAAGCAAATAGTTTTTATCAGCATTGAATTGAAATATCACTTGCATGGGTTTCGATTCCAGGGCTTGCAGGTTGTTTGCTTTATCTGTGCAAGTTTGTTTAATTTCCTTTTTTTTTTCAGCCAAAATTGATAACATCTAACTATAGTAGGATTTTTGTAAGAAGGATCTTTCATAAAATCCAAACATGTTTACAATCAACATCAGTAACTTGTTTTTTATTATGTTCTTGTATATGTATTGATAATATCTACCTATCAAAAAGTGACAGCTACAGATCACATGACCTGACGTATGAAGACGTGAAAGTAGATCGATTAGCTTTTCTAGCATTCAGATAAGAACCTTCATATGAAAATTTGAGTGTAGGTACATAAATTACTGCCCCAGTATGAAACTACTATAACTCAAAAATTAAGAATTCGAGTTTGTGATATAAAAATGTTCCAAATTTACTCTTTCTAGTTGTGAACTGCACAATATTGTGTAAAAATATCTCTTACTTATAGCATCTAGCATTTTTAAGATTATTAATTGTGACACATCAAGATCTAAATACATTTATATTTGGAAGAAGGCACAAGAAAAGTGCATAGAAGCCATTAAAAAGGAACAAACACATATTTAATGTTATTCATCCCCTTTTTACATGCTCCTATCTGCGTGTCCTATCATTCTTTACCAATTTCTCTTTTCTCCCTTTTGGGTTTTTTGATTTACTCTTTTAGTAAGTTGCATTGCGCGTTTCACATTCCCTCCTGATGAGTTCTGATAGTATGAAACCTAGGACAGGGGACTGGGTGGTACAATTAATTTTCTTCAAGGTGCAACCATTACCTCTTTGTCCAGTGGCAGCAATGTAAAGTGTGAACCGTGTTCTTCTTTTCATCGTAAAAGCCATATTGTGTTTGTCCCCCTTTATATGTTTCTATCTACCTACCTTGTACCTTCTTCTGAACATAACAACATACTTCAAAAAGCAAAAATAGATTTTCCTTAAAGCGATAAATATATATATTTAGAAATTACTCATATTTATTAAAAACAAAACCAACACACATATTCATTATATAGCTTACGGTCTTTTATAAAAAAAAAAACTGCTTACAAAAACATTCAACTTTTCTAATCATCATCATCATCATCATGAACTGTTTCCAGACTGTGGCCAGGTCAGTTTATTAAAATGCCTCCATCTTATTTTGTCTTTCCACCATTCTTCCTCCTTTAATTGCTTACATCCTTCTTCTCTCACCCACACACTTGCTGTTATCAACTCAATCATTCCCCTTATGATTCCTTCCTTTTCCATTATCATTTCATGTCCATACCATCTCCGTCTTGCTTCCTCTTCTATCTCATTTACCTCCCGTACCCCGACTATTGCAAGGAACATCTACATTTCTAAACCTATTTCTCCTGGTGACATCTAGCATGCTCCTTAAAAACTTGACTCTCATGGCCTCAACCTTTCTTGCATTCAGTGTCCAGGTTTCTGCTGCATACATAGCTATGCGTTTGAAGAACACCCTATACAGCACTTGATTACACTTCAGGGATACTTCTCTTTACTGAAGCAGGTCTCTTAGGCACTAGAGAACAACTCCCCCTGCTGCCCTCTTCTCATTGATATTTTCTGTTACCCCTACCCCCTTCTCCTCTCAAGCACGCTTTCAAGATACTTTACACTCTTTATTACTATTACATCTTCTCCTACTTATCCCTATTTTTATTTATCTTTTCTAGGTCTTATATTCTTCTTTGTCATCACTTTCACTTCACTCTTCAGTGTTAAATGTCATCCCACACTATTTCACTTACCCTTGTCTCTTATTTGTAAATTTTAAATTTATTTTAAAATTGCTTTCTTATTATTATTATTATTATTATTATTATTATTATTATTATTATTATTATTATATTATTATTAGCACCGCGTCTTACTACCCGTTCGGGTTATACGCACTTACGCTAATGTGCAATGGTAGGGTGATTGTGAGATGAAATGGAGGACCTACAGTTTAACGTGGGATCTGAACCACGGGGGAGGCCTGGCATTCCTCACATTCACAAGTTGTGATTAATACACGTCTTGTCAGAGGTGAAGGAAGGGTTTGGCAATCAGATAAATCTGTGCCGGGACCGAGGATTGAACCCCGGACCCCTAGCACAGAAGTCCGACACCTTACCCCTAGACCACCAGGTCACCTTCTTATTATTATTTTATATTTTTGTGAGCTGTCATAGTCTTACATTGGGGCAGTGATCAGAAAAATTGAAAATAATCAACCAACACCATACCTACTCATGACTAAACCCAAACCTGCCTGTCAGAATCAAGAGTAGGCCCCTACAAATTGTTGCAATAGTTTTGTTAACACCCCCGTTTGGTTTTTATCCGTTAAAACATCAGTTGTAAACAAAACTACATACAAAAGCAGTCTTTGAAACCAAAATGCTGGCACTATAACTCGTGCATTTAGAAAGTGCACATTAAATATTAAAATCAAAATAATAAAATCCATGCCACGTTCATTATATTATCATATTTTATTTACTATATTTTGGACATTCTCTGATGCCTTAGCTTAGTTGATAACTCATATATATCTACTGATCTTAATGTCCCAGGTTCGATTCTTACTATAGCGTGTTCTGTTGTTTGATATTTCATATTTGGATACCAACATGAAATTTGGCACAGACTATTTCTACTATGACCTTATTTAAAATCCATCCGAGCAACTGATATCACCCCTTAGTGGGGGGACAAAAGTCATCAGAAAAATTTTTTTTTTGCTTTATTTTGAAAACAGCATGTTTTATCAAAATATGTTATAAAAAAATAATGTTCATGGTACAATTATCTATGATAAAGGTTAACATCACTTTTGTGATCTTATTAGGCCAAAATATTGGTTTTTAATTGGCCTACTTTAAAAATATGTAATATACATATTTACTAGTTTATTCCTGTTTTCACATCTTAATGAGATACTTAACCTTCTAGCCCCACATTTGTAGTGGCATGTCACCTCAAACATTCTGATGACCATCATGATGAAGGCAAGGAAAGATGTGAGGAGCGCATCAAAGACTTGTACATTCAGCAAGCACCTACCTTATTTTATGTTGTTTTTATATTAGATAGCGAGAAGGGATACTTAATGAAACCTGTGGTCGACCGCTCTAACCAGCTACCCGTGGGGAGAGGCCTGTGTTTCAACAATTGTGTCAGAGCCCCCTAAAGGCAGGCGCCTGGCTGTTATAAAATATCGTGGTCTGCCTTGAACAAGCAGTATAGTTTGAGAACACACTGGATTGTACTGTTACAAGAAAACAACATTAATACATAATATGTACCAGTGATGGCGGGACATTATTTGTGTAGGGTTGGGGGCACTTATTAAAAAGAGGGCTTTTGAGGGGCTTGGTTCCTCGAGCCAAAATGGGGTTTGAGAACCCTTTTTCAGCAAATGTTTGAAAAGTTTAAGCTCCTTGAAGAAAATTTGAAGTGACCTTCTACCAGACTTTTTTTTAAAATTTTGATGACTCCTAGAAGCTATTATCTTAGAATTCATAGTCTTCCTTGGAAACTTTGATAATTATATACCTCGAGATACTATACTCCGACATCCTCATCAAATGACCATATCATCTCAGCCTTGCTTCCTCCACTATTTCATGTACTCTAACATCCTCATTACATGACCATATCATCTCAGCCTTGCTTCCTCCACTATTTCATGTACCTAACATCCTCATTACATGACCATACTATATCAGCCTTGCTTCCTACCACTATTCTCATGTACTCCAACATCCTCATTACATAGCCATATCATCTCAGCCTTGCTTCCTTTACTCTCTCATGTACTCCAACATCCTCATTACATGACCATACCATATCAGCCTTGCTTCCTCTACTATCACATGTACTCAACATCCTCATCACATGACCATACCGTCTCAATCTTGCTTCCTTTACTATCTCATGTACTCTGACATCCTCATTACATGACCATATCATCTCAGCCTTGCTTCCTACTATCTCATGTACTCCAACATCCTCATTACATGACCATACCATCTCAATCTTGCTTCCTTTACTATCTCATGTACTCTGACATCTCATTACATGACCATACCATCTCAGCCTTGCTTCCTCTACTATCTCATGTACTCCAACAGCCTCATTACATGACCATACCATCTCAATCTTGCTTCCTTTACTATCTCATGTACTCCAACATCCTCATCACATAACTATACCATCTCAGCCTTGATGCCTTACTATCTCATGTACTCCACATCCTCATTACATGTCCATACCATCTGAGCCTTGATGCCTCTACTATCTCATGTACTCCAACATCCTCATTACATGACCATACCATCTGAGCCTTGATGCCTCTACTATCTCATGTACTCCAACATCCTCATTACATGTCCATTTCATCTAAGTCTTGCTTCCTCTACTATCTCATGTACTTCCTGTACCCGAACTCTTATTCGGACAACTTCATTACTAATGCTATTTCTCCTGGTGACCGGAAATGAATGTTAAAAAACTGGGAGGGTCATTAAATCCCCTTTGCCCCAAAGCTCTCTTTGTGTTGGTGATTGGGTCTAGACACCGAAGGGTCCTCTGCGCAACACTATATTTTTGTTCACTTGTACGCCACTGTTACATTCAGATACCGTTCTTCCCATCACGTTCTTACTTTACCTCCGTCCACGCCGGCTGTTAGTCATCAAAGTCTCGCCAAGTGGTCGCATCCTGTGTGTGTCCCCAACCTATTTTCAGGAGCCGGCGAGAAACTGCTGTACTGTAGGGACAATGCCATCCCTCGCACATGCGCGGGGACTAAGGCTCTAAGAACCGGGTAGAGCCCCTCGACTTGACCTGATTGGATTATAATCTAGGCCAGGTGTATTGAGAGGGGTTTTACCCAAAAGGTTTTGCACTATAACTCCATATAAATACGGGTCAATTTCTTCTAAACCATACCTTCCTCAGCTCTGTTCCATTAGCACAATTAAAATGCGTATTTTCCGGACATAGAGAAAGACGCGGCGAAAAAATTAAGTTTTCCCAGAAGTTTTCGCTGTGGTTTTCCCATCCAGTATCCACGCTAATGAGGGTGCATTTCTTTCAAACAACTCTCAGCCTTACCCCTTGAATGCAGATTTAAATAACCTATGTTAAAATAATAAGTGTAGACCTTGTACCAGGTGCTAAATAACCAATTAGTTTGTATTTTAAATACCTCCAAAACCAATGATGTAAAGATAGAGAACTGCGCTGTTATTTCTTGACCCCCCCCCCCTTTCCTGCTTTGTCAATACTTTAGTCGGATAGTCAAAGAAATAGCATCATTTGGAAGTTTTAAATTCTACTTTCATGTGCTCATACGCCAGCCCATATTTATGCAGTTATCACGTTTGAAGATTATGATAGATATTATAGTTGAAAGTTAAAGTAAATAAATATATATGGTCAATATTGACTTCTTTACATGTATTGTTTAGATCTTCCGGACAACTTTTACAACAGTCCCATTTTCATAGGAATGATTTGACAGCTAGAAAAAGTTATTAGATCTACTTGCAAGAAATCAGACGTTAAGTCATGTGATCTATTATAGCTGTCACTCACTCTTGATAGAAACTATCAATAATTATAAAATAATTCATAATAGGCCTATAGTAATAAAATAATTTAAATTCTGTCCGATAAAAAATGTTTATGTTTTATAAAAGTCCTTTCCTATGAAATGGACTAAACATTCTGATAGTAAAAGCTTGTCATTATAAAAGGAACATTATTAAAATATCCCATAGAATATTTTATTTTAAAATATGTTTTTTTGAATATTTTTATGTTTATTAAAAGCAGAAGAAGCGAAATTGTATAGTTAGTGAAAGAACACTTGTAATATTAGTTAAAATGGTAACAAACTTTCTGTTATCAGCTATCTCCTTTATTTGTAGAGATGATTGGTTGACCAAAGAGACGATTGCCTTCTCCGAGTAGTTCCTATAGCAGGCGTAACTGCAGTGACGTCAACAATCGACTTCTGTCACGACATTTCTCATTCTTGTTGAAGTTCCTCCGTAGTGTAGTCGCTTCTTGTAGTCTCTTGTAGCAATTTTAGCTTCTTTAGGAAGAAATGGCGCTATTAATCCTACTCTCGGCCCTTGTTGGACTAGTGACAATTTCTTCTGTCACAGCAGAACCACAAGTAGTCAGCTTTAAACAATGCCCGCCAATCTGTAAGTGATTGCCTACATATCTTGTGTATTTATATTACTATTTGTTTCTTTCATTAGTTTTAGGTTATATTTGTGAATTTTATCCAGATTATAGTTGGTAATAATAATAATAATAATAATAATAATAATAATAATAATAATAATATAATAATATATAATAATAACGTATCATTTTAGCAAACTTAGTTTCGGATAAAACATTAATAAATACTATTTATTCATTTGATAAGAAAGACATCGATGAATTTCGAAGCTTATTGAATGTTTAAAGTTTGTAATCTTTTTTTTTTTTCATTCAACTAATTTGAATTGAGTAGATACAATGATATTAAAACATAAATTTTACATAATGTGTTTTCATTCAAATGAGCTAACAGTTTGTTGTAAATTAAGTTGGTCTTGGAAAATAAAGTTGAATAACATATTAGAACCACAATACACTATCTATAAAATCTACTTACGTGTGTTTAAAGAATATTAAAACATAGGTATCTTAAATACAAAACGTTAACTCATAAACATAATATTTAAACTATGATAAAAAAGGAGAGATAATACGTGTTTTTTTATATTACAAAATTAGGAGATAGTATGAAACAGAAGAGGTTTTATTAATTTTATTTTTCAAAACGTTACCTGTATCTAAACATGCTAAATTCACTGTTTCGTAATTATTCAGCTAATTCTAGATAAATCACCGAAGTTAATAGAAGAGTTTGCTCCAAATAATATTGTGAATTCTTCCAGAGGTGCATCAATGGGGATGGGGGAGAAAGTGAGGCACTCCCCCCTTTTACTCCTCCCAAGAAAGCAAAATAATTCTAATAAAAGCTTAAAACATGTGAGATTAACAATACTGAAGATGTGTCGAATGAATAGACTTAATTAGAGAACTTGCTATTCAAAAGGTACAGGTCTACCATTATGGACACACATTAAAAGTCCGACTAAAATTACCGATTGGGAATAAATAAATAGCATCAGTACATTACCCCCCCTCAACCCCACACTAAGAGTAAATATCTGGGTACGCCACTATATTCTTCTACGATATATAGCCTACATTGAGGTGGTGTTACCGTGTGGAATTTTGCACACAACAAATGTGCTCCAGAGTATTTAGTGCGCTTAACCCAAACAAGGGATATTAACGATGAGTAGAGTGGATTAGAGGAAATGAGCTAGCATTAGAATAAACAGCGCGGATGAGAAAACCCTATGAGGGAATCCATCGTCTGCTTATTGCACCAGATCGGAATTAAAAAATTACTCCAGAAGGAGAAAAGATTGTATTGCAAGTAATACACCTTAATATAACAAAAGTTACAAAAATGTACACGTGTTACAGAAAAATTACCATTCTCGATTTAAATAACTTCTTTTTTCATCACCACGTCACCTGTTCAGGTTATACGCAAATGATAACTCTAATGGAGTAGGGAGGTGGAAGAAAGTATTTTAGAGGTAATTTACCCGCATTTGCATGGCAAAAGAGTGGGAAACCATTTAGGAGAACCACTTTCAGTAGACCGACTGCGATTACAACTCGATCACCCGTCTTCAGCAGCCAGTCTAACACGACAGTGACGCTTTAGGCCCCGGATGCGGGTAAATAACTTATTGGCTCTCTAAAATTACCACTATAGAATATGATAGTTAAATATACAAGCTTCTTGACTATTGGCTCACCCAGGTTGGTTTGGTGGTTTCACGGTCTAAGGTTTCACTCTCGCAATAGACAGACTTCTGGCGATGGGGAGGTCGGGGATCGAATCTCGGTCGAGTATTTTGAGGTGTTTTTCCCCAAATGATTATCCTTACTTTTCCGTTGCGCAATCGCGGGTACATTTTCTCTAATAAAACTCTCTCATATAGTAAATATGTGTATAGACCGGATTAATAGTAGTATTTCGTACACATACACACAAACACAGAATTCTATTGACATCTTATTTATAGTGAGTTCGCCATAAAATGGTAGATATTTGGCAGTTGCGAAAGTTTCTATAGTTGGATTGATATGGGAAGAACTTTTATCTGACAGTTGAAAACTTTACTAGACCTCTTTGCATTCATTCATACACCAATACTTTTTTAATGTGTTAGTTTTGTTACCTTTAAGATCAATAACTAGTGTCTTTTCTTTTTTTTTTCAAAGTTGAACGCTTTAACATTTTTTATTTGTTCTAAAAGGTAATTTTTATGGCGATCCGACGATAGCACAGGAATGCCCCTCTATTCTGATCTTCTCGGCCTTGCTCGTAAGGAGATTGTTGTGGGTAGGTCAGCTGACCCCAGATTGTCGTGTGTAGGTTACCATTATAACCCTGAACCTATGTACAGTCCAGTCTTAATTTAAGGGTCTTAACTGGCAGCGAGAAAAGCTACTAGATCATACGTCAAGTAATGTGTTCTGAAGCTGTCACTTTTGATTGCTACAGTAGCCCCGTGGCTTCTTTGGTGCTAAGTGACAGTTCACAGCTGACTTCTGACAGTCAACAGTTAGGTATATACAGTAGCCCCATGGCTTCTTTGGTGCTGACTGACAGCTGAAGGCTTTGAAAAGCTACCAGACCAAATTATTTATCCCTACACCGAACTATATGATCTGCAAAAAACATGTGTTTATCAGCTGTCACTTCGGACAGTCAAATTTAGGTATATACCTAAATGTTGACTGTCAGCTGGCAGCTGTAAACTTTCAGTCAGCACCAAATAAGTCATGAGGCTACTGTAGGCCTATTATTATATATAGTTTTTATCACCGCGTCTTACTACCTGTTCAGCTTTTAGGCATATATGACAATTACTTTAATCGGTTAGGGATGAGGGAGGAAGCATTCTAGAGGTAATCTACCCAAATTTGCGTGGAAGGGGAATGGGAAACCATTTAGGGAAAACCGCCCTCAGTATACCCGAACGGGATTTGAACCCCGATCTCCCCACCATCAAGATAGTTATTATGAATTTCTATAAAATATCGCTAATAAAATAGTAAAATGCAATTTTGACCATAAACAATATTTGTGTATTTTTTCAAATGTCCTTTCTACTAAAATTAGATTATACATCATACCAAACGTAAATTAAATTACCGAGTGACTTCTCTCAAACAGGGACGTAGGAACGTTTTAGGCCAAAGGAAAGGGGAAGGGTGGAGGGAGGGCAGTGTCGGTTTTGGACGAAATTATCTTGTGCTCTTACCTGCTTCAGTGGCCGTATGGTCTAAGGCGTCACTCTCCTGCCGATGACAGGAAGATCGGGGCTAAAATCCTGGTCGGTGTACTGAGGAGGTTTTACCTAAATGTTTTTTCACTCTTCCTCAACGAAAATGCGGGTTCACGTTCTCTAGGTTCAACCTTTCACATCCCTAACACATTAGCGTAATATCTACATGTGCGTATAACATGAACAAGTAGTAAGACACGGTTCTAAAGAAAAACATGTGCTGTTTTTTTAAATAAAAAATTAATGCCCTTAACGTGCACTCTCTGAACCTAATGATTAAATCAGCACAATACCTATAAACTATCTTAATTATTTTACAGACATAGCACCTACTCCTCCAGACAATAATTATTTATCACATGAAAAGGAGAAGCCCTAGTTTACCAAGTGATAATTTTTTCGCTCGTGTCGGGATATAACCCGGGACTCTATTATGAGTTCAGTTGGCAGAACGTACAATTCACCTCCATTGATTACTAAGATGTCGGTCTTAAATTAGACAGTCCTTAAAAATTAGAGTTGGTCACCTCTATTAATAAATCGAGTTATGCCTGCAGTAAAAGATTAGTGCCCTCTCAATTATTAATCAATCGGGAATAATATATAACTTTAATCCAAACTAAGAAATCAGGGATGTCACCAAGCAGGCACCAATATAAATCTTAGTAGTGAAAGGGGTTGGCCGGGAGTTCCCCTTCCCCCGGTTCCTACACTCCCAGTTCTCAACCCTGTAGACGTGTCGTGGCTGAGAGTGCGATGTTCAAGTCCGTTCTAACCGACTTTGTGAACCGTCCTTAACTTCAATCGTCATTGTTTATACAGGCGCCTTTACTCACATAATATGAGTGTTATTAGTGTCTGGGAGCAGAGTGGACTCTGATACACTCGGACACCGCCTGATCTGGCGTCACGTGGGACACACAGCGGTGGTCGTGTGTCTAGAGCGTCCGGCTAGCGATGGATAGGATTGCTGGTGATGGAGGGGTTCGAGTTACGATCTAGCTCGAGTGCATGGGTGCATTTTTACACATGGGATTATAATCTGATTTTCCCAACCACTCCCTAGACTAATGCGGTAAATTTCCTCCATTCACTCTTCAAATCTTTTACCTTAGTTTAAATCGTTAATAACCTTGATGTTGAACGTTTCAATAAAAATTTTAATGGCATGCATCGGTGGCACGTGGACAAAAGCGCCAACCCGTCTTTTCTGGTTTTCTGGTAACGGTAATATCAGGGTTAAAATTTTGGTCGGTTTTCCTGAGGTGTTTTCACCTAAATTATTACCCACTCTCCTTGACAAAATACGGTATAATTAATCTAAATTCTACCTTCCTCATTCCTATCCCCATTGGTGTAAACACGTGGATAGCCTGGATGGGTAGTAAGACGCGTGACACACAATAAAAAGAGATCATTTGACAATTTTGCCAGCTAATAAAATACATATTGTATGTATTTGTAATATACATACAAATTATATCTATCTAATCAAATAAATATAAAATACGTATTAAATAAAGTCTTTGAATAGCTACAGATTTCTCTTAGTTAAATATAGTACTATTTAATTGGTAGATTTAACACAGTGAAAGCTAAAATTTTCAACGCAAAGGAAATCAGTACATATCTTAAAAACATGTTTTTGGGAAATTTTTCTGCTTACACATTTGTGTAAACTGCTTATTTCTAACTAATTTGTGACTTTCGAGCGCGTTATATAAATATCAAAGTTCAGAGATCAGCCATGTTATCTTAGTAAGCCAGCCTATCACCATCCAGGAAAGATAGTTAGCTTACGTATATGGTCAGAACATACATGAGTGGTAGAGAACCTGATTTGTGGTGAAGAGAATGAGTGGAATTCGTTAAATAAAAAGCTGTTTTCCAAAGTCGGCCATTTCTGCTCAAATGGTAAACAAAATTATAACTAAAGAAGTGGTATGGATAGAAAAATTACGGCTCATTTCTTATTCATAATTTTTTAATATTTGCCTTTGGTCACAGTATGATCGTCATAGTAGCGAGATCATCACATGTTTTACTTCTTCTTTACCAAATGATATTTTTTCAAGAAAATTGGCAATTTCAGACATAAAAAAGAGGCAAAAAGCAATAATGATGACGTCCTTTACTAAATAAAAATGTGTAAAGTTTTGATAGTGTTAATCTCTCATTAGTAATTAAAATCGACATAATTGACCATTATTCATTGTCAAATTGATATTATTCGCACATAAAAAGCCAAGTAGGTTTTTTTTCAGTACTGCTTTTATACCCGTTCTGATTATACTCTTATGTACTAATTACGCTAATGGTTTTGAGGGATTATGAAGGTTATATTTACAGGAAGTGTACTCGCATTTGTATGGAAAACCATCTAAGGAAAACCACCCTCTCAGTAAACCTGACCGAGATCCGAACCTCGATGTCCCAGTCATCGGAAGTCTAGTATATTGCGAGAGTAGCGCGTTAGACCATGCGACCACCGAATTAGGTTAGGCCCTATTAAATCTCGCTAAAAAATCCGATTTAGTTTTATTTCACATATACACTCTCCCCTCACATGAATACAGACCTTCTTCACCCCACTTCACTAATGTAAAATATGCGGGTAGCTCAAACTGGTTGTAAGACTCGGACCTGAAAGATTAAGTCTATTCGTACACCACCACACACCAACATGATGATGGTTGCGGGCGCGGTGGTGGGGGAAGTGACGATCATGATCGCACACACAGAAGCGGTCCGCGGCCTGTAAATACATAACGCCCTTTATAGAAATGCGTCGAGATTTAACGCAGCTAGAAATGGAAGCCTTACTTCTGGCAACATTAATTGAAGAAGAGCTGTGAGTCAGATCATTTTGTATCGTAAAAAAAAATTGAGAGGGCAAGGAAAAACCTTTATTTCCCCTTTTTTAGGAAAAAAAACTAAAGAAAATTTGGACCAATGCAATTAACGTGCTTCTCTTTGCGATCTGCTTATTTCATCACACACTGTATATTTTTTCTTATGTTTTTGTGGTCATGTAGTCAAGGTGTGACAAATCTAATAAAACACCGTTTGCTTTCACTATTTAAATAGGTTTTACACTGGGGGGTTTTCCTAAATGGTTTTCCACTCTCCCTCCACGCAAATGCGGGTTCACTTCCTTTAAATTCAACCTTCCCATTTCCTAATCCATTAGCGTAATTAGTACTTAAGCGTATAACCCGAACGGGTAGTAAGACGCGGTGTTAAATAATAATAATAGTAATAATAATAATAATCATAATAATAATAATAATAATAATAATAATAATAATAATAATAATAATAATAATAATAATAATAATAGGTTTTACAGTTACATTCCTCGTGATTCTAAAAACTGGAGACAGCCGACTCGGGCAGCGGGCAGACTCGACAGACAGCAGCTGACCGCCACCGCGTTGGTCTTATGGGGTTGATCTTAATCTAATTATAGATCAAAACAACTAGACTCTAGATCAGGGGTCTTCAACCTTTCTATGTCCAAGGGCCAAATTGTCTCTATCTTGTTGGCCCGAGAGCCGCAAAACTGTACCGATAGTAGGTGGATTGAATAAATATTAAAATATATTCATATTAGCTCATTCTTATGCACTTATTCTCAAACTAGGGACTAGAATTTCTCGTGAAGTGAGTTCTTTGTTATTTCATAGCAGGGGGTGGTGCAATTTGTCTTGTCTACTAGAGTTGTAATTTACCGGTTCAAAGTACATTTTGTACTAAAACGCAGTAGCTATTGTTCTTCGCGCAAAAAGCAAAAATTGTTTTTAAAATAACGTAAAATACGTAAATAAAATATGTTTTTATTTTATTAGTTGATTACGTAAAATATATATTAATTTTATATTTGTCATTTTTTCTCTTGAAATAATTTTATATTTTTCATGAGCCAGTGGAAAAAAAAAGTTGCCGTGAGCTGAAGACCTCTGGCCTAGATCGTCATTAAACCTCAATAAAAACGATAAAACTCAGTGATAGTGCCCTTTAGAGAATCGAACCAAGTGAGACGGAAATATCAACCCTCAACTAGAACACATTATATAAACATATTTTATCATTTAAAACCTTTACCAACTCTTCTTAGCTACGAGTCATCCATTCAGAAATGGCCTAATAACCTCTGAAATGTTAAGCAGTCAAATTTTTATTTTATTTTGACTGCCTTGTTTTTCTCCTTAGTACACTTGAGGTTAACTTATGTTATTAAGATTGGTAATGAAAAAAAAACTTAATAAAAGAATCAACAACATTGGATTTTGGTCCTTGACTAACTTACGACACAAAATCAAACAACCGTTTATAATCTTCCGAAGGTTTGTGATCTGTGACGCAGTTTATTTTCCCACATTATCTGCACGTAATCACGCTGATGGCGTAGGGATGGTGATTGTACACTTTAGAGGATATGTAGCCGAATGTGCGTGGAGATTGTTCTTCGAAGGAAGAAAAGTACAAAGAAGTTGAGGTTCCTCGCCTCTTTGGGGGGTCGTGGGTGCAACAGCTTTCACACTGATATGTATTTTAAAAAAATAAAATCAACTTTGGCTTGCCAATATCACAAATTAAATGTCTTGTCATTTAATTCGTTAATATTTTTTGTAATTGATTTTGTTTGTAACCCTATGTATTGTAGTTTATGCCTTTTAAAATATTATTTTGAGAAGGATTTATAAGTTTCAACAGACTGGCAAAGGGGTCAAGGATCAAGCTTGTTCAAAACTTGCCCCCAGCAGGCATTTTGAGAAATAACAACTAACCATCTGGACCACACCGGAGGCATCACTCTCGAAATAGACTGGGCTGTCCCTAACGTAGAGGTTGCGGTTCTAAACCAGGTCGGGTGACTATAGGTGGTTTCTCACAAATGAAGGTATACTCCCCCTAAATGCCTCCTTTCTCCCTTTCTCGTTCCTACCCCCTTAAGTGCAAAATATGTGAATACTCCGCGCAAACGATCTGTAAAACGTGGTGCCTCAAACGCAATGAGTTTCTTCTCTGAGTCTCAGTATAGTCTTGAGTTGTACACACACATTAATTACGCTGGGATGAGGAAGGTGGAGTTTGAACTGTACCGGCGTTGCGTGGAGGAAGAGTGTAACAATATTTAGTGAAAACCACCTTCAATACACCCGTGAGCCCGTGATTTGAGCCTAGATCTCCTCGTTAGCGGCAATCCAGTCCAACGTTAGAGTGATGTGAGTACATGGGAGTGTCCCAGCTGCAATGACCGGCCATGTTGTGTTTCAGCCTCATTGACCGGCCATGTTGTGTTTCAGCCTCATTGACCGGCCATGTTGTGTTTCAACCTCATTGACCGCCCATGTTGTGTTTCAGCCTCAATGACCAGCCCTGTTGTGTTTCAGCCTCAATGACCGGCCATGTTGTGTTTCAGCCTCAATGACCGGCCATGTTGTGTTTCAGCCTCATTGACCGGCCATGTTGTGTTTCAACCTCATTGACCGCCCATGTTGTGTTTCAGCCTCAATGACCAGCCCTGTTGTGTTTCAGCCTCAATGACCGGCCATGTTGTGTTTCAGCCGCGATTGAGAACGTCCCACGGAACTGCACGGTGAACGAGGTGAGGGTGGATCCGTGCTCTGAGGCGGCCCAGAAGAAAGCATGCAAAGTTAAAAAGGGGACAGCAGCTTCCATCAGCTTCGACTTTACCCCAGGTCTGTCAACGATGTCCTGGAATTCAATTACAACTTTTTATGTTCATTTAAAAAGTTTCTCATCTAATTCCGCTATGCTTATGACAGAATACAACAACTGTTGATATCACCGTGTGAATAAAATTAAACTATGCTTTGCTACTGGTGCAATATTTTATTTATTTTGGCGAAAAAAGTGTTTTGCTATAAAAACTGCAAAAACACGGACTTTTCATGCGTCCCCTACAGCCTACATCTCCACCTTGCTGAGGAAAAGAAATACAAGATTAGGCCTACTCTCGAACTATAAAACGTATCGAAGTACTGTTTTATGCACTCTTCACTTCACAACCATGAATTTGGGATCAGTTGATAGGGTTCTAATATTTTAAATAATTATTTTTAATTTTTTAATTTTTTAAACATGATAAAAAGGTTTCACAGGTCTTGATCGCACTGATGTTTTTAAAAATAGAATACAGGTTAACGCACAGTAATACGAAGCTTGGTTTGAGCTGTACTACCAATCTAAGCTAGGTGTTACCAGGGGATGAGATGGGCTCTATGTTAGGTGTTATCAGGGGGTAAGATGGGCTCTATATTAGGTTTTATCAGGGGATTATGGGGACTATGTTAAGTGTTATCAGGGGGTTATGGGGACTCTATGTTAGGTTTTATCTGGGGATGAGATGGGCTCTATGCTAGGTGTTATCAGGGGATAAGATGGGCTCTATATTAGGTGTTATCAGGGGTTATGGGGACTATGTTAGGTGTTATCTGGGGGTTATGGGGACTCTATGTTAGGTGTTATCAAGGGTGAGATGGGCTATATGTTAGGTGTTATCAGGGGGTGAGATTGGCTCTATGTTAGGTGTTATTAGGGGGTAATATGGGCTCTATATTAGGTGTCATCAGGGAGCGAGATTGGCTCTACGTTAGGTGTTATCATGGGGTGAGATGGGCTCTATGTTAGGTGTTATCATGGGGTGAGATGGGCTCTATGTTAGGTGTTATCAGGGGGTAAGATGGACTCTATATTAAGTGTTATCAGGGGTGAGATGGGCTCTATGTTAGGTGTTATCAGGGGGTAAGATGGGCTCTATATTAAGTGTTATCAGGGGTGAGATTGGCTCTATGTTAGGTGTTATCAGGGGGTGAGATGGGCTTTATGTTAGGTGTTATCAGGTGGTGAGATGGACTCTATATTAAGTGTTATCAGGGGTGAGATGGGCTCTATGTTAGGTGTTATCAGGGGGTAAGATGGGCTTTATGTTAGGTGTTATCAGGGGTGAGATGGGCTTTATGTTAGGTGTTATCAGGTGGTGAGATGGACTCTATGTTAAGTGTTATCAGGGGTGAGATGGGCTCTATATTAAGTGTTATCAGGGGTGAGATGGGCTCTATGTTAGGTGTTATCAGGGTTGAGATGGGCTCTATGTTAGGTGTTATCAGGGGGTAAGATGGGCTTTATGTTAGGTGTTATCAGGGGTGAGATGGGCTTTATGTTAGGTGTTATCAGGTGGTGAGATGGACTCTATGTTAGGTGTTATCAGGGGTGAGATGGGCTCTATATTAAGTGTTATCAGGGGTGAGATGGGCTCTATGTTAGGTGTTATCAGGGTTGAGATTGGCTCTATGTTAGGTGTTATCAGGGGGTAAGATGGGCTCTATGTTAAGTGTTATCAGGGGTGAGATGGGCTCTATATTAAGTGTTATCAGGGGTGAGATGGGCTCTATGTTAGGTGTTATCAGGGGGTAAGATGGGCTCTATATTAAGTGTTATCAGGGGTAAGATGGGCTCTATATTAAGTGTTATCAGGGGTGAGATGGGCTTTATGTTAGGTGTTCACAGGTGGTGAGATGGACTCTATGTTAAGTGTTATCAGGGGTGAGATGGGCTCTATGTTAGGTGTTATCAGGGGGTAAGATGGGCTCTATATTAAGTGTTATCAGGGTGAGATTGGCTCTATGTTAGGTGTTATCAGGGGGTGAGATGGGCTTTATGTTAGGTGTTATCAGAGGGTAAGATGGGCTCTATATTAAGTGTTATCAGGGGTGAGATGGGCTTTATGTTAGGTGTTATCAGGTGGTGAGATGGACTCTATGTTAAGTGTTATCAGGGGTGAGATGGGCTCTATATTAAGTGTTATCAGGGGTGAGATGGGCTCTATGTTAGGTGTTATCAGGGTTGAGATGGGCTCTATGTTAGGTGTTATCAGGGGGTAAGATGGGCTTTATGTTAGGTGTTATCAGGGGTGAGATGGGCTTTATGTTAGGTGTTATCAGGTGGTGAGATGGACTCTATGTTAGGTGTTATCAGGGGTGAGATGGGCTCTATATTAAGTGTTATCAGGGGTGAGATGGGCTCTATGTTAGGTGTTATCAGGGTTGAGATTGGCTCTATGTTAGGTGTTATCAGGGGGTAAGATGGGCTCTATGTTAAGTGTTATCAGGGGTGAGATGGGCTCTATATTAAGTGTTATCAGGGTGAGATGGGCTCTATGTTAGGTGTTATCAGGGGGTAAGATGGGCTCTATATTAAGTGTTATCAGGGGGTAAGATGGGCTCTATATTAAGTGTTATCAGGGGTGAGATGGGCTTTATGTTAGGTGTTCACAGGTGGTGAGATGGACTCTATGTTAAGTGTTATCAGGGGTGAGATGGGCTCTATGTTAGGTGTTATCAGGGGGTAAGATGGGCTCTATATTAAGTGTTATCAGGGGTGAGATTGGCTCTATGTTAGGTGTTATCAGGGGGTGAGATGGGCTTTATGTTAGGTGTTATCAGAGGGTAAGATGGGCTCTATATTAAGTGTTATCAGGGGTGAGATGGGCTTTATGTTAGGTGTTATCAGGTGGTGAGATGGACTCTATGTTAAGTGTTATCAGGGGTAAGATGGGCTCTATATTAGTTGTTATCAGGGAGTGAGATTGGCTCTATGTTAGGTGTTATCAGGGGGTGAGATTGACTCTATATTAGGGGCTATCAGGGGGTGATATGGGCTCTATATGCTCAATGTTAGGTGTATTAGGGATATGAGGTAGGCTCTTCATTCTAGAACAGACACTACATTCAGCCTCTCAGACATCAATTGATCACTGAGAAAGGGGAAACCACCATTTCACTCCTGATCAATTTTTCGGTAAATCCGTGAATCTAACTCAGAGCTCAATGGGCTATCCCCCTTATTACATTGTTCCCTGTTTATTAAGTCTCTTGAACCTGCTTAACTTGATTACATCGTGTTTAAAATATGGACTTTTGCTTTTTATATGAGTTTCACCTTACGGTTGTTGTTAAGTAAGGGAGAATTGTTGGGTGAGTACACATGCATGATCATTTTCATCTTTGACTCGTTTCGGTGACCACATGGTCTAAGAAGGCGTCACTCTCGCAATATACTAGACTTCCGATGACGGGGGGATCGGGATTAAAGTCCCGGTTGGGTGTACTGAGGATGGTTTGTACTAGATAGGTGTCAAACTCCTTCCATCCAAATGCTGGTACACTCGCTATACATTCAACCTTCCTTATCCCTAACACATGGCGTGTTTTTAAACCTGAAGAAGATATTTATTCTAGTTAGGGTGTAGTGTATTTAAATTATTATTATTACTATTATTATTATTATTATTATTATTATTATTATTATTATTATTATTATTATTATTATTATTACTACTACTACTACTACTATTATTATTATTATTATTATTATTATTATTATTATTATTATTATTATTATTATTATTATTATTATTATTATTATTATTAGCACCGCGTCTTACTACCCATTCGGGTTGTACGCACTTACGCTAATGTGCAATGGTAGGGTGATTATGAAATGAAATGGAGGACCTACAGTTTAACGTGGAATCCGAACCACGGTGGAGGCCTGGCATTCCTCACATTCACAAGTTGTGATTAACACACATCTTGTCAGAGGTGAAGGAAGGGTTTGGTAATCAGATAAATCTGTGGCCGGGACCGAGGATTGAACCCTGGACCCTCAGCACAGAAGTCTGACACCTTACCCCTAGACCACCAGGTCACCCAGTCTGTATTTAAAGTTAATTTTACAAACACACATATTGTACCAGCACATGATCTACAGTCTACATACTAACATGACTTAGGACAACATATACATTCTACACCTCCAACGCCCAGATATTTATTAGTTTGTTAACAGGAATAACTCGCATATTAATAAATAGTGAATAACTACTTCAACACCACAAGGACTCGATCCAGGTACTACTTCACTTGTAGTTGACGATCATACCACTTAGCCATGGGATAGGGCAGAGTGTTTAGCTGCAAAGTGTTGCGAGATCTTAAAAACCAATCCAAGTCTTATGTTGCGTTCCTTCACTCACGTATCGGTGGGCGTGGAGACAACGTCAGGCTCGATTAGTCTGGTTCGCTGGTGACGAGGATGCCGAGGTTAGATTCCAGGCTGGTTGTGTTAACGGCGCTTTTTCCTAAATTATCTCTCGACCCTCCACGCAAATGCGGGTACTTTTCCTCTAAACTATAGCTTTATCATCTCTACCCCATTAGTAAATATGGATAATCCAGAAGGGTAGTTAAACGCAATGCAAAGAAAAAATATTGTTCCGCATGTGAGAGGTACAACTTTGTTCATCCCTACCTGTCCCTCAGGAGTGTCAGCCTCCTCGCTCAGCAGCAGAGCCTACTGGGCTAGCACCACAGATATACCCTTCATCGGGATGGACACTGACGCCTGCGAGTACACCAACTGCCTCACGGTGGCCGGTCAGCAACAGACCTACTCTTTCAACCTCCAGATCCCGTCCAGGAAGGTGCAGACTGTGAGTACAACCTCTGGGACCACACACATTTGCCGCAGTGACACGAGAATAATCGTGTGACTGGCATCAGTTGCCACGTGGACTAGAGAAATCTGACAGGGAGGACATGGTTTGACTCTAACTGGGTGTACTAAGGGCGTTTTTATCCAAAATGGCTTTCCACAAACCCTTCATGCAGATGCGGGTAAATTTACTTTAAAAGTCACCTTCCTCATTCTTACCCCATTAGTGTAAATATGGGGATAGTCTGCACAGGTAGGGATATGTGATGCATAAAAATAGTAGTATACGTGTGACTTTCAAATTCTTATACCAAGAGGTCGCTTGCAAGCGAGATAATAGTCTGATCAAAGCTTGTTCTTCATTGCAAGTGAGCTTATAATCTGGTCAAAGCTTGTTCTTCATGCAAGCGAGCTTATAGTCTGGTCAAAGCTTGTTCTTCATTGCAAGCGAGCTTATAGTCTGGTCAAAGCTTGTTCTTCATTGCAAGCGAGCTTATAGTCTGGTCAAAGCTTGTTCTTCATTGCAAGTGAGCTTATAATCTGTCAAAGCTTGTTCTTCATTGCAAACGAGCTTATAGTCTGTCAAAGCTTTCTTCATTGCAAGCGAGCTTATAATCTGGTCAAAGCTTGTTCTTCATTGCAAGCGACTTATAGTCTGTCAAGCTTGTTCTTCATTGCAAGTGAGCTTATAATTGGTCAAAGCTTGTTCTTCATTGCAAGCGAGCTTATAGTCTGGTCAAAGCTTGTTCTTCATTGCAAGCGAGCTTATAATCTGGTCAAAGCTTGTTCTTCATTGCAAGCGAGCTTATAATCTGGTCAAGCTTGTTCTTCATTGCAGCGAGCTTATAGTCTGGTTAAAGCTGTTCTTCATTGCAAGCGAGCTTATAATCTGGTTAAAGCTTGTTCTTCATTGCAAGCGAGCTTATAGTCTGGTTAAAGCTTGTTCTTCATTGCAGGCGAGCTTATAATCTAGTTAAAGCTTGTTCTTCATTGCAGGCGAGCTATAATCTAGTTAAGCTGTTCTTCATGTATGCGGTTTATGGTATGCCCCAAGCCTGCCTTGTCCATTTAAATGTTAATGTAAAGAAATATTACCTAGAAAACTATTTATGATTTAGACGCGTGAGATGAACTCTAATATATAATCTTTAATTTAATCAATATTGATATGTAACAAAATATTTTTGTATCTGTGAATACCTCCTTCGTATAGCAATTTAATTGCATCAGTGTAGGTACTAAGGAAGAGGTTTGTTCTTATTTTGGCAGCAGTATAAAACACCTTGTTTTTTCAGATGGTGTACGACGTCAAGTGGAAGCTGTGGGATGACAACTCGATGGAATGTTGTTTCTTGATCAAAATTCATATCACCAAATAGAGGAGACTGAATAACAGAAGTCATATTGTGTGTTTTAGTAATGTCATCTTTCTTCATTTTATCTTTCTCCACATCTGGTCTAGTACATTTTTTAGCCAGGGATATTGTTAGAAGGTTATTGCCATTTTATATATCTCAACAGTTTGTCTCACTGACTGGAGTAGGACACGTAATTATAAAGTACGCATAATCACACGGGCGATATTTCCGTTCATTGTGATCGTTCGTGCAACAATGATGTCTAACAATATGAAACAAAATCAAAATAATGTAGGTGAAAGCAATAAAAATAACTTTATATGCGAAATATATGACATTATTTTTGTGTATTTAAAAAATTGATCGATTTTCAAAAGTTTTTCATAGATGTTTAATTAGATTACTAACAAAGGTTGTTTTTCAACTATAAGGCCCAGAAGCAATTATTTAAATCCAGCTGTTTGATAATATTTTATATGAAGCAAACAACTAATCACTAAAACAATTTATTCTAGTTAACCAAACAAATTAACAAAAAATACGTTTTGTATTGATGTTAAAAATGTAATGTATTATATCATAATTAACTGTACATGTAAGAATTGTTGTAAAATTGAGGTGTTTTCAGGGTGAATATTTTCCAGTCCATCCTTTTCTACAAAGTTATGTGCAGATGTTTCACTAACTCTTTGATGTTCATTAATTCAGATACTACTTTCAATGTGGTTGTTATTTTTAAAAAAAATGCAATATTAGTAAAGAGAGCAAAAATTAATAGTTAATAAAAAATAAAATACAAATGTTTATATAATAATTATTACAGCTTGTTGCATTACAATATTGTTTGATCTACACCAAGCAGTCAATTATGAGTTGATGCTTTAAGTTAATAAGTTAAATATAATATAATTGATTGCAAAAAATTAGGATATTTTTATTTACAGCGAATTAATATTCAGGAAGAAATTGTTTCCAATTTCTTTATGTGATGAATTTTGTTTTATTTATATTTTAACTAATTTCATTTTGGATAAAGTTTGCTTTGATTTATTGGTAGAGTCTGTTCATGATAGGTTTTTACCTGGATGACATTTCAAAAATCATATGTTTAGGTTTTGGGTTGCCAACACTTGTAAAGGATCACTGTTTTGTTATAAATGTTAAGTTTTTTAATTACATGTTATATTTTACATTTAAAATAACATAAACTTAAGTTTTCTCACACTATTTCATTATTTTAAATAATTTCTTTTTATCCAACTCGAAACAATATTTTAAATAAAATTAAAATAACTTATTATTCGTTTTGGAATGTTATCTATAATGTGTAATATAGTGCATACATCAATACCTTTTAATACAAACATCGTATTTACTTGGAAAAGAGAAAATACTTGTATTTTTTTAATAGTAATAAATTATTTTATGATTATTTTATCGTATTTCGAAATATTTAAGTGAATAAAATATTTTTATCCACTGCGTGGGTTTATCATTGTAAAAAACTTGTTCAGTCACGTCAGTCACATGATTTAAATTCGTCGGTCACCATTTTGAAGCAATATTCGTTAGACCTTTTGTGAAAGTGATGTGAAAAATATTTTTTTTAGGAGAATAAAATTATAAATAAGCTTTGTGTCAAACCTCAAATAAATATAAATAATATTGACCAAAACTACTGTGGTTAACTATCACAGTAATACATTACCATATGTTTTCATTACATTTATCCAAAGTGAAAGATGTCAGCTGTTGGCCTAGGGATGCATTAGGTACTATTTTTAGTAACTTTTTGATATGTAATCCAAGTAAACTAAGATCGTGAATGAATTATAAGCTCTATTTATATACATGAATTAAATATCCAAGCTATTATATTTGTTAGTTACGGTTATAACCGCATCTAAATGTCATATTCTTTAAATGTAAAAATGACACCTGGACACGGGAAGCGAACCCAGGACCTTAGGCTTAGTATGGCAATGCTCTAACCATTGAGCTATCCAGGAATAGCCATGATATTTAGATGCGGCTATAACCGTAACTAACAAATGTAGTAGCTTGGATATTCAATCCATCTTAATATGCATATTCGTACAATTGTAATTGTACTAATGGTAACATAAAGACTTACCGCGTCGATGTTGGCTGCGTTATCTGATAGCTCGTGGTCTTAATTGATCGCTCAAATGTAGCTGAGGATTTCAGCACGTCCATTCCAGACTCTGCCTTAAAATATCAGTGAAGAATGACTCCTGAGCAGGAGACTATACCTAGATAGCTCAGTGGTAAAAGCATTGGCGTGCTAAGCCAAAGGTCTAGGGCTTGATTCCCGTGTTCAGGTGTCATTTTTCAATTTAAAGTATACATATATTTATATAGGCCTAATTAATAAAATTACAATCTTTTATAATCAATATAATATTGTATTGATCCCGCTATCTTAAAACATAAACTCATAAGTCACTTCTTGATACGGATCAAACCATATTTGAATGGAACAAGATTTTTAATTCCTTATCGAATCAAACTTTTAATGATCAAAATTATATTTTAATATTATGACACGCAATGAGAATAGCTTACATTCTATGTGCATCCAAGATTTTATTGTTTTCACACAGATTAGTAGGAATGCGCGGTGCATTTATAAAACATATTTATTCGAAGTATCAGCTTTTCAGGTAAATCAGAAGTTCCCTAAGTTTCTGCCTGAGGTGTCGTCTTTAAAAACTAAAGATAGATGGCGGCCCATATGACACACACATTTTTGGGCTCTGTAAATACATTTATTTTTTTATTTGGAAAGTAATAGATGTATAGCTTACAATCAAAGAAGTGAATTTCAAATATAGTTTAATATCAACAGGTCTCTAAAGCGTTCATTTTTTTTATTTCAATTCAAACCAACACTAAATAATTAAATTACAACACGACTCGACTTAAATAACAAACAAAGCAGAAACTTATAAACTTTCGCACACAATAATCTCGCGATCCGCTCTTTGAGAACTCCTGTGCAAGAGGCTGAAAATGTTACACAAGTGTGTGGTTGGGTCCGGTCAGGAATGACAATTCCCTAGATAGGTGTTACCCATTGCCAGTCGCGCGCCCCTTTAGGGGACCGTGGCCTAACGTACCCCTTCCAGCTCTTCATCATAAAGAAGAAATAGATACCTTCCATCCGGTAGAGCTTGATTCACACGTTCATCGAGCACATAGAGCTGAATGTGGTCAAGTTGGACAGGAATTCACACGTTCATCGAGCACATAGAGCTGAATATGGTCAAGTTGGACAGGAATTCACACGTTCATCGAGCACATAGAGCTGAATGTGGTCAAGTTGGACAGGAATTCACACGTTCATCGAGCACATAGAGCTGAATGTGGTCAAGTTGGACAGGAATTCACACGTTCATCGAGCACATAGAGCTGAATGTGGTCAAGTTGGACAGGAATTCACACGTTCATCGAGCACATAGAGCTGAATGTGGTCAAGTTGGACAGGAATTCACATGTTCATCGAGCACATAGAGCTGAATGTGGTCAAGTTGGACAGGAATTCACACGTTCATCGAGCACATAGAGCTGAATGTGGTCAAGTTGGACAGGAATTCACATGTTCATCGAGCACATAGAGCTGAATGTGGTCAAGTTGGACAGGAATTCACACGTTCATCGAGCACATAGAGCTGAATGTGGTCAAGTTGGACAGGAATTCACACGCTGGCAGAAAATTATGTCGATCCATAATGCTTTGCGATACAAATTTAAAATAGCTGGTTATCAACCTATTTTATTTTCTAGTGGATAAACAGTTATTTTAGATGGTTGTCATCGACCTCGGTGCTCTTGAGGTAAAGTTCTCGCCTCAGGACCCGATGTTCGTGAGTTCAAACCCAGCTGGAGTTGTCAGATTTTTCTTGAGCTACAAAAATCCGTAGCACAACATCCTTCAGAGGGGAAGTAAGGCCGTCGGTCCCGTATTGGTTGTGGCATGTAAATTAACCCTGGAAGGTATGTGTAAATATCTTTCCCGACAAAATTGGTAGGCCCTTTCATTCTCGCTCATAGAAATTCCCGTGCTGATATATAAGCCGTCGGTTCAAAAAGTGAACGTTAAATATCTCAAAACAAATAAATAGATTGTTCATTGTTTGCGTTATGTAAGTTGTGTAGTGAAATCATTTCACAAGAGTGGATGTGGCTATCTGCTGGTATTTCGGCGGCCGGTCAGCAACAGAACTACTCCTTCAACCTCCAGATCCCGTCCAGGAAGGTGCAGACCGTGAGTACAACCTCTGGGACCACACACATTTACCGCAGTGACACGAGAATAATCGTATGACTGGCATCAGTTGCCACGTGGACTAGAGAAATCTCGTCTGATATGGTTCACCGATGACAGGGAGGACATGGTTTGAACCCCAGCCGGGTGTACTAAGAGTATTTATTTATCCACAAGTGACCGTCTCACACTATGGTCGTTGCTCATATTTATCCATGCTGGCCTATGTTTGCCAAGTAGTGTGGGTACTTTTTTTTTTAATATTAGAGTGTTCAACGCTAATGTTATTAACGGGGGATAGGGAAGGGAGCTTAAATAGAATGCACCCAGATTATCAAGAAGAGGGGTAAGAAAATCATAGTAATTGGCAAATACCCCCCAGTTCACCCGCCCCAGATTCGAACCTTGACCTCCCCATCACTGATATTCCAATACATTCTGAGCTAGAGGCTTTACAGTTAGATCGTCTGACCACTGGTCAGGGGCACATTATAATATACTATCTTGTATTCAAGAGCTTAATCAACCACCACTCCTCTTTTAAAGAGCTGTATTATTATATCAGAATACGACTCAAGAGAGATCATGAATACACAGAGAAGTTGATAAAACAGTTATTATGAAGTTTCCATTGTCATACTCTTAATCAATGTGGTCCCCCCTTTCAGCAAAATTGATACAATGCATTAGGGTGGGGAAAATATCGATAGTTTCGATACTATCGAACCTGGCTATCCATACTCTGTCGATAGTGGCGGAGTTGTTAAAATTTAGAATAACATATAGAATAAAAGTGCAAAATTAACCGATCAGACTGAAACAAAGTTATTTCGATTTATTATTGGCATATTGATACAAAAGTAAATAGCCTGAAAAAAAAGGAGAAGAGGAAAGACAGAACTAGAAGTAGAACTATACTGATATTGAGTTTTGTAACTAAAACAATATTTACAAAAGATATATTTTTAAAAAAATTTGACATAGTTTTAAAAAACAGTTTTACATTTCATCTACCGTATTCAATCCGATACCTTAGCTTAGTCAGTAGTATGTCTGCCTACTGAGGTAAGAGTCTCGGGTTCAATACCCTTTCAAAGTGCCGAATTAACGTCTGGGGACTGGTTGTTGTGTATATCCTAGTGTTAAGATAGATTATAAGTCATATGAAGCTATGATGGGCCTAGCGAGCCGGTAGTGGAAAATATATGACTTGAATAAAAAAACTGATCCGTGTCAAAGGCTGGAAACAGTAATGGATGTAAAAAAAAACTACCATATTCAATAAAATCACCTGTAAACACTTTTGTAAGAACTCAAAAGATTATACCATTGGAGGATGTTTTAACACTTTACCGCACACTTTACAATAAGCAGTAGGGAGTGACACTATCGATAGTGTACGATAATGAAGACTATCGATAGTGATTCGATAGTTTCCCATCCCTACAATGAATAAATTATATTTATCAATATTAATACCTATATTAAAAGTGAACATTTGTTTGGGTCTTAATTAGGGAGACTTATAAGGGCCTTTTTATACAGGCGTTTCTTGACGCGCGACAAGCGTTCTAGTTTCAACCCCCTTATCGCCCATGATTACAAGCCCTTATGAGCAGCCAATATATTTAGTGTATTTGTGTATAATTTGAAGCATCTTACATACACTGTGCTCAACTATTCTTGAGTTGAAAGAGTGTATATTATTATGCATAATGACCGAGTTTTTTTTTTCCAAAATGACCGATATTATTAGTTAATGTGATTAAATACATGCAATTTATTATTTTAACCGGTTATTTTATATAACAACAAAACCTGTTTGATTGAAGTTATAAATTATAATATTCTGAAGGCTAGGTAAGGTTAGGTTAAACAAACAGATTCCATATTATCAAGATAACACCTACACGTCCACATTCAATAAAAATTGACCTCAATTGATAGGCCCAACAGAAGCCACGTGTGACTCATACAGGTTCAAATTTGCACAAACATGAGATTTATCACTTTAACCAGGGGTGCTGGTTATTATACATGATAACATGTTATTGAGAATAATTTGACTACAACATGAAAAATGTATCACATTCACCAGAACTGTTGGTTACTATACATAAAATCCGGTGATTATGTATATTAACCTAATTTATCAAATTAACATTAACATATATATCATATTGAATAAATGTATTTGCTATACGTGCTGTGCTGTACCAGGAAAGTTAATGGATGTTGGGTTGGTAACACCAAGCTTATCAGTTAGCTCTAAAAAGACAATGTGATCTGAAGTTAGTAGTTATCATCTGTGCATGAAACAATGTGGTTACGATAAAAGTCGTTAATATAATAACAATGCTAGTCTAAAGTTGATTATTATTATGTTTTTCAACTAAAACAAAGTAGTACACAAAACATTATCTAATGTAGGCCTATTATAAAACTGAAATATCTATCTAGGCGTGTACGTAGCTTATATACATTTGTTGGTAATGGAATGGTGTATCAAAACTGTCTTACAAGATCACATACAAAATAATATACTATCACCCAAATTGTTATAGACCTCTGTATTTATAGATTTACCTGCTTTAAAAAAACATGGCTTCTTTCGCTTTCTAATTCTTATCAAACATTTCAAAACCTTCTTAAAATTATTGGTATCTTCATTGAGATTTTAAATTTAATTATATTTTAGCATTTATTATTATATTCTTCCAATACAAAAAAAATTGCTTGTAAATTTATCTACCTGGCAGACGTCATGCTAAACAACAACTCTAATCCTGGACATTTTATGACATTGTTGTATAAAATAATAAAACCTTGAAACATTTAAAAAAAATAGATAAAACTTGGCCAAAAAATAAATATTTCAGATAAAGAAAGATACGAATGAGTAGGTGGATTGCAAAACTGTCCTTTTCCAAAATTTTTTTTAAAAAGGTGGCCATTGATTGAGTTTCAGTTGGTACTTTTGCTTGTAATAAGATATATATAAAATATATATATATATATGAGAGAAGAGAGAGAGAGAGAGAGAGAGGGAGAGAGCCAAAACTGTTTCGTTCCCTATTAGTTTTAACTTTTTCCTCAAAATTATACTATAGTGGAGAAGGGCAGTTTTGCAACCCACCTACTCAAATATTAAAACTATTGTTGAAGGAAATTTAGGACTAATGGACTTGACTTTTAGGTTTACAAAATAGTGATAATAATGGAAAACTTTAGGTAAAAATTGATGTATTAAATTTGGTTTAAGGCCTTTAAAAAGTTAATTTGAAAAATATATATAATTTAATATTGAAAATAAAATTTTTAAATGGTTGAACTGAGATGTGAACACAAGCCCGGTCAAAAAGGTAGTTTCAAGGTCGTAGTCACCTCCATATTTAAATATTTGAGGGGAAAAAAAATAATTTCCAGAAGTAAAGAAAAATGTTTGAAGTCGAAAGTATATTGACTTAATCTTGCTTAGTATAAAATGGTGATGGATTTAATAAATTAAGTAGTGGTGGATATGACGTCTTTTAAATATGTTGTAGGTCGACGAAGAAAGCATAATTATGTAGTAGTAAGTAAATGGCTGGTTGTCACCTGTGTTGAAGTCTCGAAGGTCGGTCGTGAGAGGTAGGTGATATATATTTTTAATGTACTCATGTTTTAGTAGAAACTGTTCTCCAATCCTCTCGATGTCTTCGTAGTAGGGGTTGTCGTAATCTCAAAGTAGATTACGGCATTGGTAAGTAATTTAGATTGTGGAAAAAATTAAGAAAATTTAGGAGCCAAAACTCACACGTCAATTCTTCACGAAATCTTTGGCACCAGTCGCGTTTTCTCGTCTCTTCCCGCTTGACCAGCATCCATTCCGGACCTCGAACTCAGCTCCGCACTCAGCATAAAAGAATAATTCAGGAAAAATGTAGAATTTAAAAATACAGGAAACTCGGAAAGAAAATAAATAAAATTGAATATAAAATGTCCAGATAAATACATAATCAAGTTGTTTAAATTCTTTTCTTTAAGTTGTACAATGGTACAAAACTCTGATAGCAATTTGTTGACATGAAACACCTGATTTTAGAATAACCTGTTTGAAATAAAAATTCACAAAGGGGCCCACAGACTATCAAGCATGCTTGATTCTGAGGGAACAATTCTAACGGTTTCTTTCAATATTCTTGTGCAAAAACATGTCTCTGGTGCATAAATGTGTTATTTGAAAATATTGAAATACTATTATATTACACTTGGGTGAATATAAATTTATATTAAAGAATATACAATTCAGTTTCACAGGTAATAATATATAAATACAAGTAAATCTTTTATATATTAAAATATGTAGCTATTACCCATGTTGTTTACATTCTGCTAAGGCTACAATATATTTAAAGTTGGCTATTAGCTTGTGTATTAGTTTTTAGAAGAAGATTAATAAACTGTATTATAATGAAAGTTCGATAACTATAATAAAATACGGTAGCTAAGAACTTGATAACATTTGTTTTAATGACAAAATTTGTGTAGTAGTCTTATGATAAAACGATCATTTAAGCTATAGGAAGGTCTTTTATTCCACAAAAATACTACTGTACGATAAGATTCTGGTACGAATCAGGCTTTCCAAAATCATGGTATGTATTAGCCTACATCAACTTATTTAAATAATCAAATCACGAGTTTTGAACTTAGTAATGCTCTTAAAACCTTTTATTAACACATTTATTTGGTTAAACTATCAGATAAATCGATGTATTTAATATATTCATACAAATTAGCGAACGATGTCAAAATGCCACATTGGCTTGAATGTGTGTAAGAGAGAATGATACCCGAAACTGTCTTTCGCTCCTACACAATGGTGTTCAAACGACAGCTCGAAAATTTCAGCCTCAGATGTCCTGTCCATCCAGTTATTTTATAGAGATCAATGAGAACATAAAAATATAGTTTCAGAATTACCGCTATGAGCGGTAGACAACATCAAAGATATTATAAATCGTGGCTGTTATTCTAACATCTACGCTAGGTACGGTAAATAACACCAAAAATATTATAAATCGTGTAATCAGCCTAGATGAGATTTCCAAAAATGACCTATAAAGTAAATATATGTTGGAATTAAATCTGTACACAGTGAAAAAATGTTTCTTTGCTACCCTTGTAAAAAAATATATATATTCTATATTTTGTTTAAAAATCATTATCTATCTAATCTAATATTTTTGTTCGGGCCTAGTTTAACAAATTTACAACATCAGAAATTTAAGAAATTTTGAATAAGAGTGTCGATCCACAACGGAAACGATACATCGGTCTTTTGCGTGTCCCAACCTTTGATTTATTAGCAGACCTTGGAAATATATATCGATTTTAGCACATCGTTTAAAATAAAGTCGTACTAATTCAAATTGAATATAAATTTTGTTTCTTCACATTTATCTTTTAAACGTTGACCACCTTGTGACAACTAATTTTAAATCGGTGTTCTGCGATTTTAAACTTATTTTATTGACAGAGCTGAATTTTCTTGGTATATTGGTTGGAGACAAATACACCATTTATATGTTAATTACTTATTTACTGTGTCTTAGAACAATAACTAGTAGCTCGCTTAAAATTCCATTATTTGTTAAAAGTTGACACGTTTTTTGAAAGTATTCATTTACTATAAGTACATGAAACGAAGGTAGGCCTACTGTAATTTCGATCTTTGAATTTCTCGTCTTAATAATACTTACTGTAGCATATTTTAATAATTATAAACTTTTGGTAAAATAAAATCATATCAGTCTAATGATATATTTTTGTTAGTACAATATTTCGGAGGGGGACATCAGGCCAAATTAACTAACGTTGTGCTTTCATTTTAGCTTTCGGAGTAAGCCTACTAAACTGAAAGACTAAAAATAAATAATTGAGCTAAGTTTAACAGCTGTCTATTGTTGATGACAACGAGAAAAGAAAATGGAACGAAAAGGTAAGTTTGTAACATCTCAATTCATAATATTCGTATTCTCTCAAATGGGTCACAATGATCCGAAGCTATTCCCATTATTAACTTCATTTATTAGCTTATAATAACTATTATAAATATGCGAATAGGTCAGAATGTTGTATTGTTGTAACAATAATGCTACTTATATTAAAATAGTTCAAGTGTGCTTTTTAAACACAGGCTTATAAACATTAAGAATTAAATAGCCAAAGCTATTATTTATGCTTTTAGTGAGGATTACTCCATCTAGATATCTTATTCTGAATACTGAAAAATGACCCCTGGACACGGGAATCGAACCCAGGACCTTTAGCTTAGTACGCCAATGCTCTAACCACTGAGCTATCCAGGATTCGTCCATGCTCAGGGTCATTCTTCACTCATATTTTAAGCCAGAGCCTTAATATGCAATCCCGTACAGTTATAATGATTTCCACTTCCTTTCCACGCAAATGCGGGTACACTTCCTCTAAATTAAATCTTCCTAATCCCTAGATCACTAGAATAATTAGTAGTCTATATATGCGTGTAACCTGAACAGGTAGAAAGACGCGCTGCTAATACGTGATTAAGGATACGAAGTGTGTAAGCAAAATTAAAAATATGACAGGGTAGTAGGACGTGCTGCTAATAATATATATTTATATATAATTATCTCCTGATTATCCTGGTAATGGAGGGTCGAGTACCGCGGATAGCCGAAAATCGCGAATAATCCGCATATATAGTAAAACATGAGATTGAAGCACATTCATTTCAAACTAGTACTCACGTACTATGACTGCGTCTAAGAATACATCAGTTTATTTCACGTACTAAGATAATTAGAAAAAATACTTTAAATCAATGTATAGTACACTCAAAATGGACACATCTTTTACAAAGTTTTTATTAGTCTTCTGCTTCATTTTTCCTTATCCCACTACGTATTTTCAGTAACATCAACTTGTCAGATAGGAGCGTGTCATTTTCCTGTTCCAGATAACTAAGCAGGTTATGAGTCCATTCCAGTGCAGTCCCCCTTGCATACACTTTTTGCCTCTCTGGCCATTATCTTTTCCCTAGGTATTTACTGAGTACAACAATCGGTAGCCCGAATGGTAGTGAGCGCAAAAACAATTTGCATGAAGGCGTATTAAAGTACATGTCAGTGTCCCACGATGGGCTACGTTATATATATATATATATATATATATAAAGACGTTATTCTGACAGTTACAAATTATGATAAAGTCTTCAGAAATGCTGATGGTATAAAATCAAAATGTCACCATGTGACGATTGTGCTGGAATGTCATGACGTGTGTTGTTCTTTTAGACGGCCTTTGAGCGCCCCCGTCGACTCGAGCAGACCACCTTTGGTGCTGGTTAACCGAACTACCGACAAGAGACCCGTCATCAACGTGGACGCATCCTACTACAGCCTGTGTCAGTTTGAACTCGCCTTAAGTCGAGTTTATCTGCGTAAGTAGGGTGAACCTATTCAAATATTAGAACACTCTTTTAAAAACCTTTAACACTAAAACAAGCCCAAGAAGATAAAGTGCCACATTTCGTCTTAGTATATTTGTTAATCTTGATTCAAACACTTGTAAAATATTATACTGTTTGGTAGACTAGGTACAACATCTAAAATATAATTTATCTTAATGACGCACTTTCATCTTGAAATGAATTTTAAGAATGTCTACTATTTATATTTTGTACTGCTCTATGAAATTCCACCAACCGAAAAATAGGATCAGTTTTTAAAAGTAATTTAGGCACTTAATACAAAGACATACAAGCGTTTGATACGTCTTGCTTATCGTTAACTCTGAACCCTCATATCAGAAAAGGTTTTAATACTGCACTATTCCCGCATATCAGACAAATTTAATGATGATCGTTAACTATCACGTATAATTGATTGCATCAAATCTTCTGTCAAAAATCACTGGATACAAATAAACTATATTAGACTCATTTGTTCATATAATTCCCACTTTAATTTTTTTAAGTAGACATAACACCCTCTAACTCTAGAGTACATAAAGCTACATACTTGTTTTTTGATAGGTAGGACTAATTAAACGAGGTGCAAACCACCCATCACATTGGTCCTGTAGATTTGTCAAAAAACCACACCCCAAACTTCTTATTCAAAAAACAATTCAATTGTTTGCGGTATTTAACTCAAAAAATAAGGCAGTATGTCAAAAGTTCTAAAATAACGGCAAGGTCATTTATTTGAACCATATAAAGTGGTGTGGACCCTCTCAGAAATATAATATAAATATATCAAACTCATGCTCTTACTCGTACTCAAATAATGTTAAGCTGTCATATTGTTCAGAGCACGGTGAGACCATGGACGTCGAACTCATGCCGTACTGTAGACGTCTGCAGAAAGAAAATGACAAAAGACGGTTGCAGTTTTATCAACAAGAAGAAAACATTACAGTTACCAGGCGGAACCCCCATCCTCAGGATCATCTGAAGCAAACAAGACAAGACGACAATATCCAAGCTCACTTTAACTTGTCAAAACAGAACTCTAGTCTACAGGATTCTCCAAAAATGTCAAGACAAGGCTTAAATCTTCAAGATCGTCTCAAGTCATCAATAAAAGATACCAATATTCAAGAGAACATTAAATCACTATTAGAAGATGTCAATCTTCAGGTTTCACTGAGTTATTTAAAAAACAATGTCAACGTTCAAGTACCAAGGCAGAATGTCAATATTCAAGTCGTTAGACAAAACGTGAGTCTTCCGAACCATCTAAAGTCCTCTAGGAATAATGTCAATGATAATAATATCCTACTGACTCCCAAACAAATTGACAACATTCAACATTGTATACATTTTGCCAGGAAGCCTGTTAATCTTCAGCTATCAGCTGGTCCAGAAAACAGCTTCCAAGGTCGCGTTAACTTCTCAAGAAAAGATGACAATGCTCAGTATTCCAGGCAAGATGTCTTTGCTAATGATCGCTTGCAGCTATCAAGGCAATATGGATGTATTTCCCCACATGGACAACGTCAGGAAACAGCGGCGTACTATGACTGGCGTCGTAACTCTGCGTTTCTCAGCTCACTGCTGCCTTCTCCTCCTCCTCTTCCAACCTATGACCAGGAGATCGCCTTTAAGGCGATGGCACAAGATATGGAGGTTTGTCGCCTACTCGAGTCTCTATTCCCAGAAAACCTGCTGAGAGCGTGCAACTTAGCCAGCGGCGTGCAGGAACCAGCGATGACCCATCACTTCCCGGGAGATCAAAGCTCCATTCTTCCTTTGTCTGCCAACAACAGATATAATCAAACAAGCGAGACTAATTCTCTTTCTACGCCAATTAATACAATTTCTTACCACACTTCATTTAACTCCGACCATGGTAAATTACAATATTGCCTAGTGTCTGTCCGGAATAGTTCTCAAAACATGCACGGTGACTTCCCAAAAACTGATAACCAACAGGAACCAGTGACAGGTACCACATCCTCTGTGTTCGGCGAAATTTCACCCAAACTTGTTGAGCTTGTGTCTGTTGAAGACGTGTTAAATGGGAACACTGCCGCGGTTGAAGAGTCTAGTAAGATAGTAAGAGGTTGGTTGGAGCCTGTCATGTTAAGACGGCCAGACTTTGAGACTTTGGACGAGGGAGACATCCTCGATGCAGCTCTGGATCTGGAAGAGTTGTATGTCTCTAGAACTAGAAAAGAGCCGTTCGTGTGCACCATTCCTTCTCCTTGTAAAAAGCGCCGAAGTGCTCCTGCCCTTGAAGTTCATCAACAAATAGACGCACGCCAGGACAAGGTTTAGAAGTGTTTCTTCTGCTGCATGTAGATTGTTAATATATTTTGTCACTTTGGGAATTTAGTGTATTCGTTATTATTTAGCTGTCCGCATCAAAATGCTCATTTCTTTTTTTAGAACCAAACAAAATACTTTTGTTTATTAATGTTTTGCTGTACTCGTAATTATTGCTTGCGTAAAGTGATTAGGGCCTACTATTTAATAGCTAGTCTTACACATCATGATAAATAATTTGCACTGTACATAAATATCATAGTTTGATAGATAGGTAAACACATATATTTGATGAAAAAATACAACCGAATCCAGGATATGTTTTCGGAGTTGGACTCAAGACTCTAAGAGAATCATAAAGTTGGCTGTACGAGGGAGTGAAATAAATAAAAAATATTTACAACTTATATAGTTATTAAAATAATATTACCACATCCTCCCAAACAACTAAAAATGTAGGTGTTCTTATTCTATTTCTTGGAATATAGAAAAGCTAAATTAAATTGATTGTTAAATTAAGTATGTATCGTAGTCTAAACAATAACAAAGCTATTTTTACAATACAAATTGACAACACTCCTTAGAAAATATTAATTGTTGCCAGAGTTCCTTAACAATACTCTTTATATCAGCAATGGTAGGCAATTCACTATTAATATTTTATTTTATTTGTCATTTTAGAGAAAATTTGAACACCCACGCTTTTTACCTTAGGCACGGTCATGCAAAATGGTGCAATTGCTCTGATTAATTGTATTAATTTGGGTAGCACAATAAAATAATTCGTACAGACCCATGTGAAAATTTAAATTTACTTTTGGTCTAAAATGTGGATTAGCCTGAAAACATAAGGTTAAAATGATGCTATATGGTTTAAAATTTCTTATTTATATTGTATCTTTGGAAAATTTAGGAATAATATACACAATAAAAAAATTTGATGACGTACCGAACTGTTTATTGCATTTTACGTCTATCCTTCCATCCATTAACTACCCATAGCTTGACTCTCTTTAACTTTATAAATAATAATAATAATAATAATAATAATCTATTTTCCATTTTTGAATTTCAAAGTAATGGGTGTAGTTCAATATTCCATGTTTCAAATACTTAGTTTTAAATAGTTTTGGGCTTTCTTGTGTTAAGTTGAAATTGATCTGTATTTAAACTCTGATTCGATTCGTGATTTTAACTTTTATGTAAACATGCGTGAAACTACGTCAAATATAATTTTGCAACTAAATAAATATAATATAATATAAAAAAGTCTATTATAAATACAAGGTAAAACCAATATTCAAAATGTATATACAGTGATAATAAAAAGGTAGAGTTTCTTCTGCTCCACATGAACCAACAAATCGCACAGAACTGCTGTCATACTAAATCATCGGTGTGTCTTTGTGCCATTTTTGCCCCAAAGTGACTCTACTGCTGGAGGAAACGATGTCATGTCAATCGACTGGATAATCTGTACCTTCTGCTCGCGAGAGAAATAGAGACAGGGAAGGTTTCATATAACCTTAGTTGGCTGGATAGTCTGTACCTTCTACTCGCGAGAGAAATAGAGACAGGGAAGGTTTCATATAACCTTAGTTGGCTGAATAGTCTGTACCTTTACCCCATACAGTTTAGATGCTCGAAACAACGCGTTCTACTATTGTTTACCACTTTAATAGACCATTCCCATGATGCCTTCTTGTCCTTTCTGACGTAAGCCCCAAACATTTGCACACAAAATGTTTAATCATAATATTAAAAACAATTTGAATATATGAACTAAGATATTTAATTTATATTTATGTTAAAGCGTGAAGGGCATACTTCACTGGAGAGCGCAAAAAATAAAAAAGAAGATAACTTTCTAGCGATAGCTATATGCACTTTATCAACTACAAATATTAAGCGTTCGCTTCCCCAATAAATGGCATATATTATTTCAAATTTTTAATAATAAATTTTGCTGTAAAAAATTGCAGCAAAAAATTATTTGTTTTAGAAAAATAACGATCTAAATAATTAAGACTATACCTCGGGTAAAATAACACACTATGCCTTTTTATCCTTAACCGTAGTATGTAATTTTACTAACTATGAAATAATAAAATATGACACCAATAAAAATATATAATTTATCGTCAATTTTACATCACTCGCTTCGGTGGCCGCGTGGTCTAAAGGCCGGTACGCGTATTAACATTCCCTAACCCAGTACTGTGTCTATAGGCCTTTACGTGCTACTTCAATGTTAGACTAGACTGCCGAAGACGGCGAGATCGGAGTTCGATCCCGGTCGGGTGCGCTGAGGGTAGTATTTCTTAAGTGGTTTTCCACTCTCCCTCCACGCTAATGCGGGTGTATTTCCTCTCAATTAAGCCTTCCTGATCCCTAACCCATTAGTGTAACTAGTACATAGACGTATAACCCTGTGCTAATTAAGTTATATATCATTAATACCGTATTTTAGACTTGAAGTAGGCCTAGTTCTAAATGTGTTTGTTAACAATGAAAGATAACAAAAAATATATTTAACCAAGCAACTTTACACTTTTTCTTTAATCACTTCAGAAACACCTTCTGTACATGTTAGCCATTTACAGAGGATCAACTATACCAACTAAGGATTAACTTAATCCCCTTCATTTGAAAACAAACAGTAATATTCGCGAGAAAATCCACCTATGCCATTTTACCTGAGTATCCTATTTTAGGCACTTTTCCCCTAGTTTTTAACATAACGTATCAGGTATGCCAGCTCATACTAATAGTGTTTAACATAGGTACCAATATCAGGTATTCTGGCTCATATCAATAGTGTTTAACATACCTGGCACAGGTATACTAGCCTGTCAGAACAATGTTCTTCCGACACAACTGGCTTAGCCATCCTCGCAAATCAAGATTAATTCTTATCATGCCTCGCACAGATTTCTTATCAATCAAAATGGTAGGTATTTTGAGGAATCGAACAATTTCTCACTAACATAGGTACCTACCTAAAAGTCTCCTGTTTATCCTAGTGGAGGCAATAAAAATACTTTTCAAATAATTTGACATCCATTTTATTTCTTCGATCGGAAACGAACTAGGGTTCACTAAACTAAAAACTTAAGAACCTTAAAAATACCTATTCATCCTGGTATCTCCCCTAAAAAGATAATGGCAACCTATAAACACGATTTCTTCACTAAATCTGAAGACACAAAGGATTCGAACTAGAGATCATTATCGTATGTGTCTGGCCTACGCACACCGATGCGAAGCGAATCGCAGTAGTTCAAGGAAGGTTACCAGTGTCTGTGTCTCTTAAGTTGGTTGTACATGTTCATTACATTATAACTAAGTGTAGACTAAGTTTGTAGCTCAGTAGCCCCATGGCTTCTTTGTGCGACTGTCGAAGTGACAGCTGCTAAACACATGTTTTTGCAGATCATATGGTTCGGTAGGATACATAATTTGCTGTAGCTTTTCAAAGCCGTCATCTGGAGCGTCAGTCAGCACCAAGAACATGGTACTGTATTATACTCATCAGAAGAAGAAATATTGTTGTTCTTGCTGTAGCTGAAGACGAAGATAAAAGAAGGAAGCAATAGCTGTATGACATTAATAAAGAAAGACTGTCACACGTGGAATATTTACTCACCAGATACTTTCCTTCCTCGATCTCTTTCCTTACCAGGTTCTTCTTCTTCTACTTTATGTTCTTGTAGTCCTTATGACTGATCGTAAAACACGGGGTAAGTGTACACAATTTCTAGCAACTGCTCTGTGGTAGACATGATCACACACACAGGACCACCGTTTGCAACCAAAACAACCAACGGGACGCTGAAAACACAATGGCATTGTTAATTTGCACGAATTTCGCTCCCGTTCCCGCGTTGGTCTGCGCAGTCCTTAAATAATAATATTCAAGCGTCTCTTTGGGGCAAAAAAAGATGTTTAATTTATTTGCGTCTTGTTAAATCTAGTCTATTACATCTCATGCTAAATAATACGTATTTGTATTATTTCAACATTTTAACCAACAAAGAGGCAAGACACTAGCACATAGTTTAGTCAATCAAACGTGTGGAGTGTGGGCTGTCAAAGTTTAGACGTTCGTTGGGGAAGGAACCCTCCCACAAGTCTCTTCTTTCAGCACCGCTTCTTACTACCTGTTCAGGTTATACGCATATGAAATAATTACACTAAACGTGTTAGGGATGAAGTATTAATTTAGATTTGCGTGGTGGGAGAGTGGAAAATCATTTAGTAAAAACCACCATTTCTACCCGACTGGTACTTGAGCCCCGATCTCCTTGTCAATGGCAGTCTAGTCTATTGCAATTGCAGCTACCGAAGGTCTCCCAAAAGTCATTACGCTACTAGGAATCATGCATTCATGATAATTTATGTGTTCAGATTTTGTATGTCTCATGGTCAATTCGATTTTTTTTTATAGAATCTGTTTTTTTGTACAAAACAATACACTTTGATGCTATCGAACAAAACAATATACTACGATGATAGTTAATTCCCCTCACCCTCCCTTCCCCATGGCAAAAAAAAGGTGAAATCATATCACTATACTGCCTGCGGCCATAATTATATGCACACACAAATAATTGTTTCATTTTAGTTGGTAGGTAATTTTTTTTATAACAAAAGACACTTATTTTTTAGACTGTTATAATAAGTACTATTTTGAAATATTATAGAGAAGTTAAACATTTTTCAAAAGATTAAGATTTCATATCAACATACGTACAATAATGTTACAAACGTTATTAAAAATTATATTTAAAAAAATGCATCTTATTTAATTATTGCACCTGTCGGCAAAAACGGTTATCTGCTGCGGTGTCCGAGTGGTTAAGGAGTTGGACTCGAAATCCAATGGGCTTTGCCCGCACAGGTTCGAATCCTGTCCGCAGCGGCTTTTTTTTTAACTTTACTCTATTTCATATTAGCTATTCAGTGTGTTCACAAATCAACCTGAAACTATCAACAAACAAGGCAACAAAGTTTTTTTAATTTAAAATATACTTTTTACAAGCTATTGAGTTTGCGTATGAGAGACACTTGCTTCTAGATTCTGTTATTGCTAGTGAAATCACTGCCATCTAGCAGAATATATAGTTAACTAACTATATACCCAAAGTGTATAGCTAAAATCAAAACAATTGTTCCAGAGAAAATCAAATCGCTAATTAGATTGATAGTTCGTAGTATATAACTTATAATATTTAGAGCATTGCTGAAATGTTCAAAAAGTGTATATATCTCATTACTCTTACCTTTAACGTGATTCTTTATATAATATATAAATTTATTTGGAATAATATGGAACAGTTATTATTAGACCACGTTCCTGACCGTTCCACCATGTTTCTTTTATTAATCGTGGAATGGTGTAAAAGTTTTATTCCAAGCAACATTAAAAGTAAAATTGGCTCTCGTTAATAAGGAGATTTAAAAACGTTCTGGAGTGTGGACACATTTTTTGTTCTACAATTAAGTTGGAATTAGCTTTTGGCAGCTTTTAAAGGCAATAAAAGTTTCAATAAATTGAATTGTGACTTATATAAACAAGAGAGCATCGTGAGAGAAGACTACCTATAGATTTGCAAAGATCAACTATTATTTTCTATAACTTTTATAATAAATAATTAAAATCTTCTTTACGTAAGATATTAAAATCGATCAAATTGTTTTATTGAATTCGCATGACTCTTGGACAAATTATTGATACATACTGTTTTCGATAACTACCGTACATATTATTCTTCTAGCCAATTATTTACAAACAAATCATTGAAAAATAAGATAAATATCGACAATACAAACATAATTTTGCGTTATATTACTTTAAACAAACTCTTATCTTGTTTATGAGAACTAAGGGATTAAGTTGAAAATATAAACAAGAGTAAGAATATGTCTAAATTAAATTAGTTTAATTGTAGTGATAAATTATTGTTATTAAAACAAGGCAAATGGGCTTAACATTTCTTATTCAACTTATACCTTTTACTATTTCTTATCTAAAAAAAGTTTTGTAGTTACAGTCTATATTAATTTTAATTCTGAACTTTGAGGTTGCACAACAACCGATTTCAGAAAAATATAAATAAAATATAAGATGTCAAAAATCGAGACACATATGATGGAGGGTACGCTAACAAGGGTTTTAGTTATCTATGTTATTAATATTAGCCTTAAGGGCACGGCCGACTTGGAGAAATATATTCTTACTCCTAGGCCTTTCTTACGCTGGGTTTATATTCGTTATAACGCACAGCTAATAGCGAATAGTGCATAATATTATGCAAGGGTGAAACATATTAGTTTGGATAATAGAGTTCATAATCGATCATAGACTTAGATATCTAGATAAAAATCTCATTCCAACCACATTCACCTTGATCTTATGTTTCTTCGGACAAACCCACGTTTCACATCCATACAATACTGTTGGCGTTAACATACTTTTATACTGCCATATTTGCCTCTTTCGATGTTATTTCATTCTTTGCAATAGTCTACATACATCCAACTTCTCTCCAAAATGCATTCACCCGTCTGTTGATTTTACCACCTATCCTTCCATTTTTACAAAACGTTCTGCCCAGATACACAAAATCATTCACTTGTTCTAGCAGTTTTCCATTTATACTAAGTTGACAATCATTTCCTGATCCGCCCTTATCAAACACTATCACCTTAATTCTGGAGACACTTATACGAAGCTCCAATCTGCCTGTCACCACATTCAAACGATTAATTCAAGTCACTTTCATTCTCAGCCATTAATACGGCATCATCTGCATTTAACAGCAATCTCACATTCACATTGTCCATTTTACACTAACCACGTCCTCACAGCAAACCTATTATTTTAATACAGTGGAGCGTCGTTAATCCGGATCGATCGGGACCGGGACCCATCCGGATTACTGAATTGTCCGGATTTTCACTAACTGTATACATACGTATTGTATTGACTAGGGGATACATGACGCTCGGGATTCTACTGTATTGCAAAATAGAAGCTGAAGGGTTCGAAAAATACAGTACACAAAATATTTTAATAAAGTATATTGAATAAGAACATGTACATTATGTAATTTAGATTAGTAACTCTATAATACTTTTTAGAAAAAACACTAGAATCTACAGTAATTAATGGAAACTTACTGGGTAAAAAGTCCTTAAATGTTTTTTGTACTAGACTTGACCTGCTCTCACCGCCGATCCGGATTTGCGACGCTCCGGATTTTTGACGTCCGGATTTCCGACGCTCTACTGTAGTTGTGTTTTATTTTTACACAACATATTTAAAAGAAAAGATTTCTGATGAGAGATGATTTTTAACTATTGTCTGTACACACTTTCTCTTCATTGTTTGATGTAAAAAAACTTTAACTTTACGTTTTAAATATTCCAATGTTGTAAAATGTAAAGTAAAAACTTAACAATTTTGAGGAGAATGTCTGCCATATTTTGAATTTTTATTTTCACACATTCAAGTATAAATATAATGTCTCTAATTTTAAGTTTTAATTGTGTACCTGTGCTTGCGCTTATGAATAATTGCTTTTAAAGTACAGCAGGCTAATGTTTTCTTAATATATAATAGTTTTGAAATCGCATCATAGCGGCTTGTTTATTGTTTACGTTGATGTCAAAAAAAAAAAAAGCATAGCCGAGCGAATGAGATTTAATAAGGGCTTTAATGTATTAAAGAAAAAATATGCATATTAATGACAAGTGATTTGTGTGTTTCCTCTCTCTGTTTTGAAACTCGTCCATACATTTAATAAAATGTTGCAAGAACTCTGTGACAACATTCGTACAGCCATTGAACATGGACGAACGGACATAATCAGATCTTTGTTGGAAGCATGTAAGTTGAAATTGTCTAATTGATTGTGCCGGTCTACCTTTATAAAACTCGCTCACAACACCATACTTAATTTTAGTTTGTTTGTTGCATGTTCAATCAGAACTAGCTTGTTTTAATATACCATTTCAAAGGCCTTAACCTAACTTTCAATAGTTAAAATTCGCCAGGATAAATATAAGGATTCGAAATAATATATGCGGTGCCGTTGATCGATTAAATGTTTTGACCTGACAGTGAACTTATAATTTTAACCCCTCTTAAAAAAACTTATGGCATTCCGCAACCAAATAGCCTAAATGTATAAAGGGAACTAAGCAAATATAGATACATATTACCGGTAACAAACATGGGGCATCCTTAACACGAACTTCCAAAATATACCATTAAATCTTATACGCGGAATTTTTTGGATGTGCAACAATCTAACTTAACTCTCGTCTAGGGTTATAATATGATATCAATAAGGACATGTCCTCATTTTTCACTTGAAATATAATGTCCTTCATCAACCTTAAACTGTCCTTTTTTTTTACACTGCTGCACACATATATGTCTTAAATAAAAAATATATATTAAGGAATTCAGCTGCAATTAGCTTAGTCTGTCAGATGTGTAAAGTAAAAAGTAGAACATGAGAAAAGTAGAGGGAATTGGAATGGAATACGGAGTGGACCGGTAAGGGCGGAGCAAGTGAACAACTGCAAATGAAACCAAACTGACACAAAACATTTGATATTTTCAAGTTGGTCATCTACTCAAAAACCTTGAGTCCACGATTTGAGGGATTCTCTTGTTTCGGTTGTTTTCACCTGATTGTTTCCATCACTAGGCCAGTGTTGACCATATTCTGTTTATAAGAGAATGTTTAAAACCGTTTGACAATCATGGGCACATTTCATAAAGGCCCTATTCATCCTTCACTTCACTCAATAAACTGTATAAGCTACATACAGACATACTTAATCATGCCGTTTCCTTAAGGTGCCTAGACACGATGTGAGTATACAGGGACAAGTCAACTCATTTCTAATGGACTCTGACCTGAGTTCTGTCGACATGATTGTTTTACTTGCAATGTTTTAGTATAAAAATAAAATGGCAGAAAGTGTTCATGCTAATATTGTTATTGTGGCTGAAATGCTTATAGAGTCATTTCACTAGCACCTTTATTGTTATTACTTTTATTGAAACTACTATAGAAGATAGTTGTACTATAGAAGATAGTTGTATTTTCTAATAATTTGGAAAGGCCTAATTAGAAAATCAATATTATTAACACTCCTTTTAATCAGTTTTTACTTGCCAACTTATGACACCATTGACACCACACAAGATCTTGCTATCTTATTAGCCAAAGCTAAAAGTGCTTATATGCTACATTTATCACAAAACAACGAGAGAATGTGTGTCATTACTATAAATAATCACATTTGCGGTTGAAATTATAATCGTGATTCTCCAGAACTATTAAAGTTTTGCTATTAGGAAATGTAATCCCAGTGTTGGCTAGCTGAGGATGCTGGATTGAAGTGCCTAGGGAAGGTTGCATCGTGTCCGCAAGAGGTATAGCTAGGTTGGGCTGATGATAGTTGTAAAATAATGTATAACTAAACAAAGTATTGAATGGAAGGAGAATATGAGGGAACTGGACAAAGTGTTGAGGACGTGATGAATGGGAATAATAGGTGATGTAGATAAAACAAGATGCACAAAAAAAAAATCTAATAAAGATTAAAGGATGAGAGTAACACTGGTTAAATATAAGGTAAGGTTAGATAATTTAATAAATGATGTGATGCATTTAAATTTCCTACCATTGGTGAGTGCTATGTGGTGGTTAGTGGAAATAAGCTTTGTTCCAATCTTGAAGGGATTTTGTAGGTGCGGAAAAGTAATGTTGTTTAAAAGGGGAAAGATGAGGAGATAAACTGATAGGTGACAAAGAAAGAAAGAAAGAAAGAGAATTTAGAGCCTAAAGTGAACATTGTAACCAACCTAATACAGTAGGTAGGAAGGTACCAACTACCTACTAGCATTGGCTGCAAAGGAATTTGACCCATACCTAAGATTGTTATTTTAAAGGAAATTGTATTGAATATATTGAAAAGAAATCTCGGTTGGGGGGGGGGGGAGGGATAGGAGAGGGTCCCTAAATGATTTTCCACTCTTCCTCCACCCAAATGCGGGTTCACTTCTTCTAAATTCAACCTTTCCAATTCTTAAACTATTAGCATAATTAGAACTTAAGCATATAACCCAAACGGGTAGTAAGACGCGGTGCTAAAAAAAAATAAAGGACCTACATATACATTGACAATATAATAAGCTGGCAGAGGAACCTTTGTGCAAGTGAAGAAAGAAAGGTAGACAGTAGGAGAACTTTGGAGGGATATTGTAAATAGGGTCTATGTCACACGATGAATCATAAGAGGAGGAAGGGTACAACTAATACCTGCAGAAGATTGAGAAGGGTGTGGATTAAGATGACTGTGACTATATTCTTATTTGCAAAAACAATTCTGAGGGATTGGAATGATATGGAGAGAAAAAGTGGTGGAAATTGGAACAGTAAAACACTTCAAAAGGAAGTTATACCACTTTAGTAAGTTATTATAATAGTAACCAACAATACATACTCGACACTCAAACATACTACTATTTAAAGTGACCACCAGACTGATATACCAGTATGCTCATTACTGTCTTGGCAATCTTTCCACTTAACAGTTTCATTTCAGAAGGATGTTCTATCCAAGGATAAAAGCTAAAGATTTAGGCATAGGAAACAAATTATTCAGAGGCAGCAAGGTATGTTTGGCATGTTAGTTCAATTCATTTCTACCAACCAATGGTATTTTAATTATCTTTTCCCCTAAGTAATTGCTGTAAGAAACATAATATAGAACTATATTTTATTTTATGTCATGTCATTTTATGGGCTATGCACTCCTTTTTTGCAGCATTCAATAAATTTGTTTTTAATTATTATGTTATTTGGTGTGAGAGCCTAGTTTAAACAATTGTGTGTTCTATGGGTATAGTTGGGGCTACATTCTAATCTTTATTGATGCATCAGGTGATGGAGAAGGCACAGACCCCATTGTAACTAGGGAATACATCCTCAACAACCCTCTTATGGAAGATGGAACATTTCTATACATGGCCACCAAGGTGATTATGTTTCATTTCTTTTTAAGACATGTCTAAGACTAGCTAAGTTGTATTATTTTAAATTATAAATTTTATTTCATCCCATGTAGGCAGCATAAGTTACTGATAAATACTAGAATACTAGCAAGAGACACTTTGGAGGTTTCAAGATGAGATGACGTATTAATGAGAAATAATAAATTACTTATGATTGAAATAATTATGACTAAAAGCCCAATTATAATAGAAAAAAGTACCTTATTTGACAGCTAGAAAAGTTAATAGGGCCTATCTACTTTCATCTAATTTATACATCAAGTCATGTGATCTCCAGCCACCACTTTTGGTTTCAGGGTTAATAATGATGATGATCAATAACAACAACAATAATAACAGTCTTTCTACTGAGCTAAGGGTCCCAGGTTTGATTCCCGGCATGGCTGAAAAATTTATTATTGGTGAAATGGGTGGGGGTTTACTCTTTCACAGTGATAAATTAACTGCTGGAGATTGGATGTTGTGCTTGTCCTAGTCTTAAGTTAGATTGTAAGGCATATGAACCTATGACAGACATAGCAAGCAGGCAGTGGAAAATATATGGTTTGGATAAAAAACTGACCCAGACCATAGGTTGGAAACGGATGTAAAATTATTAATACTACTATATTTTCACTATCATGTTGACCAAATACTGAATCATTCATTGAAAGTACTTGGATTTATTAAATTTATTACCTCTTCATTTAAGAAAGTTGGTCCTGTATTCTTAGCCTGTACTATGTCTTGGTTAGATCTAAGCTTAAATATGAAAGTGTTGTTTGGAATTCTTTTACGTACCTTAACTGACTTTCTCAGATATGAAAACATTCATCGTAAATTTGTTGCTGCTTGCGGTGATAAATTAGTTCTTAACTGCCTTTATCATGATAAAATTTATAACCTTTTAGGCCTACAAAATCACTTCTCACACATATTTGATTGTGAACCCCCTTGTTTTTAAAACTTTCAACTGCAACTTTTTTTAAAATTTGCCCTTGAAAATGTAAGTATTCATGTCCCTTCTCAGGCCTCTCGAAATAAAAAAAAGTTTTTTATCAGTAACTCTAACAAGCTCAACCCTCTTGACTGTTGTATCTGTAGTGCAAACCCTAGATTTGTCGAATTTGACTTCTATAACAAAAGAAGAGCCAAACTCAGAGAGCTATTTCACAAACTACTCTATCATTACGGTAGTATCCTTAGTTTTATGCTATGCAAAATTTAGCTTTATTAAGCTTTATTTAAATACCAACAAATATAAATTGTTTTTAGTTACAGTTCTTCACTGTATTGTTTTTTAACCTCCATTTACTTTTTTAAAATAGTTAGTTATTGTTTTCCTAAATATATATATATTTTTTCTTAGCACCGCATCTTACTACTCATTCGATTTATACCCTTCTTAAATAATTATTCTTACATGTTGTATTAGTATGTACAATAGCCCCATGGCTTCTTTGGTGCTGACTGACAGCTCACAGCTGACCACTGACGGCTTTGAGAAGCTACTAGATCAAATTATGTATCCCTACGCCGAACCATATGATCTGCAAAAACATGTGTTTAGCAGCTGTCACTTCTGACAGTCAAAATTTAGGTATCTACCTGAATGTTGACTGTCAGAAGTCAGCTGTGAACTGTCAGTCAGCACCAAAGAAGCCACGGGGCTACTGTATGTATGTTCCAGTATGAATTATAAAAGGTCTTGTGATTGTTGGTCAGCACTAGAGTAAAATAAATTAAAATTATAAATATTATTTCTGTTTTTTTGACAGGTCCGTTGCTTTGTCCATTTTGAGTCCTCCAGCATTTTCTAATAACAGCTTCCTTTTTTATATCATGAAACGTCATCTTATTTCCTTGTTTTAGGTCATCCATCAGTTGCATTTGTGTTCTTTATGGTCCATTTTATGCCCTTTTTTATAGTCAATGAAACAAACACATACTTCTTTATTCCTTCTAGGATTCTTTCTCAGACTATCTCAATGTCCCTGGTTCTTTCTACCCTATCTAAAACCAAATTGTGCTCTCGTAATATCTCCTCTATATTCTTTCTTAGTCGTTTGGCGAGTATTATAGCCACTATATTTGTCATGTGTGATTCATATTGTTGGTCCTATAGTCACTGTATTTCTTGGAGTTCTTTTTCTTTGGTAGTGCAATCATTGCAACTTATAAAAAGTCTTTGGGCTATTCCCCTATTTTGTATATTTTGTTTACTATTTTACTTTTCGAGTAAGAACCTTGATTTCATTTTCACCTAACTCCTTTTCTGTAAATTTGCTGGTATAACTTTTCTTCTTGTAATATCCTTTATGGCCTATTCTACTTCACTCTTCAGTACATTAGGCCAATTTTCATCCACCACTTTTGGTGGATATTATAAATAACTATAAAATAATACTAATAAAATAGAAACATGTTATTAATTTTGTTTGTAACCTAGTATGTGTGTATTTACTAGAAGGCTCTTCCTATGAACGTTGAACTTTAGTCGCCAACTATAATAATTAACATTTGGACACTATTGGCTACAATTATAACTAGGTCTGTTAACACTAAATGAGCGATAATAACCTATTTACTTACACTCTAATACTGAAGGAACAATTACAAAACATGATAACAGTACTAGGGCTCCAAACACCAATTTTATCAGGTCCTCAACCATTGTTTTTCAGTCAGGGGCCAACAAGTCTTGTTATAATCCACTTTACACTTTTTTAAAAGCTTTTTTGACCCCAACCCATATCTCTCATGTAATGCTCCCCACACCCCCTCTGACTTGTGTTACACAAATTTCCCCATCAAGAGTGAATGTCATTATTTCATAGGGAAGCTTTTGTGACACTAAAATAGGGACTCAGATTTAATACTATTCAGAATCGAAAGTTATATATAAGTGTACTTATTAACAGTGAAAACATTTTCTAATTATTATACTGTAATTTAAGTATAAGATCCGTGTTAGGCCTATGTCAGGCCACTTTGATGTACCCACCCTCTCCCCCATGTAACGCCATGTAGACATTAGATAGATATCATATTTAATCTTCCACAGTGTTATATTTTAATTTCACAACCAAATATCTGTAAAAGAATATTAAAAAATCTTATAACATAACAAGTGTTTGGAACCAACCTATCCTTGTGTAAACTTCACCGCAACACTTAAAGAAAATATTTTATAAACTCAAATTATTGTTTAGTCACCTTCACCCAAAAATAAAGCGAAATGGAGGAGGTGACAACGAAACCATCCTGATAATACTTTATATTACAAAACATTTGTCAGGGGCTGTAAAATCAGGAAGAGTTGGGAACAAGCAGGTTTTTTTTGTGTCTGGAAAAAACCTGGGAAACACAGGGAATTTATCAAAAAAATTAAAATAACACATACATTTTGTGAATTTAGCTCATTTATCCACAAGCTTTAAATAGTAGGCCTTTGCATTGAAGAAAAAGTAAACTGAAGAACTAAACACATTGGCTCGAACACATGACACCTAGAAAATAGGATCAATCCGGATTAGTATTCTAATTACTTTATTGATGATTTGAAATTAAGTGACTTAATATGGAGAGTATAAAATTGAAATTTTGGTGTCATATTTAAGTAAGAGAATGTTATTTTATTCACCCAAGATCTGTAGGCCTTGGGGTCATATGCATGATATTAAAAAAAACTGTTTGTTGTACCTTTGTTTAATATTGGGCGCAGTTGAATCAGGGAGACGTCGTTCGCACACTTCTGTCATGTGGGGCAGACCCCGGGATTCAGAATACGCAGGGACTCAATGCAATTGATGTGGCCACCTCAGAGCACATGAGACAGATCTACGTTGATGAATTGCTCCGAGCTACAGCAAACTCAGAGTATGTTATAAAAGCAATGTACAATGTTAATTTAAATTTAAATATCCACTGAGAATTGGACCCTGGTCTCTAGGGTACTGTGTCTTTATTATATTTTAAATTACATCAAATGTGTTCTTTTGAATAAATACACATTACTTCAATAATAGTATTTTTTTTAATCATTGCTACATTTAACATCAAGGTCATAAAGATATTTATCCTAAAGATAGGGATTGGGAGGTTTGTTGGAGAAAATGCACCCACAATAGCATCAAAAGGGGATTCACCAAGCAACCTGGTCAAGATTAGTTCCTCAACCAGCAATCCAGTCTGTTGCAGGCTTGATGCCTTAGACTGCATGACCATTGATGCAGGTTTGACAGTTCTTAGTCCTTCCATTGGCACAGAGTCATCATACGGCTTACTGGATCATATATTGGTATATAACCTTTAATTTAATCATACATAGAAAATAACAAAGATTTGTAAAGCATGTAGCCCTCACCCTCAACCAATTGGAAATTTGAAAATTAAAAATATTAATTATAGAATACATTTTGGTTACTGTCCTGAGGCACTGATCAATTTTTGATGTTTGATAATAATTAGAATTACAAATGTTATAGTAAAACGAATGGAGTAAAATAGTAAATAGATATTAAAACAATAGAAAAATGTATAAAATGAGTGGAATAAATTAGTAAATATATATTAAAATAGAAAAATGTATAGTTAAAATCATAAACATAAGGTTTTCGTAAGATAGCAAAAAGAATAATAAGTCAAAACTTGATTAAAATGTTTATAAAGTTTAAAAAGTTACTAAAATCATCGCATAGCACCACATAACACTGCACTCGACACCCCATTAGTATGCACTGGGCCACACAAGCTTCTTACAACGATTAGTGTACTGTACACACACTGCAACAAGCTCTGAGGAACTGCAAATATTAAGGAGGTAATGGTTAGCTATTACCAAACCTCCTCATTCACTGTTGTTAATCTGACAAGACATTTATTAATCACAACTTGTGAATGTGTGGAATGCCAGGCCTCCACCGTGGTTCGGATTCCACGTTAAACTGTAGGTCCTCCATTTTATCTCACAATCACCCTACCATTACACATTAGCGTAAGTGCGTATAACCCGAACGGGCAGTAAGATGCGGTGATAATGATGATGATAATTTGTGTTAAGATGGGAGGTAGGAGGCTAGAACAGATATACTGTGGTAATGTTAGTATCCTACAATAAGCTTGTGATTCCCTCAAAGATTCTAACTAATGGCCATATGCAAGAACGATGCTAAGCACGGCCGAAATACAAGTAAAGTTGAAGAAGACGTGTGGAATCGCTTGCTAGGATGATCGAGCAGCTCACTTCCAAGAAATGGTGCAATAAAGCTAGTCACATAGAAATCTGGCCAATGTTTGGTCTCAAGCAAGCTTTGGCTGTACTTCGACAATACTGTGATTATATTCCTCAAGATAGCATGATGCGAATGGTCTATCGAGACAGCACATTTTGATATTGCTTTGTTTACGCAGCAGAATATGGCAGGCCTAGATTTTGATAAGCCAATCACTCAATTAATATACATTTGTGTAGTATAACAGATCCAAATGAAAGGCCTATGAAATTATATACTGGTCAAACCACACTCACCTTTTGGAAACTACCAATAGTGTTAAAATTCCTGGTTATTTCTTTCCACACTCTTTTCTTTGCCGCCATAGTCCAAAATTGGCTTTTTATATTTTCTTTTTTTTTTCTTTAACCCGCCTCGGTGGCGTAGTTGACTAACGCGCTTGTCGTGTTGAGCTCAACCGCCGAGGACGAGGAGATCGAGGTTCGAATCTCGGTCGGGTGAACTGGAGGTGGTTTTTCCTAAATGGTTTTCCACTCTCCCTCCACGCAAGTGCGGGTTCACTTCCTCTAAATTCAACCTTCCCAACTCCTAATCCATTAACGTAATTAGTACTTAAGCGTATAACCCGAACGGGTAGTAAGACGCGGTGCTAAATATTATTATTATATTTTCTTTTATAATCATATGATTCTTAAACAGTTCCAATAAATAAATCTCGCTCTTCCACACTGAAAGCTATGTTTTTTTACTTTTTTTGCCATTTTAACAAAATATTTGTTCATTTATAATTAATTTTGTTAATTTTACGAGCGAAATCATCACTTTCGAAAACATTGAATGTAGATAATTTTATTTCCTGCCTGGGTGTAAGATTTAATCCCATAACTTCTAGCCAGATGTTCTACAAGGAATTTGATAGACTTGACTTGGACTTTTCTTTGACTTGACTTGTACTTCGACCTTGTTTACATCATTCCATCATTCTTGCATCCTGCCCTATGTATATAAACTGCATTTTGTCCACAATAGAGTTATTATGAAGAGCAAAAAAATCACTATACATTCAACAGTTCAGGTGGTCTTACAGACAATTCAAGCTCACAAATGATTAAACACCCTTCCTTCAACGCCCTCCAACATTCCCAAAAATACCTCTCGATCTAGACGCATATCACTTCAACACCAAGTCCACCTGGGCTCTGTCACAAGCCAACAGGTCTCCTGGGGCTGCACTCGTTTCCCATCCATCACAGAACACACCACTGCAAAAACAAATATACAAATAGGCATCAGACAGCAACCAATAAAAACTCTCAAAAAAAAAAAAATTCAGGTGATTACTCTCCCAATTTGTCTTCATATTAACAGAAAATCCATTTAAGAAAAATTACCACTACATTTTCTCTAAAGATATCCTTTGATTTTCTTTCTAACTCTCATTCGTTGTCCCCTATTGTGTGGCAGATTCGAGAGATGATACCTACTGATGTTTGAAGAGGAAACCACACCTTTGATGAATGTTGGGCCCCTTCAGGCATAGTCCCGCTGTCCTGGATGATCTGATGACATCTTCTGTGGTGGTTGATTGACTCGCAAACCCCTCTTTCTCATATAGGTAGGTTGTGCCCTGTAGTTGATACTGAACACGAGATTGGAACAATCACTTCTTCTTCACTGGCTCATCAAATGACTACAGAACATTCTTGAAGATTCTAGGTTTATCCACTGTATAGACTTGCTGAAATGTTATTCTATAGTCCTCTCTACATTTATAAAAATGATCTGATCATATTAAATGTTGACAATATTATTATAAGGATCTCATCTAGTAGTTTAACATTTAAGACATTTCATATGAACATCTTATGTCAAATACTTTTGATTAATTAATCATTTTTCATTGACATTTAAGATAATTTCAAAATTAAGTTTCATCTAATTAACACACTTAATACATGCTATGAGCTTTTTATTTAGAGTTTCCATGCCAAGGAAATTTTTAAACGCTAAGGAACGTATATGTTTGAATAAAACGAGTCATTAAATTTTCAATATTCAAAGTCCTTTTGATAGGCTTTCAAACACTCTGTAGAGACTGTTTTCTCCTGTCTATCTTGGTTTCAAATAAATCATCTTTAAGTTTTAAAAATAATACGAGAAGGCAGCCTTTTGGAAACTTGATTTTCATTTTTATTGGCTTTTCTTTATTCTACACAGAATTCAGGACATGGCCTAACTATTGATTTCAATTCCCTTTTTTGATCAAGAGTTGATTTTGAAAGATTTACTGTCTTGATTACTTGAATTGAATTTTTCAATTTATCTATGTAAAATGTTACAACATATGACTTAACAAATCAACACAATCCTAAAATTACCCTGCATAGAACCACTCACACATGTACATGCTATACACTCAACATATCTCACAAGCTCTCGACTTCAGAGTGTGTACACGAAAGCACCTTGACACGCAGAAAAGGTAGGGCTATATAACTGCAGCCAGCTGGCGACAGTATCTAAAGGGGTAGGAAAGTTTGGTTTCACACTGCAAGCGCTGACAGCCACATGACTGACAGCATGCCATTTCAAAAACATTGCCTGCTTTACCTAAACCGAAAAACATATTTTTCTTGAAATTATTATGACAAGATAAAATTGTCATGTGAGTGCGAATAATAACTTTGCAAGGCTATAATTGATAATTTATAATTTAAATGTACTGGGAGGCGGGCGCCTTGCACCTAAGGACAAGGTGTCCCCGATCAAAAATAAATTTTTTAAAAAAAATCTCAAAATATAATCCCCTGATAGTTTCATTGGTTTTAGTTAGAGGTGAAATGGTTGTAGGTGCTACAACCAAGTGTCCAAGTTTGTCACTAAGGTCTGGCGTACCCATGTTCACCCAACTGCTAAAATTGCATAAATGTTTCATTTGTAGCAGTAATCAATGATTTAATTTGTATGCACCTGTTAAAAATATATTTTCACTATAAGCTCTATTATCTCTTATTCATGTCAAAGTTTCATGCAGTTTATTTTTCATGCTTCAGATCAATTTATATTTAAAAAAATTTTATGCTCCTGGATATTTTTGCTGATAATAGGTAAATACCATGTCATATGTATACTTCCCACATTAAAGGGAAATACTCAATACGCTGCACATGTTAAATTTCATGAGCCACTAACAAGTCTTACTTAATTTTTTTGTTTTATATTAATGAAATTGTCTGATTATTATGTAATTCTTTTGTGGACAATTTTTGTGCTCATTCAATTTATTTCTCGTTCAAAAAAAAGTTTCTAACATTTTGAAAAAAAAAAATAGATAATATTTTTAATTTACTTTCAATTACAGTCGAGCACTGATTATCTGAATGTCAATGTGATTTATAACTAGCAAGTACAGTGAGTATTTGTAAATATATATTATTTTATTTATTTTTTCCAACCCCGTTTCAGAAACTATGTATGATAAATGTTCTTTAGAGCATTCATGATATAGCACACCAACACCTAAGAACAAAGGAAATATCTTGTTTTAGACCAAGTAAATATTGTTCGGTAATTAGTATAAATCAAAAAACTACATCTGGGCCCAATTATTTTGGATTAGCAATGCTCTTCATGATACAAAGCATTTATGAAATAGATCTGAATAAACACATTCCATTAAATAGTGGTCCTTAACCAATAGCTTTATTTTTTATTACAAATGAGGGGATCAGGCATAAACCATGGTATCTAATATTCTGCACTTTTGAGTAGTGTCAACTTTAAAAAATATAATAAGATATTAAAACATTGTATTGAGAGAATGTTGACTAATGAACAGATCTTGTACAGACATATATATGATCTAGCAGGCCCGTTGAATGGGAGGGGGTGGGCATTGCAAGAGAAGAAAAAGACGAAGAGGAAGGAAACTTTGCCCTATATTGCAAACTCTTTTATTACAATAGTATAGCTAGTACAACATGCACACCTTACTCAGTAAAACAATATTTATTACTGATAGTTCAAGTCTTTGATTACCTTCTTAATATAATACAATTACCTCATAAAGTGAAAAGTTGTTTTCCTTTTAGAGATAATAGTAAAATAGTATAGAATAGTTGTTCTCAAACTGAAAAGAGAACCAAATGCAAGGGGGGGGGGGATGTTGCAGGGAATTATTGAGGCGACCAAGGACAATTTTCTCTTTTGATTACCTGACATTTGTCATTTGATTTGTCATTAGGGAAGATTTTCTTTTGGGGGTACATAACCAAGGGGTACAATATGATGGGGGTTTGAGAACCACTGGAATAGGAGAAATACAGGTGGAACACAGCAATGACAGTTCTTCCTTTACACCTGGACTTGTTTGCACTGCAGGGTTGGTCGTGTGTGCCAGTTGGTTGCAGCTGGTATCAACATCAACTCGTGGGACAGCGTGGAGAGCAAGAATACTCCACTACACTGGGCGGCTTGCTACGGCAACAAGGAGATTGTCACCTGTCTCATTAGTGAGTGTTACTTTGTATCTGTTAGTTGAATACTCCACTACACTGGGCGGCTTGCTACGGCAACAAGGAGATTGTCACCTGTCTCATTAGTGAGTGTTACTTTGTATCTGTTAGTTGAATACTCCACTACACTGGGCGGCTTGCTACGGCAACAAGGAGATTGTCACCTGTCTCATTAGTGAGTGTTACTTTGTATCTGTTAGTTGAATACTCCACTACACTGGGCGGCTTGCTACGGCAACAAGGAGATTGTCACCTGTCTCATTAGTGAGTGTTACTCTCTAGCTGCTCTTTTTGACCATACAATTAAATCATTCCAGGTGTTTAGTACTTATGTCTTTATATTTTATTATTTTAATATTAATTTAATTATTGTTTACTTAACTAGGTAGCTAAATTTTATATTGATCAATTATTATTTTACATAAATATTACATTTTAATGTTTACCACCCTTTTGTGTTAATTTATTTTTGTAAGGGTGGTATATTTTGCTCTTTTGGGTTTTTATGTGGGTTTTTCTTTAGTCTTCAAAGTGTTTCTTTCAAGTGTAGACCTGAGTCACCACCACATCTCACAACTCTTGTCACTACCACTCACTATCTTGCATTTTAACCACCCATATTTCTATTATATGTGGGTGTGAAGTGAACAACTAATAAATACGTGTGATTCTTCAAGCTCATAATCGCAACACCCACAACCCACATAGACTTACTGGGAAAAGAATGCTTCCAATTTATCATCACCAGCAGGTAGGATCGCACCATGTGCCTGTTTTTTATTTTGTAAGACTCATTAATTAACTTTCTCACTCAACTCCCAAACAATGTTTTTTCTTTGTGTACCACATGGTGCGGTAGTAAGTAGTGTTCGGAATTACTTGGGAATCAGACGGGAAGTACCTTCATGATGATCAGCCATGAATTCAACATAAAATTTTTTGAGAGCTATTTGAGAATTTAATTTATTTTCAAGTGCATTAAAATACAGTTTTGCTGGGGATGATGAATCACCAAGAGATGGTATAGGTTACCTGATTAAAAGTCAAAGCACGTATCTCCCGGTGTGGTCCCAAGTGTTTGTGAAGCAGAAGCAAGTTTAACACATATTCTTATCTTGAGTTACTAATTGGGAAAGCGGTGGTTCCTCTAATTTCCAGAACCCTTGAGGTGAATTTTGAAGGTCATTGTCATTGGTTGACAACTCTATGTTGAGATTAGATGATTAGTGTTGAATGTTATCGGCAATAATGGAGGGGGGAGTGGGCTTCCCATAGTTACGAATTCAAAAATAGTGCCTAAAGCTATATACATATCTTTTCCAAGTAGATAGAGATCATCAGTGAGGGTTTGAGCGACAAGGTTTGCACCCATTAGCTTTTGAACAGAACTACTCTCATTAAATCTAGGGTCAGAAATTACAAAAGTTTTAGTTTTTTAGTTAACTCATATGAAATGCAAGTTTGCAGCATATTAGACTATATTTAATCAATGATCATAACTGGAAATCATGTGGAAATATTCACTTGCGTTACACCCTTGATGTTCTCTGAATATTATTAGGTGTAAGAAAGTAAACGTGTTACGCCCAACATCTTTGCACAGTGTTCATTCATCAATGTGGATTGACTCGCAAAGTCCAATATCGCACGCACAATTTGTGTATCATTGCCAAAGGGTGTAGTGATGTGAACTAGAGCTGTGGGTTGAAGCAAAGTGCTAGTAGTGGTTGAAGACAGGCTAACAAAGTGTTTATTTTGACAAGAGTTGATTGAATTTGAGCGAGTAGGAATGGTAGTGTCAAGCTACTCATTGTGCTAGTTCTGTAATTGTAGACTGTTTTTTGAGAAGTCTTTGTATTAGTGGAATGATTTAACAATGTGTGATGAGGTTTCTTAAAATGCTGGCACACATGTTTTGACTTGAATCTTGAATCAATTTATGAAGTCCCTAAGCAATTAATGTAAAATAGATGTGATTTGATTACTGCAAATCTCTTATGGAGAGCTAGGAATTGAAAATAACACACACACACACACACAATATATATATATATGTATGTATTTTTGATCTTGTTTGCAATATGAACAACATATTGAAGCAGTATTTGCTGTCAAAAAACTATTATAGGTGGTTCGGGTGTCACTAGATGTGAAAATGTGTGTGTTGGTGTTATTTCTGGTTCTGGTGACAACTTATGTGATAGGTTGGCATCCTCTAGGTGTGTACACTCAGTTTCCAAAAAAAGTATTATTTTGTTGAGAGTTGGTAAAACCTGTATGTCAGACCTTCAAAATTTTTTTTTTCTGAGCTCTTGAGGAAATTTACATATTTAATAAAATTTAGTTTTGGTTTGAAATCTTTTGATCGAGTGCAGATAATGCTTGTAAGTGTTCAATCTAAGTTTGTAAGAAGAGGTGAATATTTTTGACAGTTAACTGTTCAATATTGGGTGGATCAATTAAATTATAAGTGTGTAGGTTGATCAAATATCGGGTGTTGTGGTACCTCTTCTTGTTGAGCAAATTCCAAGAAATCACACATACCTATTTGTTATTCACTTCACATGTACATAATTATATAAGTTGAGTTAGATAACGTTAGGTTATTAAAATGAGTGGTAGTGATGAAAGCTGTGAACCACGGTGGTGACTCACGTCTCCATTTGAAAGAAATACTTTGTGGACTAAAGAAAATACACGTAAAAATACAATCGAACAAAATATGCACCCTTACAAAAACTAAATACAAAAGGGCAGTAGACAGAAAAATGTAACATTTATATAAAATAATAATGAATTAATACCAAATATTGCTATTTGAGTAAACAATAATTAAATTATTATAAAATGAAATTCAAGTTTTTTATGACAAAATATCAATTAGTGTATTTCCCATAATATAAGGTTTCTACCAGTTTTAGTAAGTGAATTAGTTTATTCATCCTTATTTAAGTGATTAATAAGAGTAAAGTTTGTGTTTAATATATTTATTTTGTGTGTGACTTATTTTTAAGAATAGGAATTTTAATGATGACATCTTCAGATTAAGTTTTTTTAACTATATAATGAAGTTATAGAGAACAGTTGAGATCCAAAGCAGCTACAGCTTTTATCAAAGAGAAGTAAAATTTGAAATGAGGTTTACACTGAGTACATGTTGTATATTTATTAATATCACTACAAAATTGTTTAAAATATATTTTCTTAAGGAACGTGCTTGAAATAGCAATTTATTAAAAATTAATGTATAAATTTCAGGCAGCCTCGACCACGAGTGTAATAAAATTTATACATCATGTCCAACCTTATGCATATAAGATATATCAAGGATGAATTCAAAGAATCACAAGCTTTGGATTCATAGTTTTAGGAGTCACTTGGTCATGCCCATCAAGGGACAGTATTTATTGTACCTTGGTGGGCACATCCAAGACTGAATTCACTATCAAGTATTAATGTACATTAGGGTGGAATGAAAACAGGGGTTAAAACACTTTTTTAAAACTAAATTTTCTAATAGGGTGCAAAAGTTGCCTTTTAGGATCAGTTTTAATACTGCAAAATTTTGAAGCTCTCTGAAAATGTTTTGAGGTGCCGCAAGGTCCTTAAAAATGAACTTTTAAGTAAAAAAACCCAAATTTTCAAAAATTGTTTTTAGACTATATTTTTTATTTTAAATACTTTAAATAATATTGATGACAAATATAAAAGAATATTTTTCATTTAAACTGTTGAAAGTTTTCCAAGAAGATATTTATTTGAGTGCAATATATTTGTTAATATATCAAATTTTGGTGATTTTTTATGAAATTTCGATGAATACAACTATACTATCCAAAATAGATATAAATATTTTGCTTTTGGATATATATGTGCTATAAAAGCAACATACATTCACTACAGGATAAAATTTGTCACTGTATATAAGTATATTATATTAAAAATATTCAACAGAATAAGAAAAAATGTCATTAACCTTTTTTGTTAAAGAATAACATTGTCATTTTACTTTTATATTGAAATGTTCCTTAGTTTCAAGTATTGGAATCAATTTATGCGACTCTATTTTCTCTTTTAAAAATCCATCTCTTGTGAGGCCCCACATACGGCCAATGATGATTCAGTAACTAAATTCACCATCCTTTTAACGGCTTGCGTATGACACGGATAAAGGGGAAAGTCTACTGGTGGAAGGTCTTTATTAGCTTGTGCTTTACTAGTGTTAGTCACAATTCCATCACATCCTACATTAGTTATGTCTATGGGTCGGTTATTAACATTATAAAACAACACAATGCTATCCTTAATATCCTAGAACGTGATGCCACATATCCCCAATATTTCGAACCAGGCTCTTCAATAAGTGACATATGTTCTTCTACAACGGTTTTCCTGTAATATTTGCTCCCTATCTTTTCCTGTACTAAAGTTTTGTCTCGTCTTCCATCAAAATAAAGTCCTTTGTTAGTTGTTGTAGTGCTTTCATTATGGCCTTCTATGCAGTTTTTTCGATTCTTTGACCTTTCTCTTCTAATCTTCATTCTAACAATTACTTTACTTTTGTCCTCTTCACTAATGAGGCCACTATTCTGAAGAACTGCACTTGCAATTGCTGCATCAGCTCTATTAGAAACACCAGTTCGATCACATATTAAATTTACAGAAGGAAATTTCATGTGCATTTGCGAACTTAGTGTTGCAATCTGATAAGATTTTGAAGCCACAACATCATTTGCTTCTAATTTCATGTATTCTTCATATTCTTTATTTTTCTCATCTACGACACATTTTCCATCTATTCCATTCTTTTTCTTTATTTTTTGTTTCTTATAATTTATTTCTCTATCCAGTACTTTGAGTTTTTTTAACGCTAAATTTCTAGATACTGTGACATCAACTGCACTAATAACCCTTTTTTCAAGTCGTTCTTTGGTCTTTTAAAATTATTTGCTCTAAATTCGGAACCTTCTTTTCTTTCTCACATTTACAAAGCGCAAAATTTAGACATTTGTAGGCAGCAATGTTAAAAAGAAGTTTACTCTCATCCTTAAACAAAATCAAATTTGATTCAAAAGCTTTAGTTACCTTTCTATTTTTTGATCTGAAAATATTTCTCTACCTATCATGATGTTTTCTAATAATCTGCAAGATACGAGTGTGGGATACGACAGGAATGGAAGCTCTTGACCACAACTTTTCAATTTTTTTTCTACCAATATTTCTGATATTTCACTTACGGTAGGTTCCTTATAAGCACTCTCTGTTTCTAGATCATGTATATTAAGATAACACTTCATTACTTCTTCATAGGTCAGCAGTAATATTTTACTAAGGTCTTTTGGATAGCCAAAAATGGAGCACTAGTGCATTGACTGAGCCTGTACTGTTTTGACACTATCATTTTTACTTTACTGTTACAAGATATACACAAAAGAAAAAACACTATTGTCTATACAGCATAAAACCCGAACGGTTAGTAACACGCAGTGCTAAATTAATAATAAAAAACTATAGTCTATAACACAAAAAGAAAAACTATATGAAAAAACAATTCAAATGAGACTGTTTCACATTGGAATTGGAGTACCACATCACAGCATGAAGCTCAGAAAGCCCCCGACTGGAGTGGAGCTTGGAGTTACCCCTCCCTGCCTACTAAGCTGCGCTTGTCACAGCTTGTTCAAGGTCACACTATACTTCAGCTATGTTAATACTTGTCAAGTTCTATCTAATATTGATGGAACGAAGAATATCACAGTTTAATGTTCAAGTAAAGATACTTTTATAACAAAAAAATTCAAAAATTTAAAAGATATGAAAAAACCACCAAAAATTAAAAATTTCAACCTGTTTGTGGCACCTCAACAAATTATTTGTTTGATTTGATTTTTTTGTCAATTGACAACAATAGTCAAACGTTTATTTTTATCTTTATTAGAAATTTTTATTCAAAAAATTATTGTCTTCACAAATGTACCAAAAAAATGGAAAAAATCATAAATGTATTAAACTTCAACTCGTTTGCGGCAATTCAAAAACTTTTCTGATTGCTTTGATGTTTTAGTCAGTTCATTACATTAGTAAAAGGCAAGTTTATATCGCTATTAGACATTTGAATTTAAAAAAACATTTTTTCATTCCACCCTAATGTACATAGCCTTAGCCCAGGAGTCAGTAACGCCACAATAATTACCAAAGATTTTTTTATGTGTGTATGTTTGCTTTTTTTTTTTTAAGTAAGTTTCAACTTCAACAGATTCATAAAACTCAAAGTAAATCAAAGGAGTACAGATTCAAGATATGTAGGCTATAGTTCTTCAATGGATTCGGAAAAATTCACAAGGAGTTGCACCCACCAAATTACTTTTCTTATCTACTATTTTCTCTTGACACTCAAGAAGAGCCTTGTTTTAAATATACCATCAAAAGAAGAATTTGATATTTTATCTCCCACAGGAATGCTTCCCACTTATTCTATCTTTAGTTTATCTGTAACTAGATAATTCTTTTGCTTCTCAGGTCGTGGTGCCGATGTCAACTCCATGAATGCCTGTGGAGCTACACCCCTTCATGATGCAGTGATTGGCACAGATGATGGGGTAGTACAAGAGCTACTTCAAGCAGGGGCTAACCCTCTAATCCAAGCTAATAAGGGGTGAGTTGATTCAAGATTTTTCTCTTCATAAACACAGGTATTTTCTTGGATTAAACTGTTAATGATTATTAAATAACCACTCACACAATTAATTCTTGAAAATATGGGCTGTAGCTTATTTTAGTTTCCTACATTTATGCCTTATCACAAGTCTATGAATTCAAAATGATTTACATAAAATTTCATATTTGTAGCTGTCATTGGGTTGTTTTTGTTTATTTTTGTCATGGTGTGCCTGTGTATTTCTTGCTTCTTTCAGTATTCTCTTTTTCGCGAGTTTGTAGGTATAGCCTGAGGTGATATTGGGGGAGGTGGATCTTTTTTGGTCAGGCTTGGTTCTTGCACTTTGAGAATGGTGAGCTCGATATAGTAGATTGGGCATAGAGAAAGGGCTTGGTGCGTGGAAAGCAGAGGGAAGGGGGTGCTAGTTTTCTCGGGAGAGGATTTGGGTCATTGTTTGGGCTTCTTTCTGAGTGTGTTATTCCTTCTCTGTGAGGCGGGCGACAGTGTACCAGCTCACATGGGGTCTGCTGAAGGTGCAAATAACCAGACGTCCATTGGAATCTGTTCCTTTGGCACGTCCCATAAAGCCGACCAGAAAGGGAATGGGGCTCAGAAAGACAAAATAAGGCGTGTTGCTTGAGGGGTAAAGATGGAGGGGCAGCGGGAGAGCCAAAAGTCTCTTTGTAGTTTGGAGTCATTGAGACATTGAATGTGTATCTTTCTGGGATCAGTGGAATGTATAGTTTTGTATTCTGATTCTTGGTAAGGTTGGAAGTAAGGGGACAAGAGCTGGAGACGATAGGGTTCTGAATCTGGAGGAGCTGGTTGAAAGTCAAGGTGAGAGGGAAATGAGGGGTAACTGGGAAAGGGGTCAAGAGGTTTCGAAACACTAAATAATTTCCTGCGCAGTCCTTTCTTTTCGGGTCACCCTTGGCGATTCAGTAAAGGTTGAGGAGTGAGGTTACTCATAGGGGTGAGGAGGAAAAGAGAATTTGGATTTGGCAGCCTGGATGTTTCTTGGATGCAAGGGAAGAAATTGGGGAAGGAGTAGGTGTTATTATATTGGTAATAAATTAATAGAGTGAAAAGAATGCTAAGGTGAGTAAGATGAGGTGTTTATTAATTTTTTTTTTAATTCCCGCCTTTCCTATACCTTCTTCCAAATATAATACGTACATACTAATACAAATTTCTTTGATCAGAGGTAAGGCTGTTCCTTTGAGCGAGCACTGAGGGGTTGTGGGGGTGTGGCTGTTTCTGGTTTTGATCACTTGTCTTAGATGGCCTTGTCTGTATGGTTGGCGGGCTCGCCGCACTGTTTTAAGCTTCGGAACGGTAACTAGGGTTCCTTTTGGTCACCACACAACATAATTACCCTTTTATGAAACCCCATTTTTTCAAATTTATTAATATTTCTCTCTCACCACTATTATTTGTAATGGTAATGGACATGGCCATGAATAAAGTGGCATGGAAACTCAGCGAGGAAATAATGAAAACCATGACTAGATGGTATGTGGGGAGAAGGTAGAGGAAGTTTATGAAAAGCTACAGGAATAGAATGGGGAAGGAAAAGAGTGGTATGAAATTTAGCATGGTGAAGTGTGAAGATATGGTAATGACAAGGAAAAGATAAGGCTCAGTAAAGCTATAAAGTGAACTGGAGTAGAGCTGAGAAAAGTGAAGAATGTAAAATATCTTAGAAGCTTGATTGAAGCGAAGGGTGGGAGTAGAGAGGATCTAGTAAGAAGAGGGAAACAGGGTAGTTCTATTGGTGGGGGAGAGCCCTGCTCTGGAGAAGAGAAGTGCCCTCGAAGTGTAAGGAAGTGCTACATACCCATTGTACCAATTGTTAGCTGTCATAACGAAAAACAAGATTAAGAATGAAGTTATCCGGGAAGAGTTGGGATACAGGTAGTACATGAGATAGTAGAGGAAGCAAGACTAAGATGTTATGGGCATGTGATGAAGATGACAAAGATAATGATTGAGATTAAGTATGTAGGAAAAAGACCGCAAGGGAGGCCAAGAAAGATATGGGAGGAGCAGATAACAAAAAGTGTTTAAGTGAGAGTAGAAGAATGGAAGCAATTAAAGGAGAAAGACTTTTAGAAGGATAGAGAAAGATGGAGACATTTTATTTAAACTAAACTGACCCATCCATAGACTGGAAACAGTTGATGACAATGATGATGATGATGATGATGATGATTCATATTTTTATTTCTTAAGTTCAGAATTTGTTATTTAAGGTCTGCACACACCAAAGCGGTGGCGAGCATGGTGGCAATAAAGATCGCACACACCGAAGCGATCAGTTCGCAACTCATAGCCATTAAAGACATCACAATATGACTTTGTTTTAGGAAGGCCATGATTCTAATAATTTATTTGGGTCTGAGAACTGTGATTAGAAACTTTTTAAATGAAGAGAAAAGTTATTAAGTCTTATCAAATTTGTAATATCTTCATAGAAATGCATCAAAATTTACTAGTATATATAAGCCTGTTGGCAACAGGTGAACTTAATTTGAATAACTAGGATGCAAATCATCTTTTTAGTATAGCTTAAAAATGAAAACCTCTAACTCACTTCTTTAAGTTTATGAAAGGTTTAAAAAAAATTCATTCCGAGAAAAAATATATTGAAAATCTGACTTCATTAGGTTTTGTCCCGTGGTCTATACTATAGGTGGGCAAAGTTTCAACTTTCTAGGTCGTCTAGGGGTTTCTTTTGGGTGTGGAAAGACACACATTAGGAATATATATATATTATATTATTTAAGTTGGCATGGACATTTTTTAAATCTTTTATTATAATTATATATATATCTTCTCTCTGTATCTCTATCTATCTATCTATCTATCTATCTATCTATCTATCTATCTATCCACCCACCTTAAAATTCCGGTTTCCTAGGTAATTTGGGCTTTAAGATTTTCTAACTTGGGTTTTATAGAAGCCCCACACCCAGTTTAGGGACCCCCATTAGAATGTATTGGTCATCAAGTATCCTTTTGGGTCAGTGGATACCTGTTTGCAAAATTTAAGCTTCCTAGGTCTTCTTGGATTCAAGATTTTTTCAACTTTTTTTTTGTGCCCCACCCACACATAAACACGCACGCACACGCACACACACATTTTTGGGACCCCAATAGATACTTAGGTCACCAAGTATTTCTCCTTCATTTTGGGTTATGGACAAACTTTCAGATTCCCAGGTCCTCTTAGCTTCAAAATTTCTTCAGCTTTGGTTTTTCAAAAAACCCAATTGGTTTTTCAAAAAAACCCAATTTTGATGAGCCTCATGGAAATTTCAGCTGCGAAGTTTTCTTGAATCTCTGTGGTCTAGGGGCTACTTGCCTTCAACATTTCTGCTTCGAAGGTCTTCTCGGCTTTGAGAATTTTTCGACTTGGTTTTTGGTAAACCTCTATTTGGTGAGCCCCTCCCGAAATTTCAGTCACCAAGTACTCCTTGGTGTAAGTGGCTTCACAATTTAATTGAGTCTTTCAGTAACACTACTCATTGTGAATTGTAATAAATGAACACAACTAAACATGGTGGTGATAACTCTTTTCCTTTCAAATGTTATATCAGTGCACTCAAAGACTAAAATAGAATAACCGATTAAATGTAGATAACATAAATCACACTTATTTTACTCCATCACATTATTTAAAGTTGTTGTACTCGCTGCAATATAACTAAACAAAGTATGACAGTCTCCTGTACCACGTACAGCCTTCTAGCCAGCTCTTGTGATGTCTCATTTGGTAAATATATTGTTTACAGGAAATTCTGTGGTAAGACATCGCTCGACCTAGCCTCGCACAAACCCGAGATCTTGGCCCTCGTAGAGCGTTTCACATCGTTCAGCCAGGCTGCAAACCCAGCAAGTCCCGTTGTTGTTGCTGCTGCCAACCATAGTGGTGACAGTAACAGTAGCACCCGCTTTCGCAGTGTCTCTGTGGATTCAGAGCCCAGGATGGAGCCCCAGGTGTTTGGGGCAGTGAAGCCTGAACCTCACCCTGTCTTCCCTAATAACTTTCATGAGAGGACTACTTCCCGCTCTGGCTTGATGTTCAACTCTCAAGCCTCTTTAGATCTGAGTCCCCGCATTGATCAGGTGATTGTGCAACTAATATACTGTACATACATTATTAAAAGGGCTCAGACTCTCGAATCCCTCAAATCCTTAAGGAGACTCAAGGATTCGAGACTCAAATCCTTAAAAAAAAATTCAAGTGGAATTTGTTTTTGCGCTCTAATACTGCTTACTGGTGGTTCAGAACCAATTATAATAAGGGATTAACTCAACAACCAGGCCCCAGACCAGTAATTTAACCCTTAACCGAATATATAATGAATGGATTAAAAGAAAGAATGTTAACATTTAGTTACTATTTGTATTTTCTATTACTCTATTATATTTGTATTTCCTCATATGTTCACAATTTTTCCCAAGATTTGAATTTGGATTTGAGATTCATGATTCAAATGTAAATTGAAGATTTTGATTTGAGATCCGGATTCATAAAATAGTGGATTCGACTCAACTTTAATTATAAATATACATTAAATTAAACAAACATTGTAAAGAGGATAAAAGGGCAAGGCCTACACACTTACCAGAAAACTGTAGGCCTCAATTATTTAATCCACGGGACTTTACCACTTAATCTAAGGAATATGAAAGGGGAGGGTAACTTGCACCTGCAATAGTAGGAGAGAGGAGATGGGAAATAAATAATCACCAGTGCACAAGTCTGAAATTTGAACATGGACATCACTACCACTGTCAATCTAGTTTATTGCCAGCCTGATGCCTTAAACCACGTGACCACCAAAGCAAGTGCTATTATGTATTTAAATGCTATTCATCATCATCATCACCATCATGAACAGCTTCCAGCCAGTGGCTGGGTCTGTTTGGAACATAAGCCTCTCCAACGTATCCTTTCTCCTCACCACCTCTCCTCCACAATGACTCAGTGCTTCTCATTTTATACAACTGAAATCGCTGTCATGAAGGCCATCAGAAGGTTCTTCCTGTACTCATTGTGTCTCTCTGCCTTACCGCAAATATGAGATCTGCTGTGGACTTTCTTGGTCTGAAGCCATACTGTTCCTCTCTCAATCCTCCTTCCACTCTGCCAGTGTCGAGATCAGGGTTCAAATTCTGGTTGTCTACTGAGCGTGTTTTTTCCAAAATAGCCCACCCTCCCCCCATTTCTCTAAAATTCTACCTACCTCAACCCTATTCCATTAGCATTATTAATATATGAATATCCTGAACAGGTTCAAAAGTGTGTAAAAAAAATATATAAAATTATAACTTGTTGGACTCATTATTTATTTGTTGGCTTACAGATAAAGCTCACAATTAAAGTATGCATTATTATTACTATTATTATATTATTATTAGGTGTTCTGTCTTACGACAGGTCCATTCCTTCTGTCAATGAACTTAAACCGCCAGTGCGTCCTGTCCTCTATTTCCTCCTTGAGTTTCTCGAATTTTCTTCTCTCATACATAAAAAATAGTTTTAATTTACTTAATTAGTTATAAAATTAGTAAATTGAGTTTTTTTTCTATTTTGCTTGGTAGGAACACATTGGAATATAAACAACCATAAGAGAGATTTTTGGAAGAAAACATAGATATGTAAATAAGTTGGACAAGTAGATGTTAACAATCTAAGGTGTATTTTTAAAATAATTTACCAAAACAACAATTTGTTGGTTAGACCATAGAGAACTTGTTACGGACTCACATCAGCACCCCAGTTCGACCTCTTGTGACCAACAGTAGTCTTCATTTGCTGTGGCCCCAGCCACAGAGGATCATTGAACTGGAGGGCCCTCCCTTTGTGCCCAAGAAGGAACTCCTCATATCCGTTGTCAAAGGGGCCACACCGGTGCATAGGTGGGTATAGTTAAACAAACGTTCCCCACCTTGGGCAGTCTATAGAAATACTTTTTACAATATTTACGAGACAAACTCGAATTAAATATATGAAATATTTTTGAATCTAAATCAAAGTTTAAATATTTTTTATTATTTGTTTTATGCTTTAAAAAAATATTATATTTTAGTTATTTATATAGCTTTATGCACTAAAACTACTTTTAAAAGGTTTTTATTGCACATTTGTTTCTAATGTTTAGTTTAGTTCTTATAAATCAACTTACAATTTGTTTACTTGAAAAATTAGATTCAGTTCTCTTTGAATTTAAAAAGTGTACTTCGCACACTATTTTATTCACTATTTGTTCAAAATTTTACTATTTCATTTGATAAGTAGTAATAAGTAGTAAGTAATAAGTATTCACACCCCCTATTTATATTATTATATTTTTATGATGTTATTATAGTGTTTTATTATTTATATTATGTTTAATAATGTTATAACTATTACAAGTCTTACCATATTAGTCCAAAACTCAATACTAGAGATGGGCCACTCGAATCTTCGAATCCTCAAATCCACTGAATCCTGACATGTATTTGAGATTCGAGGATTCAGTGTTTTACTGGATTTGATATTCGAATTTTTCACTTCATAAACAAAGCTTAATATTTTTAATTCAAAAATTACTTAGTTAGGCCTACTTGAAAAGCACAACTTAATCCGTAATATTTATTTTGTCAGATAAAAGAGATTTGATTGAATAAAATCATTATTTAAAAATAAATTTTAGGTGTGGAAAATCTTACGTGTCTGCTACCCTACCCTACCACCTCTCTCTATGGGAAACTTAGACTCGACCATTTCGGCACATGCTCATTTCTAAAACTCTCACCTCATGAACAATCTTGTAAATATTTTAATGAACACATTAAAACTCTTCAAAAACCGAAAATCAAAACTAGAATTACGAATAAACTCGAAATAAATAAAATAAATTACGGCTTTTTTTAACAGAAATAAGAACATATTACACATGATACAAAGTTAGCCGCCATTACACACGATATAAAGTCGGCCGCCATGATGTATATCATGTTTACCTGCGAGTGTGATGATTAAAATAAAAATACTGTTAATTCTTACTACCCAACTGGTTTTAATTATCTACAACTATGCAAAGAAATCCAATTTATTGCATACGATCTTTAAGCTAGACATTTTGTTGGGTTTCACGAAAAATAAATACTGTCGACAGTCAGACACCACTATAACTATTTATTTATGCCTTCTGGGCACCGGCCAACGTATTGTATATCAATTGTTTGTTTAAAATCGATTCAGGTAATCTGATCACTTAGTAAGTGCTCTCGAGTTTTAAGAATCAAATAACGACTTGCTAATTCATTATTTGTTTTTAAATTGATTTTAACTAAGGGTATATTATTTTTTTAAATATGTTATTAAAGTAATTGTAAAAATATTCAAATGTAGTCCTGCCTTATAAAATGGGAATGAACATATTGGAGTCGAAAATATGTTCGTGTTTTAAATAGAATATATTCTCAGAAATCGATATATCACAGGAATCAAGTATATTTCTTGTTTTCTACGGTAAGATATATAATGGATATAATAAGAAAATAATAATAAAACATACTTAAGCATTATTGAGTTGACTATTTCCAATGTATGTTTAATTGTTAAGCATGTTGTTTTAGTCTTTATTAAAAATATCTGTTTGTATTTTTATTTTCTTACTAAAATAAATTATAACCCTTCAATGATGATTGAAGTTGATCAGAGGATAACTAGGCCTAATCTGTTTATTTCACATGTTTTCTTAGGAACTGAACTCATTCTAAAAACACTTTTAAAAATAACTAAAAGACACTCAAATTTTGATTGATGTGATTTTTAAACAATAATATGAGTCTAGATTGTTTAATTTTTCTGGATTTTAACCTGTATTTTGCGAGGGGTGTTTGGGGTTGATTAAAATTGAAAGCATGATTGAAATAAATCTTAATTTAAAGTTTAGGCCTATATTGTGTAATGAAGGTCTATTTGTTAATCATTAAAATTTCTAACAATTTGCTAGGATTCGGATTCGAAATTTGAGATTCGAAAATAAAATGTAGATTCAGATTCGAGATTCGGATTCAAGAAATAGTGGATTCAACCCATCTCTACTCATTACATATTTTTATTAAAAAATAATTATTATAAAGTGTCATTTTTGTAATTTCTCGTTCTCATCCCTCATCCATTCATTTTTTTGTCACTTTACCTTATCACTATCTATATTTAAATAAAAATGTAAGTAATGCTAGTAGAGGAATACCACAGAAACTGCAAGGATGTAATCTATTTTTGTGATGTTCAAACAGGATACTGGATGTGTGGGATGTTTGTGGGCCAAGCCTACACAGGCTGGGCTACATTACCAAGATAGGGGACGTGCAGCCAGCTTGCGGACGATGGACTGAAATCCAAGTGGAATGCACTGTGAATGAGGATCTATTCCCCACTTCCGACTCGTACCGTATTCACATCTCTACTGAAAAGGTCTGAATAGCATCACATTCAATTCACATGATTACATTACTGAGCACAATATTGATCCTAAAATAAGGTCACTTTGATAGTGACAAAAATTACTCAAATTTGAAAATTAGTTGATTTTTAAAGTAAACTATAAACCCTAACTCCTCCTCACTACCCTAATGATCATAGTTTTTGCAAATCTTATTACTGGGATTTTAAAATTAGTGCTGCTACTATATCTTAATTGATTATTTTCATACATTTTTCATTCAAAAGATTTCAAACCTACTTCTACTATATAAGACAGAAGAAAGGAAGAAGATGTCACCTTTGTACATTGGATTCTTCCCACATTTTTCCTCTTTCCCTAGGTGGGCTTTCTTCATCAAATTTACTCTTAGCAGTTTATTTTTCCTTTTTCTTTAGTTCTATCAATTTACTTTACTATAAAAACCTAGTTAAGAAATATACTAAATTATTGTCACAATAGAATACCAGTAGTGACCCCAACAGACTGCAACAAAATGTCTTTAAAATATGTATGAACATTTGAACAATATAAATAAGGTTTGTTCATTTAATTTCATTAGTCATTTTGGCTTATAGATTTACTCGTATTATTAGTGTGTCAAGCTCATTCTATTTTTAAATAACCTTGTCAAAGTTAAACTTCATCCAACTCTCCAACTGTTGTATTGTAATGTCCTAAGTGTGGATCACTGCAGCAAACCTTATAGCTCTACATTATGCCTGCTGTACCTTTATCCAACTGTTGTATTGTAATGTCCTAGGTGCGGATCACTGCGTCAAACCTTGTAGGTCTACACTATGCCTGCTGTACCTTCATCCAACTATTAAGGTTGTGTAAAACAGATTCTAGCTCTGAATCTCTTTCCCCAATGCTAGTCCAAGACTATCCAGCCTTCAAACACAGAGCTGTTCTTCTTGATATCTCTCCACGGGGCAGGATTCCTTCTTTGGTAAGATACAATGAAGCAATATTTTCTAGTTTACTGCAAATTTTACTAACCATTGTCAAAATAAGAATTTTTTGAAGGAATCATTAGGAAATAGCAATTTCCGTTTGTGGACTAGACATATGGTTGCCAAATCAGGCATGACAAAAAGGTAGTGATAATACCCGCCACAGCCTTTCTAATAAAACTCTTCAATAAAGCCATACAATCTTATAAGTAAAATTTGTTGTTTCCCACATTGGCCTACTGCAAGGCATGACTCTGGGAATACTTACCAACGGCTCAGAACATTTGATTGATCCATGTCTGAAGAATGTGACCAAATGGGAGTGTTTTCCAAGGCCAGAGGCTCCCAAACTGTGCGTCGTGACGCTCTTGGGTGTCACCGGTTTTGGTTCGGGGGGTTGCAGCTATAAGGAAAAACTAAAACCTATAATGTATAATGGAATGCAACATGCAAATTTTCAATGGGTGTACTCGTACATATTATAAAGAATCATACAAGAAAACAACTAATTTTTTCTTGTGAAAGCACTCCCTTCATATGAGTTCCGGATTGAAAATATTGGTTACAGGGGCGTCACCCGGAAAATTTGACATTTGAAGAGTGGAACCCTTGTTCTAGGTTCTTTTGTAATTTCATATTAATTGGCCAAGGATGGACTCGTCACGCTAGTTTTAACTCTCTTGAGTCATGCACTCTAGTTTGTGACCCGGGTGCCAAAAGTAATTTGTTTTAAGCAATTTTCAGAACTTCACATCAACCATCTTTGTGAGGAACACAGTTTCAAATAAATATGATGGATAATTCATTTATTTATATATTTAATATTGATTAGAAATTACTTTAATTAATAAATCTCCTTCCACATAAATGCAGGTTCACTTCCTCTAAATTCAACCTTCCCAATTCCTAATCCATTAGCTTAATTAGTACTTAAGCTTATTACCCAAACGAGTAGTAAGACGTGGTGCTAAATAAATAAATATTTTTTAAAAATAAATCAATCTTCAATGACAGAGCAAATAATTTAGTACCGTGAATTACAATATGCGATAACTCTGTTAAGAGCCGCTCTCAGATATTACACTGTGCTACTTTCAGCAGAGCTGTACTATAACTATGTTTTATTTTGCTGTTTTAAATTATTATCTACTCTCGTTATGGTTAAAAAGTCTACATTGTTTATCACATGGTTTACACAAAATGAAAAGTTGTAAAAATTAAAAGTGGGAAGCAAGAATATTGATTTTGGTTTTTGCCATACTGACTCGAAAATGAGCCACGTTTTTTCCTCATTAACAACCTTTATAAAACCCTAGTGCGGCCTATAATCACATCCTTATATAATATATAACTTTGAGGACAACCTGTAGTTATATCGAGATACATTGAAATAGTTTATAATCTCTAGGGGCGTGCGAGTAGGATTATTTATCAAATTAAATAATTTTGAACAAATACCGAATAGTACAAATCAAATAGTAGGTTTTTATTAATTTTTTTATAGAATCTCTTTTAATTTGTAAATTCCTATTAAAAATGGGGTTTTATATTTAAGTATTGGCAGAGTGCAAAAAATTACTTCAAAACATTGATATTTGAGCTAGTATTAGTTAAAAAAGTATTGAATTTAAAACACAATTTCAGCAAAGTGAGAAGAATTTTTGATCTAGTTTTTTAAGACAATGGATTTCAACCTAAATCGAATTTTATAAATTTTGTGATAGCTTTTTGACAGAAATTTAAATTTAAAAACTGCATGTAGAATGTTTAACTGGTCATTGTAGAGATTATATTTTAATTAAAACAAAATAAACCAATTGTTTTGATTGTTGATTTAATTTTATTAGAATTTTAAACAAATAAGAATGGTCTCTGGGTTTGACACTCCTTAAAGGACCTCACACACCGGCATAGTAGCGTAGCAGTACGGTATCGTAGCAGTATCGTATGTTTTTCGCTTGCCATGCTTTGCAATGGAGCTGCGCACACCGACAACCATCGTAGCACCATGGTAGCAGCATAGTAGCGTAGCAGTACGGTGCGTGGTTTTCTATTCCGCTTTGAAAGCGGACAGACACGTACGCTACTGTCATGGCGGCCGTTGCCTACCCCCACTACACCCTCTCAAACACTCCCTCCTTTCTTCCCCTCAAGTCTACACTCTTGGTGAGGCAGTATTGTTGTTGTTTTGTATTCGAGTAAAGCTGTGAAATGTGCAATTTTGAAGAAGAGCTTATTATTGTCGTACAAGAGTAAAAAGGGATTTACGACATTGGAGATCCATTTTATTATGATATCAAGTACAAGGACAACGCATGGTCCGAAATTAGTGAGCGTTTACATCGAACAGGTAGGCATATTTTAGTTTATTACTAAAGTTTACAGGTATGATATAATTTAATTAATGCTGAACGTCAGTTGAGACCAGACCATACAATTTAAACAAAAAACAATCTCTACTAAGTAGGTCATAGGCTTTTACTAACATGATTGAATAATATATATTATCCTTTAAATTAATTTTGCTGACATTGTCTATTGTTTATGCTTCTCAAAAAATAGTTTTTATGTAATACAGTATAAACTACATTCCATTTATCATTGGAAGAGTGGTAATACAAGTTTGTTCATTTAGTAAAGTAATTATTAGGGAAGTATTATTGGAAATGTTTTCCACATATTATTTTGATTATACTATTATTAAGCAAATAATTATTATTTTAAACATGGGAAATTTGTGAATTTAAAACAATGTCTGTAGTAAAAAAATACTTCTGTTAGCTTTCAGTTACAACACTTCCTATGATAAAGGGATTGTAGTTTAGTTTATTATATATATTTAAATTTATTCAACACATTGCATTCAATTTAAGTAAATAAAGTATCAAATCAAACCTAGGGAGAGCTGTAGGGTGTGTTGGGGGAAAACATTAGGGAGCGAAGGAGAACGTATGGTGTGGTGGGGGAAACAAGCTCATGGGGTATACGTCTCGTATCTACGATGTCGGTGTGCGCGACCATCGCGGCAATACGATACCATACTGCTACCATACTGGCACCGTACTGCTACGATACTGCTACGATACTATGCCGGTGTGCGAGGAGCTTTAATGTTCTCTAGGCTTGACCAGGTGTCCAGCAACCTGAAAAACAGGGAAAATTCAGGGAATTTGCTTAGTTGGGGAAAAGTCAGGGAATTTGATCAAATATATTCATATATTCACTAAAATAATAGGCCTAAACTATTTTCATTTACAATAACCAACTGTCAAAATAACATTTCTCTTCCAGTTAATACGCACTGCGAATTACTTTTAGTACAGTTGTCAATGTTAAGTATACTAATCTCAATTCTACAAGTCAACATGGGATTTTCATCTAAATTTTCCACCCCTCACTTGTGTGTCTTCAGCCAAAGTTGAGTCATTAGTTCATTAGCCCATGTAAGGTGATCTTTTAATGCATAAATATAATCTAACTGAAATCTAACTTAAATCTAACTTAGATCGCAAGACCCAATAACCCATTGCTTTAGGCTTACATCATTTAACCCCTTCTCAGAGTGTTATAATTTCAAAATGTGTGTGCGTGTGTGTGTGTGTGTTTGTGTCCATAAAAATACTACACTAAGTTGTGATTTTAATACAATAATGTTTATAATATAAACACTTTTTAGATCATCAAAGGTTTTTTTTACTAACACAATTTGAAAAATCAAAAGTAACACATAATAAATGATTGTGTTTGTAGTTGTGAAATGTTCAGAATATTACTACCTAGTCATTCATTATTCTCTTTAATAAATCATAATTAATACAATAAAATATTTATTGATTTCTAGTCTAAAAGTCTGTCTATTCACTCTGTCAGCCAATTTATTAGAAGATAGTGGATAGTGGAGAGAAGGAAAAGGTTAATCACGAGGCCTCTGGCTCATGGGCTGTGAGCTGAACGAATTCATGTTGTAGTGGTGCCACCGGTTTACAATGGTTGCTCTTCTCACTTTGTCGATTTAATTACACTGATCTTTGATAACACAACACAATATACAATTATTTTCATTGTTTACAAGACGTATTTTGAAAATTTGGCAACATTATCCGTTGGAATCTGATTTAATGCCCTTATAATATATTCAATCTTTATATTATGAAAATGATTTGCTAACACAAATGGGTACGAGGGGCGCCTATCGGCACCCCTTTGTTCACGGCGCCCGGGGCGATCACCCCCCCTTGCGGCATCCCCGGGCGCACTCAAATGGTTGACCTTGCACTACTGCCCTCACTATTTTCACCCCTTTCATTTTCATGGTAGAGTAGCTATTTCTATCCTTATCTAAATGTTGATTATTCAAAATTTCTTGAATTCACACACAACCATTCTCTCTTGTGATCTTTTCCTTCCAAACTTCAACTCCATCATTCTCCTTGGGGTTCTTCCCTTTTCCATTCTCATTACATGTTCATACCATTTCACCCTTGCTTGGTCTACCATCTCATGTGCCCCCCTATAACCCAACTCTTGTATGATCGTCTTCATTTCTAATCCAATTTCTCTTGGTGACAACCAACATTCTTCCCAAAAACTTAAAACTTAATTCTCATGGCCTCAACCTACCTTGTCTCGCTTGGATTCAATGTCCAGGTTTCTGATGCATATGTATGGGTATGGTGTGCATGGGTGCGAAGTACGCCCTATAAACACTTGCTAACACTTCAGGGGTATTTTCCTTTCCCACAGTAAATCAATTACACACCTGTAAAACACCTCCCTTTCCTCCCCTCTTCTCATTAGATCTTCTATGCTGCCACCCCTCACTTCAAGCTCGCTCCAAGATACTTTACACTCTTTACTACTTAACCCTTTGAGTGCCAACGTCGCTCAGAGCGATGCACGAAATATCTGCTAAACTTGCCAGCGTCGCTCACAGCGATCCCTCGTTTTCGAGCTCTTAGTTCAGTATTAAGTCAACAGATAGAGTAGATTTTATTTCCATTGCATTCTCGTATGTTCAAGCTACTTTTATTTGTCTTTGCGATATATCGAACCTGAAAATTATTTTATAACTTTTTACTTTATTAGTTTTATCTTTGGCCTTGTTTGTAAACATGGCTACTAAGAGGAAAGCTGTGATTCAAGACACAGAAATACTTGCAATATTTATTGACAGCTCAACCCAGAGTGATCAATATGTTTGTCATTCTGAAAGCACTGATTCTGAATTTGTAAATAATGAAACTGAACAGGAATTTTATTCTAGTGAAAGTGAAAATTCGGAACAAGTAGGAGTGGCAGATGACATAGATGACACGAGTGTGAATACTAGTTATTCCTAAAGGGATGAAATAAATTTTGAAGATCAGGATAATCCACCCCAACCTCTTCATATTTATGCAGAAGTACCAGGTTTGAAGTCCTCTCACCGTCCCCTTCTAATTCCAACCCAATTATTTATTCTAGACTTTGTTTTACTATAACCCTTCTAAAGTTGATGGTCACTGAAACAGCTGCTATGCATAACCCAATTTTAGCGTAAAATCTAAAGTTAGTTTTTTTTGTAAACTTTGTTATTTACTCAGTTTTTAATGTTCTTTTCAGTGATTTATTCTATTTCAAGCTATTTAAATTTTCAATGCTTAAAAATTAATGTTAAATAAAACAGTAAAAAATTTTTTTTTTTAATATCTTGACTAGTGATTTTTTTATTATATTAAAAAATTAAAAAAGTATATGTATAATTATATCATCGGATTGGCAAGCATGTTAGCTAGTTTATGTAAAAATATGAATGCAAGAAGTTCATAGACTAATGAGTTATTAAAATTTAAACAAACTCCTGCATTTTTCAGGAAAATAGCTTGGCACTTTTAGCACATTTTTTTGTCATTTCTCTTGGCACTCAAAGGGTTAAAAATCTATTTCCTCCAGATTTATGGTTGTTATATGCCATATCTTCTTCCTTGTCATTACTATCACTTCACTCTTTAAACTTAATCCCACACTCTTTCACTTCCTCATTCCATTACCGTAACTGTTTCTGTACTTCCTCTTCCTTTTCTTCCCATACCATCAAGTCATCCACAGACATATTTGCTTTCATCTTATCCTTATTTATGAGCATTACAACGATTACAAAAATTATTGGGGAGAGGGAACTCCCCTGTTTCACTCAATTTTCTATTTGAAATCACTCAGGCCATCCTTTCTCTGTCTTTACACAACTTACATTATCATCATACATACTCTTTACTCGCATCACCACGCATCTTTAGATTCCAGCTTTCTACATTGCTTTCCAGACTTTCTTTTTACCCACACTATACTACACCTTTTCCACCTTTTCTTCAAGAGGCAGCTATTACCTCTTAGTCCAGTGGCAGCAATGTGAAGTGTGAACTATGTTCTTCTTTTCATTATAAAAGCCATACTGGGTTTGTTCCCTTTATGCATTTGTATCTCTTTTTACTGTACATTCTTCCACATATAAAATAAACTAAACTTATTTTAAAACAAACAATACTGGTACTAGCAGCTGCACCAAACTCTAAATCGTAAGATGACAGCTTCTGCAACAACAATACAAATTAACTGACACTTGCCAAACAAGAACTTGGGTAAATGATTTGGGGTTACAATGTACTATATATTGAATTTGGTCATTATTTTGGGCTCCCTCATCCAAAATGAGTTTTTGCCGCCCCCACTATAGTCTTTCAGGTCCTGAGAGTTCTTTAACATCTTCTTTGAGTTGTGATTCTTCCATATTCCCCTAAAAAATGTTCCTGACTCCTCTCTTAATATTCTATCTGAGCACAGTATACAAACACTGTAAACTGTAAAGTAATATAATGTAAGTTTAGGGAAGAAAGCCAACCCATTATGAAAGCTAGGCTGGATCTTGATAAGAACAAATTAACTTGAACTCTCCTAATTTATTTACACATACTTCACACTTCCATCTTAGGATCACTTTCACATTTAGATATGATTTTAATTTGAAGAAATATTTATCTTTTAAATTAAGATAGACAGAAAAAAAAATCAGCCGGGAGAAAATTGGTTTGGTGTTATATCTCTTACAAACTCTTTGTGTATGTTCTAGGATTATCTCTTCCATATGATTTCATTGTGGTCCAATATCAAAATCAATCACCTTCATCTTTACACCAGGGTAGCTCCAGGCTGTGATTGGCCACTTTGCTTTTCAAAAAGGTCAGTATCATAATGTACCTAGGTACCATTTACAATCCACTTATGATAAGTTGGGCATATATTGTTGTTTTATAAAATTATTTAATTGAATATGAATACCTTATAAGTTTCTTTTTATAATCATAACAAAATCTACAGGGTGTAGCCGAAACAATTAGACAATTAGTAACTTGAAAATTAACACTTTAATTGAAAAGTAAATATTCACTATCTAAATAAAAGTAGACAACTTATTATACTTTTATCTTTTTGAAAATAATGTCACTCAGGTGAACTCCACCGGACGTCAGGCAAACCTCAGCACGTTGTCCATCATTTTCCTTGGCATAGATCGTCTTATTGTTTCTGCCCCACCCTGTACTCCAAAAAGGGAAAAGAGGTTTTCTTTAAAGAGTTGTATCTATGTATAAAAGATATTGTGTGTCCTTCCTTCTGCACAAATTGTTCAAACACTTTAAAGGTACTAGAAATATGAAATTTGGTAAGCAGATAGTTGGATCACTCCTTAAAACTAGTCAAGTCTAAAAATTGAAAATTTCAAAATGGAGCTCTGGGAATAAGGATGTCTCTAAAGAGAAAAAAACCTTTTAGTTGAGGTAGAAAATTGAAATTTGGCAGGGAGGTAGAGAAATACTCCAGTTAACCAAATAAGTTATAACATTTGAAATTTTTATTGGGGTTATGTGAAATGGGGGAGGGTGGTTCAAAATTTGCAAAACTAATATCAATAACTTTTTTGTGTGTTAAAATGTAAATTGTAAATATCATATTCTTTAAATTAAAAAATGACACTTGGACACACAAACAACCTGGTACCTTACTTAAGCTTAGTAGGCCAATGCTTTAACCACTGAGCTATCCAGGAATCGTCTCATATCCATGTGTCATTTTTCAATTTAAAGAATATATTTAGATGCAGCTATAACCATAATTATCAAATATAACAGATTTGCTACTTTAATCCATCATATGATAAGATAAGCACATTCGTATAATTGTCATTATACATTTGCCACCATAAAGTCCTCCCGAGTCAAAGGTGGCTGCGTTATTTGATAGCTCATGATCTTAATTGATCACTCGTAAGTAGCTGACGGTTTCTGCACGTCCATTACAGACTCTGCCTTAAAATATAAATGGAGAATGGCCCCGGGCATGAGACGATTCCTGGCTAGCTCAGTGGTTAGAGCAATGGTGTACTGAGCCAAAGGTCCTGGGTTCATTTCTCGTGTCCAGATGTCATTTTTAAATTTAAAGAATATCTTATAATCAAGCATACTATCTTGAACAAAATTAAAATGACACAAGATAACACTTATTTTGTAGTGTGATTACTGCATATTATCTTTGTAGTATTGAAAATCAATTCACATGATTGGCCTGAGTGACAAAATGGTTGCTTGGCCCAGCCCTAAAAGAAACTCATAAAATGGAACACACACAATATGGTTTATACAACGCAAAGTAAAAACAGTTCATACTTTACTACATTGCTACCGCTGGACAAAAAGGTAGAGGTTACCCCTTGAAGAAAATCAAGTGTTACCATCCAATCCCCCATTTCACTGGTGACTATCTTTAGTATGCACCATCAATGCCATATTCCACAGAAGGTGTGTCAACCTCATTTGATCATAATGGCTACATTGAAAATTAGAAATAAATAATTTAAATATTTTCATATTCTTAAGTAAAAAGAATTTCATGTTAGTAGGCATATTTTATTACTACAAAGAGAAAAGAGTTGGCCCCTGTATAAAACAATAAGAAACACCCATAATTTTTTTCATACCAGAAATTAAAAACCTTTCATTTGCAGCAATGATATAAATGTCATTATTTAAATATTGTGCCAAAGTCACTTTTAGAATTGTTATCAAATGGGTTTCCTTAAGCCAAGACCTTTCGTTGTTTTGTTTTTTTGTTTCTTTTAATGCGAGCATATTTGGTGCTCAAATTCAACCACTTTTAAGAACTAATCCCTGTTTGGTACAGTCTTGAAGCGCCACATCCTAAAATTATGCCAAACTCCCAAATGTTTTATTTCTTTAAAAAATAGAAGAATATGGTTGCTTTACCTGTTGGTTCATTATGAAGTCAGCAGGCCACACAAAATAAGTGATCAGGCTACAAGTTTAACATCTTTACTCTACAGCTTAAACTGGGCTTCTTTACTTTTGTAATGGAACTATATGGGGTGCTGGTATGTGTTTGGAAAATGTTGAATTACACATTATTATCCTGTTAGTTACTTTATTCTATGTTGTATTCATATACAAGTATGAAGATATGTATTCTCTAACATATGTGTTGCAGTGAGATGGTTACGATAGATCGCTACTGCCTGGATCGGTTCGTAACCCTGGTACCTGTACTAGATGTAGAATCTCACGTCACTTACGATGATCTCACCGACATGTGGTTGATATTGCAGGAGGTGCTAGCAAGCTTTCCTACACTTAGGTAACTATTGTCATTATGGTTGATATATAATGTTTAGTAAATCAAAGGCCACTAATTCTACCATTCGCCAGTTTACATTTTACAAACACAAAAAAAATCAAGTTAGTAAATTTAATTTTTGACAATATTATTTCAATATTTTTTGCATTAAAATACATTATTGTAATTAAATATACAATTTGTTTAGCTACACATGTTAAAGTGAGGCTTATCTACGATATAAACTAATTAATTTGCTTTTTAATGACATGTGGCAAAAATTTTATGAAGACATTTTATAAAATATATTGACTGAACAAGCGGCTTATTTAAAAAATACTTAGAATTTATAGTTTACTTTTCAAAATCTATTATATAATAGCTTCCCAATGAAATATTTAACTCACACAACCATTTAAAGTTTCATTTGTTAATTCGACCTTCTGCTGCGGTTACAGGCATGTTCACGTTGGCCCCAAGTTATGTAGCCTGTTGGGCCAGAGTCGTGTTGAAGATGGAGAAAATGTGCCCCACCATGTTCCCCTGCAGGAGCTGTGGCAGATCTTGGGACTCCCCCCTGAGGTCACCCTCATGCTGTGTAGTAACAGTCTGCACACACAGGAAGCAGCCCCACCCCTTGATATTCCTCCGAACATCCTCCTTGTGGAGTACGGCTTCCAGGTACAAAATCACATCCAGTTGCTTTAGCTTTTTATTTTTTAGGTTGGTTGAACACTTTGGCTAATTGAAACGTCTTCAAGCGTTTTAAAGCAATATTTGAATCGAGTTCAGTCAGTAACATGTTTATCTATTGAGCCAAGGGTCCAGGTTCGATTCCTGGCAAGGCCAAAAAATGTATCATTGGTGAAACGTGGGTTTCACCTTTCACAGTGATGGAATAATGGCTGGAGGCTGGATGTTGTGTTTTTCCCATTTAATTTCTTTAAACAGCTGTAAACTCAGGGTTCCTACAAACAGGGAATTTAATCAAACCTTAAAAATATAGGGAATTTTATATACCCCCCTGAATTTTCCCTCTTTTGGTCCTTTGTGTTAATTATTTACCTATTTAATTTTTTTTACAATTTTTGTTTTGGTTATCTTTGTCAGAAAGTTGCATTATGCATTTAACACTCCCTCCTGGTGAGTTCTAATTGAATGATAATTAAACCTAAGTTGGGGGTTTGGGTGGTAGTGATCAATTTTCTTACTGAAGATAAACCTGCTCATAGCTCAATTCAAGAGGTAGCAATTGTCTCTTTGTCCGACATCTAAACTGTGTTCTTCTTTTTATTGTAAAAGCCATAAGTAGTGTTCATTCGAAGGGACTGCAAGATTTTTTTTTTATTCAAGTTGAACTTGAGTTAAGTATTTCGAAAATCTCCCAAGTTCTAGTATATTCGATATTTTAAAATGTAAAAATATATATTTGTTTATTTTAAAAGTAAAATAGTGTATTTAAAATGTCACTGGTCAAAACAAACCTAAAATGTAAGTATCACATCTTTAAGACGGGAGATTTTTAAACTACATGAAAACAACACATGTTCTTAGAATATTAATAACACTCATTTTTATCAATATCTAAGGGTGTGTGAAGCTCCAAAACTTCGACTTGGTTTCAAAACAAATATCAGCTTCGACTTCGCTTCTAAAAAATCCAGCTTTGACAACTTTGAATCTTTTCCAAGAATGGTCATTGTGATTCTGAGTGGTTATACAGTACAAGACAATATTCATATGGAATTTTTTTTAATTGAATTGTAAGTTGTGATGATCATGTGATTTATCAGAATAAAACTAAGTATTACAAAAAATTGTGCAATAAAAGATTTTTTTAAGCAATTTTAGTGCACAAAGTTAAATAACAAAATATAATATTTTTTCAAGCTTAAAACAATTAAGAAGAAAGCTTGAAATCCGAATACTCACAGAGCCCTAGTCCATTCCTTTGATTGGTTTCCATTTCTCTTGCCTTCACCCTCTCCACATTAAAAAAATAAATAAATACAAAATTGGTTTGTAAACATGAAAGAATTGATTAAAGTCTAAAGATTTTCCATTGAAAAGAAAGAGCAAAGTTTTAATTTAATTATTTTAGTCAATTTTATCAACTTTAGAGCTATATAAAGATAATAGGAACCACATCACAGATCACCACACACATCTTAATGCACAAAAATATCGTCAGACAAAAGAGTAAATCCCTTTTATGCTCCTAGATTTGAGAGAAACAAGAAATCATATTATAAAGAAATAAAATATATTTCACACTAGCCTGATCGAGTTCAAATCCATTAACTGTAAAACGATAAACAATGATAACTTTAACTAAATATGGGAGTAGGTACTTTAATATCTAGCAAGTAAAGCCAGAGGATTTTCTGAGCAGATACCTTAAAGTTGGCAAAAATGTTTATGAAATAACTAGGGGTGTGCAAAGGCCACTTTTTAAATGCAAAGCGAAGATTAAAATATGTGAAGAAAATTCAAAATCAATGTCGAAGATAGGATTTTTGTTGAAAAAGTCTGTATCAAAAGTGCACTTATAAATTTGTCATAGTTTTATTTCTACAAAATGATGTTGGCGATACTGACTATAAGATATTTTCATTCTTACTAGCATTTTATCTATCTTATGTTATGGCTGTTGTTATTTAATTACCATTTTGTGTTAAAATTACCATAGTGAGATCCAGAATAAATGATGTTGTAGGTGTAGTATTGATCAGATGCTTATTGTATAGTGGTCAGGGCTCTAGACAATTTCTTTTTCATAATTAAATTAGTTTGCCATTGTTTACATGTTAATATGATCATACTGAAGTACTAAATTTATAACACATTATTGTTTTCCATTTGTCTAGGCCTAATTTAAGCTCTATGTTAGAATCAAATGTTTTAATCATATTTAAGTGTGGGGTTTAATATTAATTATAAGTTGTCTAAATCTTAACCAAAGTTTTAAGCAATATTTACTTTAAATTTCAATTCATTAACTTCATTTTTCGGCTTTTAACTTTTAAATCTGGTATTATCATTTTCGTAAAGTCTTTGTGGGAATCTTAGATTCATATAAATTTATTACTTTTACTTTTAACTTGTTTTTTAATCTTATCTGTACCCGGAAGCTGTGAGGTGCACCTGTGTCTTGTACGTGTGGCCTCACAGTGGAAAGGGAGGTTTGGCGCGAACTGCTAGCCAATCAGCACCCCCGATTAAGCGTCTGTGTTTGACCCAAAGTAGAAGGGAAGCGTCAGATGGAAGGCACTTCCCGGGCAGCACACGAGTTGAGAGGACGTGCTGGGAGACTTTCTGTTCAGCACGCGAGTCGTGAAGATGTGCTGGGAAACTTTCTGTTCAGCACGCGAGTCGAGAGGACGTTTATTGTAAAGTTCTAATACGTGTGGATAAAAGCGTGCGTAGAGATGGGTGGGAGGAAAACTAGACCATGTGGCTAAAGGCCCACTGCATTAATTGTTTCTCATCTTCATGTAATAAATATTCTGATTCATCTTTACCTTAAGTAACATAGTGCAAATGTCTTAAATGTTTCTCTATAATAAAACTTAAAACTTCTACTTCACAAGTTCCATTTATTTAATCGGCGACGTCCTCTACCCCCACCATAATATTAAGTAACCCCGAGATGCTCTACCAAACACACTGACTGCTGTGGACCGATAACAAGCAAAGAACGAGAGGATGAGAGGTAACTAGGTACATTATTGAGAAAATATTCCACTGTAGCCAGGCCATGAACATAAGGAATGTTGGTGTACAATGACACAATGTTAATGGTGACAAGTACGGTGCTTTGAGGTAAAGGTTGTGGAAGGCTACTGAGTTTTTGAAGGAAATGGTTGGTGTCTTTGATGTGAGATGGTAGTCTGGTAACAAATGATCACATTTGTAGGTCGACATAGGCTGAAATCCTTTCTGTAAGTGATCTGCAGCTGGAGACAATAGGTCTTCCTGGTGGTGGTACGGTATCTTTGTGAATTTTTGGAAGCATGTAGAATTTAGGCGTTATTGGGTGTTTTGGTAGAAGAATCTGAACCATGGGTGGAGAAAGGTTTTGTTGCTTGGTCTTTCTAGTGATGAGTTCTTGAAGCTGGTTGGCAAATTTGATAGTGGGATCATACTCAATTTTTTGGTAGATGGATGAGTCTGAAAGCTGTCTCTGCGCTTCTGCAATGTAATCATCTTTGTTCATTACTACTGTGGATCCTTTGTCGGCCAGTAGTATTATGATGTTTTGATTTTGTTGGATGGATTTTATGGCTTGGCGGTGTTCACGTGTTAGGTTGTGGGTTGTGGGGAGCGTTTTGTGGAAATTTGGATCCGAAACTTACTGAAGTATAAAGTTAATAATTATACATTTCAATCAGGTGATCAGCTAGTAATAGAGGGGGGTCCCAGTTGGAAGGGGGTGAAAATTTGCTTTGAAGCTGGTTGTTTTTAGTTGACTTTGTTGGTTTGTCGATGGTGGAAATGTTTGATGTGGTTGGTATGTTGGTGGCGGAAATGTTTGATGTGGTTGGTTTGTCAATGGCGGAAATGTTTGATGTGGTTGGTTTGTCGGTGGAGGAAATGTTTGTAAAGAAGTGTCTAAGCCTCAGATTTCTGGCAAAGTTTAGTACATCCTTAGTCAGCTCGAAGTGGTCAGGACGTTTGGTTGGACAAAAGGTTAGGCCTCTGGATAGAACTTCTTCTTCTGACTTGGACAATTGGTGTTTAGATATATTAAGAACAGGTGAAGTTTTAACTGTGGCTTGTGATGGTGATGGTTGTATAGGTTGTTTGTTGGGTAGTTTGGACAGGGATCCCATAGGGCTGGCAGGCTGGCTACACTGGGTTTCATACCCATTAGTGGGCATTTAGTGATAGGGCTGTGTTCAAGGGGGCCTATGGGTCTGGAGTTTTGTATTTCATTGAGATAAAGCTTAGATAATTTCTTCAGTTTGATGGAAGCATATTTTTCTAACATTATATTGAAAGGCGAAAGAGAAAGAAAGGTTGATCTGATGAATGGAACCAGGATTGGACAACATTGTCCAACTGACAACTATTGTCCAATCCTGGTTCCATTCATCAGATCAACCTTTCTCCAATCCTTCTTCTCCCTCGTCCGATCAATACCACACATACAAAATCATTTAGTCTGGATAATTTATACTAGAAAAGAACAACTTTCAATTCATGGATCAGAACTTCATTCAAACCAAAGGCACAGCGATGGGTACAAGGATGTCACCTTCGTATGCCAATCTGTTCATGGGCAAACTGGAAAAAACATTTCTTGACCGCCAAATCAACAAGCCACTTTGCTGGCTTCGCTTCATCCATGACATATTCATATTGTGGACAGCTGGCCAAGACAATTTAACCCTATTTTTAAACAACCTAAACACCTTTTTGGCTCTGAAGTTCACCTAAAATCAATCCCACGACCAGGCGACATTTCTTGATGTGGACATTAGGCTGTCGGATGGCTACTTAAAAACTTCGATACGTCTTAAACCCACTAATAAACAATATCTGCATTTTGATAGCTGCCACCCATTCAACACTAAAAGATCTATCTCATACAGTCTTGCCATATGGGCTCACCACATCTCCTTCGATCCAGAAAGTCTTCAAAACCACCTTGAAAACCTTCAAGAAGCCTTTACAGAGAGAGGATACCCTAAACCTCTCATTAATAAGCTACTTCGACTAGCTGAAACTCCACAATCACCCAAACCTGAAAAACCAGATACTACACCTTTAGTAACTAACAAGGGGAGGCCACGACGTTCGGATCATGGATTATCTTCAAACTTTGTACACTTTTAGTAGTCAATTAGGACAACATAATGTGCTAATAGTAAGGTGTACTACTTAGGCATTTTCGAGAAAATCGCAAGAGAAGTTTTACGCGTCGAATATGTACCGGAGCGTTGCAACTATAAACGTGAGATGGTGGCGGTCGAGTGGTTAGCGTTCCAGCTCCGTAATCGCTGGTTTGCTGGATCGAGTCCCGCTAATCTTTTTTTTTTTTCAACACTGGTCATATTATTTCATAAATATTACAATTCAAAAGTAATATAATGAAAAAATACGTGTATTTGCATGAACTTTTATTGAATTTCCAATGTTATTTGGCTGTGTCTGCAGGTCGAAGCGTGCACAACAGTTCAGGATACCTTACCCGATTGCAGGTATAAGGGATTTCGCAAATCACGACAGGCATACATTTTCAGGAAAACTTTATGCGTTTGGTCTTTTATTTGTCGATAGTTATAAATATAATATTTGTTTTAGTAATAAAAATTAGTAAACAGCCAAATAACATTGTAAATTTATTAAAAGTTAATGCATATACACGTATTTTTTAATTATATTACCTTTGAATTGTAATATTTATGAAAGAATATGACCAGTGTTGAAAAAAAAAAAAATTAGCGGACTCGATCCAGCGATTACGGAGCTGGAACGCTAACCACTCAACCGCCACCATCTCACGTTTATAGTTGCAACGCTCCAGTACATATTCGACACGTAAAACTTCTCTTGCGATTTTCTCGAAAACACTTAAGTAGTACGCCTTACTACTTGCACATTATGTTGTCCTAATGGACTATTAAAAGTGTACAAAGTTTGAAGATAATCCGTGATCCGAACGTCGTGGCCTCCCCTTGTAAGTACTACCCAGGCCTACAAAAGATAAACAAAATATTAGCGTCAGGTTTTCACATATTGGAAGCATCCAGCCGTACCAATAATATTCTCAAAAAACGACCAGTCCTTGTGTATAAACAGCCTCCATCACTTAGAAATCTTCTGGTACACCTTAAACTTGAAACTGAAAATGACACAACCTTCATTCAAACACAACAAGGCTCTCAACCCTCCAACAAAAACAGCTTGCAAAACCTGCCAAATACATCATCCAGCAGCCACTTTCTCTAGCAACATCACCGACTCCATCTATATCATCAAAGGCAGTCACACATGTGAGTTCATTAACCTAATTTACCAACTAGAATGCCAACAATGTACTGCACAATATGTTGGCCTCACCACTGAAACTCTGCGTAAATGAATGAATGGACACTGCCATGACACCAAAATTAAGAATCCAGAAAAACCAGTTTCAGCACACACCTCCAATCATAACCTCAACTTTGAGGACTACTACACTGTCAAGGTGTTAAAATCATTCAACAAGACACAATGTAATATGTCTCAGTTAAGAAGGTGGGAATTGGCACATCAATGGATCACAAAGTCTAGAAAACCACCCAACCTAAATATTCGATAATTTCAACCCAGAGGCTACATCAGCACCACCTACCATCCATAGAGTAATAGAGAAACATTCAGAGCATTTCAACTCCATCAGAGAAGTTTTCATCCTTACCAATCAAGTTGGCATCACTGAAGACAACATCCTGTTTAGTCTAATTACTACTACTACCTGAGGAAGATGCTATAATAGCATCGAAATATTGAAATGTGTGTAAATATGTGTTAGTGTTTTTACTTTTATTTATGTGCTACCATTTTCCTAATATTCTATCATTTTATTTATTACAACATGTTTTTGCTTAATGCACTTTTTTCATACATATCTTGACATGTAACATTTAGTGAGATATATCAAATCAGTTAATAGTTTGAAGTTTTATCCTTCCTTCAAATTTTTTTGAAGATGTGAAGGTTATTGCAGGTGTTGAAGTCGAAGCGAAGGGGATTTGACCTTCGACTTTGACATTCCAAAGCTTTGGACATGCCAGAAATAACTAGTTTGAAATCACATGATTTCACAATAATTGTGTGTGTGTGTGTGTGTGTGTGTCAAGTTGTTTGAATATTGTTATGTAGAACATAAACAAATACTTTAATAATCACGCAAACTTGTATTAGATTAATACTGTATTTATTTTAATATCCTATTATATTTAGAAGAAGGTACAGGAGAGGTGGCTAGAAGCATATAAAAGGGACGGACACAATATGGCTTTTATAATAAAAAGAACACAATTCACACTTTACATTGTTGCCATTGGACATAGAGGTAATGGCTGCCTCTTGAATAAAATCAATTATTACCGTCCAATTATTATATCTATATGATCCCATAATTCATATGTGAAGTTGATTTCTTACAAAATCTGTCTTGTATTGTGTTTAGTTTATAACTTTAATTTTTCTCAGGCAGACTATGATTTCCAAGAGTGGACACGAGACTTCCACAACCAAGGTACCATGACGCTACTGTGCCCTGGTACGGCAAGCTGGAACAGGTTGGAAAACTCGCTTATCTTGTTTAGTGATATTGTTACAGTAGGTTAATACTCATTTTATTATTCTTATTGTGATTCTTCCTGACAGGAATGTTTAACCAAACAAGGTAGGCTGGTTACCTTTCATGGTACATCTTCAAGATCAATAATGCTTTAATTTTTATGTTGGGTCAGCACCATGTTTAATATATATATGTTCAACTCAAGCTTGGTTAGATTTGACCCGACACTTGGAGAAGTTCTCTTGAAGAAGTTTGCTTGAGCTTGAAACAAATCCAAAAAACTTACGCTCATATAACTTATTTGTGCATAGATATAGTAATATAGGATAGGGATACATTTTTTCGTGAACTATCACGCAAGCACACCTTTGTGTAATATAGAAAACTAAAGTTAACCACATACTAGTATAGTAAATAACAGAGTATATATAATATATATGTTCAGCCTGGCGGGTTGTCCTGAGGCGTCTGTGTGCAACATCTACCGAGCTGTACAAGCAGTGGGGGAGCAAGGGAGTCTAGGGTTGGTGGTGGCTCATTGGTCAGGTTCCTACCATCTCACCCCCCATCCCTTCAGCTGGCCTGGGTTCATGGTGGGAGCAGGGCTGGCCTGGAATACTTCAACGCACTGGGTGAGTCACACACACAATCCTTGTGCAAATTTTGCCATCTAAAGTCCACTTTTTCAATTCGAAGTGAACTCTGATCAAAACATGAAATATTCTCAAAACAAAATTGAAGTTTGAATATTTTTTGTTAGTTCTTGTTTTGACTGAAAAAATATATATTGTGGTTTTTATTTATCTTTATGCACTGTAATCATTTAGAAAATGTTTTAGTGCACAAGTTTATTGTTTGTAAAATATTTCATTGTAATCTGCTGAAACAAGCTACTCTCACAACTTACAATTCAATTAAGATTTTTTTTAAATATGAATACTGATTTATAATATATTTATAATATATATCTTAAGCACAAAATGGCAAAAACTGATCTTAAATTAAGGACTTTAGCTGTCAATATTTTATTGGTAAAGCTTCGTATTGTCGAAACCAGTTTTTTTTTTCAAGCGAAGTTGAATCTGATGCTGGTTTTGAAGCTGAGTCAAAGTTTTGAAGCTTCGCACACACCTACTGCTATATAATGTTAGCTTATCCCAGTCTTCCTGTAATTTTGTGGTATGCACGCCACATTTTGGCTCATCCAAGACAAAATGTTTCAACTATAATGTTGTCTCACATTTGAGGTAATGTGTCAGTGAGTGGCTCGACAGGCTGGAGTATTGCTTGCGGCTCTTAACACGGATGTGTTCTGACGGACACTAAGGTAGAGGTGCCGAGGGGTGTGAGACTGTTGTACGTCTTGCACCTGTGATAATCCTCCTACAGTACTACTACCCATTGACACTGGTCGCATCACTTTAAACTAGTATAATATTATGAAAAATATATTGTGTAACAACCTCACTAGTTTTAAAGATCTAAATACAGCATTATAATAAATAATGACATGCCTAAACATTTTAGGAAACTGAAGAATAATATTCCTTATTGAAAGTTTTCTAAGTTATCATACTATCTTATTTTATAATAATGGAAATCGATAAGAATAAAGAAAAAGGAAAAATAAGCTATTAAGTGTAAATTTAATGAAGAAAGCCCACCAGGAGAAAGAGGAAAAATGTGGGAAGAATCAATGCACAAAGGTTACATCTTCCTTTCTTTTGTATTCTATAGTAGAAGTAGTCACACACACACATTTAAACACCGATTTTAACACAAATTGAGTAATATTTCTGCATTGTTGCCTTTATAAAACAAAAAGAGAAGAGGGAATATACTTTTCACACACACTGCATTCAAAATAGAATAACATTGTTCAATGTTTGTGTGAAATATATTCCTGCTTCTCTTTTTGTTTGATAAAGACGACAATGCCGAAATATTACTCAATTTATGTTAAAATTAGTGTTTAAATGTGTGTGTGTGACTACTTCTACTATAGAAGACCGAAAAAAGGAAGAAAATGTCACTTTTATGCATTGGATTCTTCCCACATTTTTCCTCTTTTTGCTTTCTTCATTAAATTTACACTTACTAGTTTATTTTTCCTTTTTTATTTATTTTTATCAATTTTCATTATCATATATTTATTTAGCCATTGGGATATCTTATTTATCATTTTACTGTAACACAGAATAAATTAGTTCTATAGATTTAGTCCATACATTTAAAGTAAATTGAAAGATATCACAAGTTAAGGAAATTATTTTTGAAATTTTTATAACAAAAAAAAACTTTTTTGGTCAAAATAAATCAAATATTGGTTCAGTAGATACATTTCGAATAATTTGCTTCATATAGTAGTCTCAACGGCTCCTTAATATTCACCACCTTCTCTGCGGAATTAAAACAGAAACTTTTTAAATGAAGAGGAAAAGTCTTGTTCAAATGTCATGATGACTATGATGAATATTCAAGAACTGCTGAGATTACTGACCATAGAAAATTAAACTAACTGTATCTATTGAAGCAGTATTTTACTAATAAGGGCCAAAAGGTTTTTTTCGTTATTAAAATTTGAACAAAAAAAACATGCCTTAACTCACAATCTCTTTCACTCCATCTTAAATAAGGATAAAATAACATACATACAAATATACATTTTTAATACTATTTTTGATCAAAATAAAATAATTTTTGTGGTGTCATCAAGTTTTTATTTCAGATTAAGTACTTGAAGCTAAAAAGTAAACATAAATAAGTTTTTTAGAAAAATAAATATAAAAATAAAGCATTGTTACCACACTTTGACGAGGTTTGTCGAGTACATGTATGTTATCGTGACAGGACTATCTTCACAACTCCTTGTCTGATCTCCTTGACACACACATCTTTTTGGATTATGCGGGAACAATTGGGCGAGTCATCATGGAACTAGGATATGCCGAGACGTTTGTCCTGAGGTCGAGTCGAGGGCAGGAGCCTGGTGACCTTTCTGATCTTCCAGCACAAGATGGGTCCACTTTATACCGTTTGCTCACTGATCCTGACAATGTTAGCCTCGAGAATCTTTCCGTGGACATGTTTGGTGTGAGTGAATATACTAAACTCTTTATTCTAAGATGTTAATCATATAGTCAAGCTCATTAATTTCAACAAATGGTAGAAATTTTGGATTTAAGCCTAAATGAATAGGTTTCCCCCCCCTATTTTATATAAAATTATTAAATAACTGAAATTAAAAGTAACTATAACTTTCAAAAATAAAATAAAATAACCGTTTGTAGCTTCAAATTTTACTTGCTTCAAAGAGTCATTCATGAGCTTTAACGACAGCACCACAAATACAAAGCATTCTTTCGATTAATTTCTTAAACTTTTATGGGTTAATTCGCTTCCACTTGTATTGCATGACTTACCATAAGGGAGTTTGGTTATTTATTCGGACCTGTTGAATGCATTGACTAACATGATTTCACAAAAGCTTGTTTAAACTACAATCAAAGCTTTGCAGTAGCTAGATAATTTTATTGAAAATATGTTGATGTTCTTTTGAATCAATATAATTGGTGCACTGTCAATTAAGTATTTTTCTTATTATTGTGTTGCTGAAATATAAAGCCTTTCCTGAGAATATGTAACTACTTCAGAAACATGTGGCTTTTAAGATTACAATAGATTTTATTTTGATCCATGCTACCAACTATTTTGAGTATATTCCCAACTGCATCTCCTCTGAATCCTCCCCAAACTATGAAGAACCTCCACCATTAATGGTAGGTTTAATATAGGGAATTAATGTGCTCACTGCTTGCCAAGTAACTGAGCCAAATTATTTACACCATGAACCAAATAATTGAAACTTTTATTCATCAGTAAATAAATACCTGTTTTCAGTATTCATCTGTCCATTATATTTATACTTAGGCCCAGGCTAATATTTTATTACTCACCTCCCTTAACGTCAGTTTTTTTTGTTTTTTTTTTTTGGCAATAAAATCATGCAACCCAGCGCCAACAAGCCAACGCTTAATTAGAAAGACATACGCTGTCCTATCTCTCATTATCACAAGAGCAGTGTGTATTTTTGCTGGAGTTTTACGTTTACTACTCAATACTATAAACTTATCCTCTAGTTTTGAAGTCACTTCTGGCTGATCTTATGTTGAGTTATCTCTTAAACGCCCTATTTCACTGTGTACTGAAAGAGTCAACTGCATTCCCTTCATCTGATATTTTCTGCAGCCTTGAAAATTATTGCAAGGTGTAACCTATCACTTTTAAAGCAACAACAGTCGCAACCCACTTCGGTGGCTACATTCTCTAAAGTGCTACTCTCTTAGGCTCTACTCATTAGAGACATAGCAGTGTTTAGGCTCTACTCACCAGAGACATAGCAGTCAGTGCCTTAGGCTCTACTCACCAGAGACATAGCAGTCAGTGTCTTAGGCTCTACTCACCAGAGACATAGCAGTCACTATCTTAGGCTCTACTCACCAGAGACATAGCAGTCAGTGTCTTAGGCTCTACTCACCAGAGACATAGCAGTCACTATCTTAGGCTCTACTCATTAGAGACATAGCAGTGTTTAGGCTCTACTCACCAGAGACATAGCAGTCAGTGCCTTAGGCTCTACTCACCAGAGACATAGCAGTCAGTGTCTTAGGCTCTACTCACCAGAGACATAGCAGTCACTATCTTAGGCTCTACTCACCAGAGACATAGCAGTCAGTGTCTTAGGCTCTACTCACCAGAGACATAGCAGTCACTATCTTAGGCTCTACTCACCAGACACATAGCAGTGTTTTAGGCTCTACTCACCAGATACATAGCAGTGTCTTAAGCTCTACTCACCAGAGACATAGCAGTGTCTCAGCCTGCCACTATATAACAGTATATCCTTCCTAAGAAGAAGAAGCCACACGCTTTTCCATTAAAATCTCATTTCTTAGTGCCGAATAAAGGTGTGTGTTCTTTACTGAACAATACACTATGATTGGTTGGATGTTACTTACTGAATAAACTGATTTATCCCACTCATTAAGCGATTATATTGTATTTGCACCTCTATTCTAATAAATAAATGCTAGCTAAAAGAAACTAAACTCCATTTAAGAGGCTCTTTTTAACACTATATTTATCCAAACAAATATAAAATTTCTCACAAATATGTTACATATTAGGCTGGGCGTCACGTATTTGAATTCAGAAATACATTGAAGAAATCTTTAAACTGTTTTAATCGCCTTATTTTGAGTCTGTTATGAACATACTTAGTTTTACCCTTCCTACGAGTTCTTGGAAATATGGTGGGGAAAAGAGGAATTTTCATGAATATCATGTTAAAAGTTAATTTTACAGTAAAAATAGCTACCGTCTATTTTATTCCAAATTAAATTCTTCATAAAAAAGGTTAAATGCACATTTTTCATAAAATGAAATCTTTTAAAGCTACAGCCACAAGAAGCAAAGGATTTTCAATTGAGACCAAGATGGCATGCTATGGTAGAGGGGTGACTTTTGTGTGAAGTAGTTCTCGAAAATGATTTATGTCTTAAATGTAAGATAGAAGATTCTTGACTAAAGGCTGGGAGCATGAGTCCTCAATTGCTGGTGTGCATTTTGTAGGTGAGCTACATCCCGATACAAATGTTTGGCCTGGGGGAGGGAATGTTCCCTTTTAGATCTGTGGTGTGATAGTTTTCTGAGGGGCTAAATTTTGTACAGTATATTCATTGAGATTGTGCTTTTGTGATTCTTCATGGATAATCTATTGTAGTTGTTTATCATATATATATATATATATCTGTAGGGTCCTGATTTAACAGGGTGTAAGTGTGGGTTTCAGATAGCTGCCTTTAAGCTTTAATGATGTTGTCCCAGCAGTCTATTACAATGGTCATTGACCTTTTGTCTGCAAGTAGGTTAGTGATTTATTTGTTGTTGTGGAGCATTCAGAGGGCTTGGCATTCTTGGTTGATCATATCGCTCGCTAGTTTTCAGAAGATGGTTTTGTAAATCCAGAGTTGAGACATTATTTATAACAAAGCTGATGTATTGCTCTATCAGAGGATCTTGAGGTAGGGGTGTGTATTCCAGATAGTTGATGGCTCAAACTTTTTGTTGACAGGTGTACCTAGTCACTTCTCCTCCTCACCTTCTCAGCTTATCATCGGTCCACGGCAGTCAGTTTGTTTGGTAGAGCATCTCGGGGTTACTTAATTTTATGGTGGGGGTAGAGGACGTCGCCGATTAAATAAATGGAACTTGTGAAGTAGAAGTTTTAAGTTTTATTATGGAGAAAAAAAAATTTAAAGACATTTGCACTAGGTTATTTAAAAGGTAAAGAGGGAGTCAAAATTTTATTTATTACATAAAAATGAAAAATTTAATTAATGCTTTTATCCACACGTATTAGAATTTTTAAAATTCCCCGTTCTTTCAAATCGCGTGCGGGAACCGGGAAAAGGGGCCCTTCCTTTCTGACGCTTCCCTTCTATTTTGGGGTCAAAAAAAAAGACGCTTAATCGGGGGTGCTAAATTGGCTACCCAGTTCGCCCCAAAACCTTCCTTTTCCACTGTGGGGGCCCCCACGGGGCAAGACACAGGTGCCCCTCACAGTTTCCCGGGTTTACCGATAAGATTAAAAAACAAGTAAAAAAGTAAAAGTAAAAAAAATTTAGATGAAACTAAGATTCCCAAAAAAAAGACTTTACGAAAATGAAATACCAGTTTTTAAAAAGTTAAAGGCCAAAAATAAAGGGTTAAAGGGGTTTAAAAAAATTTAAAAAAAATTATTGTTTTCAATTTTGGGTTTTAAGATTTATACAACTTAGGATTAATTTTTAAACCCAACACTTTCTTATGATTAAAACATTTGATTCTTTTCTTTGAGTTTAAATTAGGCCTAGACAAAAGGAAAACAATAAGGTGTTATAAATTTAGTTCTTTAGTAAAGATCATAAATTAAAAATGTAAACAATGGCAAAAATAATTTAATTATGGGAAAAAAAAATGGTCCCAGAGCCCTGACCACTTTCACCCGGGTTGATGGGCTTTGAATTTCTGCATTTTTGTGGGGGCTGGGAAAAATGATATTTGATATGGGGAGTTCTGACGAATGTGAGAAATCTGCCACTAGGATGAAGTTTTTCAAAGTTTGGGTTTTAAAACCTTCTGAAAGAATGACGTCTTTTATGTTCGGTTTGAGTATTGAGACAATTTAAAAACTAAATCTTTTCATACAGAGTTTGGAGGCTTTGATAGTTTATTATGAGCCAATTTCTTTAAAAAGCGAGTTAGTGTTCCTTTGTGTGTTGTTTATATCAATTGTCTGTCTGGTAGGGGCCCTAAGGGTGACTTTAAGATGAGAAAAAAAATTTTGTTTGGGTGGTGTGTAGTTTAAAACTTGACAGTAGTTGGACATTTGAGATTTTTAAATGGTTAGAATGATTTTGAATAGTTTTTAGAAATGATAGGTCTCATGAATTTTGGCATTCCTGTTAAAAGGGGTTTACGTTCCAGGCCCTTTGGGGGGGGGAGGCCCAGGAGAAGGCGCATTCTAGAAAATATA